>JAOSBP010000205.1:9730396-9763301 GCA_027563825.1 Erythroxylum mucronatum | reverse complement strand
CCACCATAAGCAACAAATGTGCATTGAGAAAGTTCACATGTATAGTAGAGTCAATGAATAAGCAACCAATGTGTATTGAGAAACTTCACATGTATGGTAAAGTCAATGAAGGTAAGACATCTGGAACAATAGAATACCCAAAATTTTGCAAACTTCACCTTTCAGTCACTAAAGACCAACTAAACCTCAATTTCTAGTTCACCTCTTATGTTCTTTCCAAAAAAATTCCAGGCATCAATCTAACATTAATAGCTGAAAGTTTGCGTCTTTCCCATGATTAAAAGGGCTGAAGGAGAGAATTCTAATTGTTTCTTTAGTTTCTCTATAAAGCATGTACATTTGAACACAAATCTTTTAAAAAAAGTAAAACTTAGATGAAAGGAAACTCAGAAAGAAAAACTTCCAAAATGGCTGAACTTTAACCAAAAAACAGTGTGGTAGATTTATGACTTCAACAAACTTGAATATTTTTGACACTATCAGAAGCATATGGACACTATCAGCAAGCTCTGGAAATATTTTGGCGTGCATAATTAAGAAACCTACCTCTAAAATGAGATTGTACTGCTCTAACTTTTCTACCATTGGCAGAGAGTCAACTCCATATATATGTCCAGCATAATCCTGCAAAGAGATTACCCAAATCCACCCTCATGTCTTCAATTTGATAAATAATTCATAACGACTTACACATGTGCACACAAATTTGCAAAACTCATTAATCAAACAAGAGATACAAATATTTTGCTATTTGCAATTGAAAATATGTCAATCATACCCCACCAAGAAAATGAGCAATAAGAACATTCCAATCTTCTTGAAAAAAGGAAGGAAAAAGGTTTTCGATGCACCTATCATCAACCTAAAACAATAAGTTTTTGGTATATTACGAAATGTGAGGAATTAACAGCGAGAAAATAATACAAAAACCATAATGCAATGCCGTATGAAGATCTTTAACATTAAAAGAATGATAGGGATAAGATTTGTTAAAATGTTGAGGAAACAACTGAACCCTAATAGCCATAATCTAGTTTCTACCTTAAAGAAGAGCTACTCAATCCACGCAATCAACTATGAAGAAACTAATTTACAACCACAGAGCCTCAATCACAGTTACAAAAAGAGTCTAAGGAATACATAGACTGGATCGTTCCCCTTCTCAGGGAAGACCACAGTAAGAGATACACAGTTTAATCCTTCTCAATGGAACGAATGGAAAGAAAGGAATAACATTAGAGAGTCTCAACACATACCTAGGTAGGGCTAGCCCATTCTCTATTTGAGAAGGTTTTTAAAGCCCAGGTATTCCTATAAGGAAGCAAATCAGGAACAGGAAATCAGTTCAGCAGTATAAGATTCGACAATAGAGGTTTATGGAAGAAGAAATAGACAAGATCTGACTTGAATCCTGCTCTTCCTCCTCTTCAGACTGTCACCAAAGGGCCTTCCATCTCCAAACAAAAGAAATTCTTAGATATTCATTAAACCTTAATCTCTAAAAGAAGTTCAAGAAGGAGACGAATACCTAGGGAATACAGTCAACTGGAAGAATCTTGAAGAACAAAATGACCATTGGAGCCACCTAGAAGTCACGGAGAGTCTCCTGGAAATGAAGTAATTTCTCAGAGTTAACCCTAAATGCTAAATAATAAACGTGAGAGAAACTGATTACTTGTGAAGAATAATCGATTGGAGGAAGTTTGAAGACCTTGCTGTCCCTCGAAGGCAACACCGCCTCCAGTGTCTATCCTCATTGCCAGTCGCAGCTTAAAATCATCGCTCGTCTGAATTGGGTAAAGAACCGAAGTCGCGAGAAAGACGGGGTTAATTTTACCCTAATAGTTTCGATAGGTAAGTATCGATCGTCATCGTTTTTATGTTAAGTAGCTTATGAGTTAAAACATTGTAGTATTACGCTATTCCTGCTGAAGTGCTTGTTGTTTAAGTAGACTATAAGTGTGTAGGTCTCCACTCTGTAATTTTTCCGATTAATGAAAATTTTTTAATTTCTAAAAAAAATAGCTGAACCCATGTATCATCACCCATCATCACTACATGTTTCCCATTGAGAACCATTTGCAACATGCAAAATCTTATGAAAATGATATTGGAGTAAGAATTTTCACTATTTAACAATAATTGAATCAAAAATAATTGAATAACTATTTGACAATAATTGAATCAACAATTGTGAGCATAGTGATAGTTCGGTTGTTTTGACAATATTAAGTAGACAATAACTAATTGAATTTTTATAGACAAAAGTTTTCGTCATAACAAGTACATAGGCTTTTAATAACAAAGCTTAATGATAAAAGAAATTTTGATAATTTAATTGTGAAAGTACTAAATTGTCACAATTTTCATTATATTAGTGACACAAAAATAAATCACTACAGTTAATACAAACAATAGTATCAATCAATTTTTTTTTCATAACAAACCTCGTATCTGTGACGAAATAATATTTAGGCACACAAAAAATTGTCACTAAATTACAAATGATAGTGACCATAGTTATAGTTTGGTGATTGTGACAAGATTAAGTAGACACTAATTAATTGAATATTTATTGGCAAAAAAAATTTTCACAAGTAAAATATTGTGTGACGATAAATCTTTTCATCACAACAAGAAAAAATATTAGTGACCAAACTATGTTTTGTTACAACAAATAGAAAATATTAGTTACCAACATATATTTTATCACAATTATAATTAATTCCCGCCAAAATTATTTTGGCGTTAAATTTCATAGGCTTTTACTGACAAAACTTAGTGATAAAATAAATTTTAACACTATAAAGATACTAAATTGCTACAATTACTATTGTATTAGTGACAAAAATATAAATCATTACCGATAATCCAAACCATAGTATCAATCAATTGTCTTGGAACTAAAAAATATCGTATTTGTGAAGATAAAAATAGGTAGTCACAAAAAAATTGTCGCTAAATTACGAATAGTTGTGACCGTAGTTATAGTTCGGTTATTGTAACAATATGAAGTAGACAATAATTATTTGAATATTTATTAACAAAATTTTTTGTCACAACAAGTAAAATATTGTATGACGATTAACCGTTTCGTAACAAAAAGAAAAAATTAGTAACCAAACTATGTTTTGTCACCATAAATAGAAAATATTAGTTACTGACATATGTTTTGTCACAATTACAATTTATTCCCGCCAAAATTGTTTTGGCACCAAATTGCATAGACTTTTAATGACAAAACTTAGTGGTAAAAGAAAAGTTGTCACTAATATATTAATAGTGACAACTTAATACTTATAAAAAAATAGTGACAATTTAATTGTGAAAGATACTAAATTGTCGCAATTGCTATTGTATTAGTGACAAAAAAAATAAATCATCACAGTTAATCCAAATAATAGTGTCAATCCATTGTCTTGTCACAAAAAACATCGTATTTGTGACGAAATAATAGTTAGTCACAAAACAATTGTTACTAAATATCTTAACTTTTGTAGTGATTATACATATGTATAATTAAGAATATTAATGTAAAATTAATCGTGTTTATAAAATTAGATAGAAACTGGTTTATAATGATTTAAGAATAGGATGTGAAAATAATGAATATATGGCTTGCCTAAGATAGGTTATATTGGAAAGTCATATCATAGATTGATTAATGAATGATAATCATTGCCTTTTTACAAAAACCGACGGTGGTGGTTCCCTTGCTCTATTCCTCTACGTTGGTGACGTGATATTAACAGGAAACAATGAGGCATCCATTGAGTTGATTAAACAGGCTTTGGATAAACAGTTTACTATTTAAGATGTTAAGTACTTTTTGGTCGGTCGATCATGGCATCTTTATTAGTCAGACCAAATTTATCCCAGAGATTATTATTCATGATATTGGTTTGGAAGGGATGAAAGGTGTGCCTAAGGCTTACTGTTGGTCTTGGATTATTTATTGTTATTTAACGTCCTAGTTTGGATGGGGATTCTTCGTATATAATTTACAGGTAGGTACATATATTTGAGATTCAAGTAATCTTATTTTCTCAATAATTAAGTTATTGTTAACAGGCACCAACTATGCAAAACATATCATTTCCAAGTCATTTATCTTCTCTAGTAGGTCAATTTCTTCGGGAATAAGAAATTCAAGTTTCAAACATTCCAAGTCATCTTAGTCATATCTCATCAACTTTGTTAAAGAGATTAGCTTCATGGACTATTCTCATTGTGTTTAGATATCTTGTGTGCTAAGCATGGGATGGGACGTGAGGAACACTCATCGGCTGGGAGAGGCAGATACAAGAGTCAAAGGAGGGCTGGTAGGTTTGGCTGAATGATGCATTTTCATTTTTGCATAATTGGTTTTTTGAACTTGGCCAGGCCACATGACATGACTCCACGAGGATCTTGGGTCAAAATTTTGGGATAGTCTCGTCTTGGAAGCAAAAGCTGGCAAAACCATGTGAGCTCGAGCCACCTAATTGTTATAATGTCATTGGAAGCGTGGTTAGAGTAGTATTGCTACATGTCAAACAATTAGCAGACTGTTTATGGACGCCCAGTTGCCCAGCTCTGCAATTTTCCTCAGAGTTGATTTAATTGTTACACTACGCAAATATTCCAAGTTTTGTTTTATATGTTTAACGAACAAGCCTTCCCTTAGCTTGATTGCTACCATCTCCCACTCACATGTATTTACAGTTGGATGCTATTAAATAAGAATGTGCTCTTACTTGTCAACAATTAAATCAATTTTTGGGTAACCGGTCATATTTATTTGATCAAGTTTATGCTTATTTTTTGTATAATATACTGTTGATGCTAATTTTGTAAAATTGGAGAAATACTAAAGAGAAAGTATTCCCTTTAATTTGTGAAAGATTTTATGTATGTATATATAAAGGTATATATAATCAACACTACTTCCAAATAATGTAAAACTCATAATTAAGATAAAATATTAACTCCTAATTAAATTAAAATATTAACTTTTAATTAAAATAAAATGTATCATGTGGGATACCTAATTATAACCAAATTTTCAATGACAATTAGCGCATGCAAATCGTAAATGCCAAGCTGGCACATGCACATCTTAAATGCCAAACTTGTCATGGAAGTATTTAAATTGTTATCGTTTAGAAGCTTTGGTGAAAATGTCTTGTCTGTTGAAACTATGATCTTACATGCAAGGTAACAATGATTTCGACTGTAAACAATGTTTTAAAACTAAATCGACTAATCAATTTGACCTAAAATAGTATAAATCGGTCAGTTATTCAGTTTAGTTTCTTTTAATAATCTCTATATATAAAAACCGATCGTTTCGGGATGAACCGACTGGGTTTTTTGGGGAACCTCAACTGTCTTGCTTCTCCTTGCCTCGCTTTCAGGGAATATGGAAATAGATGAATGGGTAAAGAGAACAGCAAAAAACCCACGTTCTTTTTTGCCACTTTCCTTCTGTCACCTCTCCTCTAGCCATTCTTTGGTCATCTGTCTCAACTCCACTGATTACGCGCGACATGCTGCTAAGAAAGTCAGAATACGTGAAAGGGAAGAGGATCCACCTCCCCTTGCATCCATGATCCAAGCAAGCCACTTAGCTACAGTGCAGTGGTTTCAAACTGATCCGACTTTGGCCCCAGAGTTGGCGAATTGGATTGGCCAGAAGAGGAAGCCATCGAAACAACTAAAGGCGACATCTCTATTATCCAAGGTAACTACGGACTATGCATTGAATTATCTCCTACATTCAAAGGGGAACTTGACTAAGCCTGGGTAAACACAATCATCATCAAGTTACTTGGTCGAAAACTAGGATTCAATATGCTCAAATCCAGACTAGCTACACTGTGGAAACCTAAAAGCCCCATGAAATTGGTCGATCTTGATAATGAGTTTTACCTTATAAAATTCGTGGAAGATGATGATTTCCTTCGTACACTCACTCAAGGACCGTGAATTATCGCTGGCCATGCACTCTTAGTACAACCTTGGTTTCCTGAATTCCGTCCATCTATAGGGCAAATATCGTATGTGGTGACTTGGATCCACTTCCCCGAATTATTTGTAGCGAGATACCATCCGTCAATACTCATGACTCTCGACAAATTGGTTGAAAGAACGATCAAAATTGATACAACAACGCAAAACACTCACCGTGGCAAATTTGCTAGGGTAGTGGTTGATCTTGATCTTCACGCAATACTCAGATCTGCGGTAGAACTCGACAGAGAACTCATAAAGGTGGCCTATGAGGGCCTCCCTCAAATATGCTTTTCCTATGGCCTCGTCGGCCATGGTATCTCAACTTGTCCGTCCAGGCCAACCGGAATCCCCACCCCCGCGTCTCCCGCCAAGGGACCAACATTGATAACTACCCACCTCCACCCAACCCTAAGTCTTCCCCCGCAGCCACCGCAACAACAGATCAACTCGACAGCCGCGACGATTCTCCCTCTGGCAAGAACAGAAAGCCTGAGTTTGGGTCGTGGATGCAAGTACAGCGGCGTCTGCGCTGCCCTCCTCCCACCCCTCCAACGCTCCGATAGGACAAGCCACCGGCCTCCCCCCACGTGGGCCTGCTAGGATCACGTTTTGCGGCTCTAACAGGTTTCGAGCCATTAGAGTTTACAACAGCTAATTCCACAGCACCAGAGTCCTCTCCCTTAACCGCAAACCAGATGACGCAGACGAGGAATCAAATGAGAAGGAAACCGAAGAACCACGCATCGTCCAAGGAGTTTCGAGTGAAACAGGCATCATTTAAAGCCACACATGGGCTGATTCCCTCTGGCGCACCAACGACGTCATCGAGCCCCTTCATGGATCATCTGGGCCAGAAACCAGGCCTCCCCTAACCCATGCTATTCCATCTTTAACCCCTCTCAGCCAGCAGATAGGCCTTGCAGCCCAGAACCCAGCCTAAGATGGCCCGTCGCCCCCAAGACCGACTCCCAAGCCCATTTCCTATGCACAGCCCAGTCTAGGCCAGAACCATGTGGCCCTCTCGATCCCCTCACATGCCAACATAATAATTCAGGACCCGTCCATATCATTGCCCATACACGAGGCCTCAGACTGTTGGGATATGGAAATTGAACTCATTGTTGACGATCGGAATGCAACCTTGACCTCGACCACTCAATCACATATTTTACCCCAGTCACAACCCCCAGACTCGGGTAACGTAATTCCTCCAGCCAACGAAAATAACGATGAATCCAATACGTCGATAGGGGAAAATCTCCAGGATCATTTGATTACCCCGGATCGAGAGTTGACCGATTGTGTCGGCACCCCTCTAGCTGTATAGCTAAACCTCCCTAACCCGTTTTTATGTCCATTTTAATTTGAAATTGTCAAGGGGCTGGAGGATGGACCTTCAAGCCTGTCATCAAAAACTATTATCGCCTACATAAACTGTTTCTTGTCGTTTTGGTCGAACCCCGTATTAGTAGGACCCGAGCACCGAAAGTTATTAGGAATCTAAGGTTTGGCCACTCGTTTAAAGTGGAAGCCGAAGGTTTTTCGAGGGGTATCTGGCTTCTGTGGAAAGATGATATTGTTGTCCAAATCTTGCTTGCTCAACGTCAGTTTGTCCATGCCAATATTGAGTGGGATCACCTGTCCTTTGACTTCACGACAATCTATGCTAACCCGACATACTCGCTACATGATTATCTATGGCAATATCTGCGTCATATAGCAAGTATCATGCCAAAACCTCAGCTACTGGGGGAGATTTCAATGCCAAACTTGAGATTGGTGACAAAAGGGGTGGTTCCCGAACACATCCTATCGTCAACACTCACTTCAGCAATTGTGTGCATAGCTACAATCTTCAGGATCTTGGCTTTTCGGGGCCTGGATACACCTGGAGGAGAGGCCAAATTCTTGCTCACTTAGACCGAGCTTTTTGTTCTAATAATTGGTATCATTTCGCTACTACGGTCACCCATTTACCTTTCTTGAAATCTAATCATCGGCCTATTCTTATTACTCTATACAGGAGCACACACTCTCCATTGTTGATTAAGCCCTTTCGATTTCAGTCCGCCAGGCTCACCCATGCTTGTTTTGGACAATTTGTTGCAGCAAATTGGCCCGTCTCTAGCCAGGATTTCAGTACGGAACTCAGCAGATTCGTGGATAGATTATACTCTACCACGTTTGGCAATATTTTTCACTAGAAGAATCATCTCATGGCCAGACTTACTGGCGTCCAAAAGTGTCTTGAACACAATGATTCGCCTTCTCTTAGAGACTTAGAGGAACACCTTCGGACTGAACTGGAACAGGTCCTATGCCAAGAAAAACTTTACTAGCATCAGTGATCCAGAAGCCAATGGGCCCTCCAGGCGACAGGAATACTAAGTTCTTTCATGCCATCACTTATACCAAACAACAACAAGTGCTGATAACTTCCTTGTAAGATGAAAATGGTACAGTGGTCTCAAATTCTGACAACATCTGACGATTAGAGCAACATTACCTCGAGAATTTATACCATACTGACATACAGTAAACTGTGCACAGGTTGTTGCATGGCCATTTTCCCCTACCTCCACAAGCTTCTGCGGAGTTTGGCAGTTCCCTCCTTTCCGATGAAATCAAAAGAGCTTTCTTCAGTATGGCTCCAAACAAGGCACCCGAGGTTGATGGGTTTATAGCCCTTTTCTACCAATCGCAATGGGAAGTTGTTAGGACTTCCTTGACCTTATTCATCCAACAAATTTTTCGCCATAAAATTTGGGAATCGGATCTTAATCGCACTATCATGGTCCTTATACCAAAGATCCCTTTACCCTCTTCGATTACGCACTTTAGGTCTATTGCTTTATGTTCGGTACTCTACAAAGCCATTACCAAGATCATTGTGCTTAGACTCAAACCTTATCTCAATAATCTGGTTGCTCCGACTCAGTGCAGTTTCGTCTCTGGACGCTTGATCACGGAAACATTATAATCACCCAAGAAGTGATCTACACTATGAAACAGAAATCTGGGTGGAAAGGGTTTATGCCTTTAAAACTGGATCTGGAAAAAGCCTAGGATAAGTTGTCATGAGCTTTCATCCAAGATACTCTCTTTGATGTAGGACTGCTGGATTCTCTGATTAATCTGATCATGAAGTGCATTATCAGTGTTTCCCTTCAAGTAAACTGGAATGGGGACCTGAGTATCGCCTTTAGCACGTCCAGAGGCATTTGCCAAGGTGACCCTCTCTCCCCCTATTTGTTCGTCTTGTGTATGGAAAGATTAGGGCACATGATCTCTTAAGCGGTGACCCACGGATGCTGGCAGCCTATTAAACATAGCAAAAATGGACTGCTGCTGTCGCACTTGTTCTTTGTCGATGACCTTATACTTTTCTCTAAAACCTCCTTGAACCAGGTGGGGGTTATCATAGATCTTTTAAATGACTTTTGTGCCGCTTCTGAGTAACGAGTCAACCTTCACAAATCAAGGTGTTTCTTTTCCCACAATGTGACTCCTTAGACGGCACGCAGCTTAAGCAAAGCCCTAGGCTTTAGACAGACGAACGACCTCGATCGCTATTTAGGAGTTCCTCTTCTTCATAAACGAGTCAACAAACAGACCTATCAACACATCCTCGACAGAGTACAATAATGCCTGTCAGGATGGACTGCAAGTCATAGTTGCTCTCCTAAGTTATACTATGCAGACGGTCCGATTACCCCTCCAGCTTTGCGATGAGTTTGAGAAATTGATGCGTCAGTTTATTTGGGACTCTTCGAATGGTACCATAAGGATTCACTTAGTCAACTACGAGGATGTTTGTCAACCCAAAGCGATGGGAGGACTGGACCTTAGACGAATCCGTGCCACCAACGATGCCTTGCTAGCTAAGCTAAGAGAGACTGCTAATCCTAATATGTTATGAGTCAAGGTACTATCAGCGAAGTACAACCTCGACATTACCAACCCTCCCAACTCCTTTGAGGCCACTGAGGGTTCTATGATTTGGCAGATAAGGCAACTTGGCACCTTATTATTCAGGGCATAAAATGGAGCGTTAGGGATGGCGCACAAACTCTGTTCTGGAGTGACCCCTGGCTTTTAGGAATAGGACCCCTTACTTCCTAAGTCATATCTCCCATTCCTGACTCCATTCTCAATTCCAGAGTCCGGGACTTCATAGAATTATATGGTACTTGGAAATGGGACGATTTCTAATCTCATCTTCCGCCATCAATTTGCCGAGTAATAGCAAGGAATTTTCCCCCAAAACCCTACTTAGGTATAGATAAACTGATCTGGGGACTTTTCGACACTGATCAGTTCACCATAGCTTCCACGTATGTCATGATCATGGAAACTGAAGTTACCCCGGTACATAAGGCCTGGAAGATCATCTGGAAGTGGCAAGGCCCTGAACGCATTCGTTCTTTCCTCTGGCTCCTAGCGAAGGAGCGGTTACTTACTAACAAGGAAAGAGTGCGACGGCATTTCACTTCGGACGGCGATTATTCTCTTTTTCATCAAGAGGAATCCTTATTGCATGTAGTGTGCGACTGCATAAAAACCCGTCAAATGTGGCATAGCTTCCCTCCTACTATCGTTTCTCAGGACTTCTACACTTTGCCAACGAGGGAGTAGCTCACTCACAACCTCCAGTCTCACCGCATCGTTTTGGGCCATGACTGGTTGAGCCTGTTTGGCATTACCTATTAGTTTCTATGGCAATGGAGGAATATGTCCCTCTTCAATGATAAGTTCTCTTGGCCATCCTCACCAATTTTTCATATTTTGTCTTATGTAAATCTGCTCCACCATTCAGCAGTGTGGCACGATAGAGCGACATTCGCCGGTCCTCGCTCTCGGTGGGAACAACTTATCAGATGGAGCAAACCTCCCACGTGTTGGCTCAAATTAAACACTGATGGTGCATGCAAACGGGCCTCGTCCGTAGCTACCGCAGGCGGGCTCCTCCAGGACAACGAAGGCAACTGGTGGGGAGGATTTACTCAAAATCTTGGATGGTACTCTCCAGTCACCGCGGAACTTTGAGGAGTCTATACCAGGTTAAACCTCGCATGGAATTTAGGGTACTAACGGATCGAGCTTGAAGTGGATTCCATAATGGTGATCGATATCCTATCTTCCCCTGATCATTGAGCCAGATCTCTTAACTCTATAGTTTGAGGCATTAATGAATTGTTCAATAGGAATTAGACTGTTGTTCATCGACACATATATCGAGAGAGCAACAGATACGTTGACTGACTTGTTAATTATGCGGGTCATTTTGATGTCGGAGTCACTTATTTTGACATTAAACCTATCAGGTGCCACATGATCCTTTTAGAGGATTTATCGAGAATCTGTTTCCCTCGTCTAGTTGTTTGACTTTGGTTTAACTCCCCTTTAAAACAAAATCCCATAAGTCCTTTACTAGTATCATTATACCCATCTCCTTCACCTCTCTCTTTCCTTAGATTACAAATACTAGCAGTTCGTTTGTTTTGTCTTGAAACTCTCGTCAATGGCTACACCCATTTCTATTCTTCTCTAAGAACCCACTAAGACCAAATCCTTTCATCAACCTAAACTCGTAAATAGTAGTATCCGAGGAAGAAAATATAACAAATGCCCCACCTCGCAAGAAACATCCTCCCTGAAGAGGCATAGATGTGGCTCAGCTTGAGCTTTTAAAGGTACAATAATGGAGAAAGACAATGATCGAATAAAAAAATCAAAAAGTAGAGAAATAGACGACAAAAACTATTAACAAGTGAAATAATTGCTCTTCAAAGTTGGGTATACAATAAGAAAACAAGATAAGTTTATGGGATTTGGTAATGACTTTCTTTCAAAGATACGAGAAAAGAGGGAAAAATTGAATGGTTAAAAAAATTGAATAAATTATGTGTGTGTATATATATATATAACAAAAAGATGATACTGTAAAAAAACTTATGTATTAATACACAAGTTATATAGACACAATTTAAATTTTATATATTAAACTAAGACCTTTAGCAATATCAAATTATAATAAAATTATTTGCTTCCTTAAAAAATTAATATTTACATGTTATGTTTAGGATCTTAATATTAAAAAAGATAAATATCAAAATCAACTAATTAATTAATAGATGAATTTATTTTTAACAATAGGAGTTATTATTTATTAAACTACATTGAAGGAAACCGAAAAGTTGATTTAATTCAAAATTTTTACTTTATATTTATTATATACCAGTTTTATTGCGGTTTCATACCTGTTGAGCCTTTAAATCTTAAACATCTCCTTTAATCGGTTCGATATCTGGTCCAGTTTTTAAAACATTGACTTTAACTTGCTCTCTGACATAGTGACAATCGACCTCTATATATTTTACGCACTCATGAAACACCAAGTTAGTCGCTATATGGATATCAGACTAACTATCATAAAAAGGAGTTATGAGTTCATGATAAACCATACCTAAAGAAGCCAATAAAGATTTCAACCACACCATCTCACTGGTAACAGCAGTCATTGCCCTATACTCGACCTTCACTAATGATCTGAACATAATACTCTATTTCTTCGTCACTGAATAATGTGAAACAGGACAACTCATCTAATTTAAGTCGCAGAAAACTCGAAGTTGTAAATCACTGTCAACCAGAAGGAGAATGCCTTGACCTTGTTGCCTTTTAGTATAGTGCAAAGCGCACATAGTTGCTTGAAAATGCTCTTTATAAGGTGCTTGAGCAAACAACGACAACATATAGACCGCATACGAAATCTCGGACTAAGTGATTGTGAAATAGATAAGGCATCCCACTAGTTACTGATAGCACGAATCATTCGCCACTAATTCACTATTAGCTAAGATTAGATGGTGACTTTGCTCTATCAAAGTGTTCGCAATTTTCTTCCAAATAGGTCCCTATTTCAAACTATATATCTTAAACATATTTTTATTGACATAAGAATAACTCCTTGGACGTGCGAGTCAATTTAATCCCCAAGAAATCTTCAATACTCCCAAATCTTTAATATTGAAGCATTTATGCAGGTACAACTTAAAAGTTAGGGATGACAATTTTTGACCCATGAGCCTAAATTTAGTTGTTTTCAATGGGCTGACCTATGGGCCAGGTCTAGGCCTAGGCAAACTTAAGGTTCAATTATTCTAAACAAAACAACATCATTTTACTTAGAAGAGTTAGGCTTCGAGTAAGCTCGAGTCTAAACAACTCAGACCCTGATCTAATTAAAAAAAAATTATTCTATATTTTTAATTTTAAAAAATTATTTTATAAACTTGGCAGGGGCTGGCCCATGGGCCAGTCCATTGTCATCCCTATTAAAAGTCAAACAAGCCATTGTATCATTTCCCATCAAAATGATGTCGTCCACATATGCTAATAATCCCAAAAATACGTTGCCTTTCTAAAAAGTAGATAGTGAATAATCTACTCAAGATTGAACAGAACCTTATATCTTTAGTACTATTGTTGATTTGGAGAACCAATTTTGGGAAACCTAGTGCAATCTATAAATTGACTTGCATAATCGTCAAACTTTATCTCCATACTTATCCTGAATCCAAAAGGAAGCTTCATATATACTTCCTCCCTAAATCTCCATGCAAGAATGTGTTATTAACATCCATTTGATGTAACTCCCAACCTAGCACAACTACTACAAATAGAAAAATACAAATGGTCATGAGCTTGTCAACTAACACAATTGTCTAGTAAAAATTGAGACCTTTAATTTATGTGAAACCTTTTGCCACCAATCGTGTCTTGTATTGCTTAATAGTCCTCTTTGAGTTGTACTTAATCTTCAATACCCACTTATAGTCAATTGACTTCTTTATGGGAAACAAAGTCTCTAAAGATTATGTTTTATTAGCTTTAAGTGTCAGAATTTCTCAAGCCATTGCATTACATTATTTTAGGCTGTTCACAACTTCTATAGAACTTATAGGTTTAAATTTCGAGGTTATGACTGTAAAAAATGCCTGATGAGATGAGAAAAATTATCAAATGTCACATAATTTGCTAAAGGATAAGGAGTACTGGAGGAGCTTTCATATTGTGGTGGCTTCGAAGGGGACGAGAAATTTTGGACAAAAATGGCCTCAAATTTCACATAATAGTAGAATAAAGAATATAGTCCTTTAACCGAGCCGGTTGACAAGTCATTCACCATAATCTACTCTTTGTTTCTTAAGCTTTAGCAATCTCATATGAATTACTCACACTGTCCTTTAACTCTATATTTTCACTCTTGATTTTGTCTTCTCTCTCGTTTCCTCAAAGAAGTGATCAATATCCTAAATTTAATGCTCAATTTGTTCATCACTTTAAGCAAAAGGGAACACACTTTTATGAAAAGAAACATCACAAGCATAAAAAGAAAACACCCTTTTCAAGGTCATAAAATCTTAACCTTTCTTCTCATATAGGTATCTTACAAAGATACATCACCTATTTCTAGGCTTGAATTTATCCTTTAGTCTTGAATTTTTATGTGTATAACACATGCAACCAAACACTTTAACATATTCGCAGAACAACCTCACACTAAACAAAATCTTATATGGCGATTGTTTGTTTAATTTAACAATCAACATTTTTTATCAGATAAGTCAGAGTCAAAACACATTCGCCCCAAAAACAAATAGGGAAAACAATTTAAAATAACAGCACCCTTGCTATCTCCAAAATATTCCTATGCTTACGCTATACTCTCTTATTTTGTTGTGGTGTATCCATGTAACTAGTTTCTTGAATAATATCCTTATCTCTATATAATTCTTGTGTTGGCCCCAAATCAAACTTTAACTCATTATCACGTTGTATGCGCTTAATAATCTTCCCAAATTAAGTTTTGAACAATTTGCAAAAATCTATTAGTTGTCGACTAGCCTTACTTTTTTTCAATAAATAAACCCAAAGTGGATAACTAGATCATCCATAATAATAATAAAATATTACGCAACATAAGATGATGCCTCACAGTAAGGCCTTTATAAATCATAGTGTATAAAATCAAAGTAAATTGTAGCATTGTAAACACTCAATAAGAAAGGAGAGTGAGCTTGTTCAGCTCGAAAACAGGCATCACAAATACTCTTGTTCTTAAAATCTATCATGTTATTATTAGGGATAAAAGATAAGTGTTGTCTTAACTGATGTCTAAGATGTTAATGCCAGACTATGAAGGAATCCACTCCTTTTGTCTTCATAGCCAAATGCAACATCGTAGACTTAAAATAATAGACCCCTTATGAAGCTCACCCACTCCAATTAGCATTCTCGAGAAATGATTTTATATTATACAATGCAAATCAATGGAAAAAATTTAATAATTTAACTCAACAATCAACTAATATATGGAAACCAAATTGCAAGTCAAACTAAGTACATAAAGGACATTAATTAAAGTCACATCTTGACTTAATATGATTTGATTCATCTTTCTCACGATCGACTTTATTGGGCTAAATTACAAGTAGAGGCGCTGGTCTTTTTGACATCACATATCAAATCCAAGCAACTGGTCATATGATTAAATGCCTCATTGTTTAATATCCGTGTAAGGTTTTCAAAATCATTACCAGAAAGGCTCTCAGAGTTATCACGATCTAAAAGTATTAATAATATCTAAAATTGTTCACTCGACAGACTTGGAATGCTATTATTGCTTTTAGATTTTCCTTTTACAACATGAAAAGTTTGAGACCCACCTTGGGCTCACCCACCTCCTAGTTGGCCTACTATTGGTCACAGTCTGGCTTGATGCAACCTCAGCCTCATGGTCCTTTCTACCAAGTGGGATAGTTGATGATCTCAATACACTCTGAAACTGTGTAGTTAGTCTTATCATAGTATGTGCATCGCCTCTCGTTGCCCCCTTTTTGTTGTGATTGTCCAACCTAAGGACCAAGGTTTAGTATTGTCATAGTTTGTACTGTTAAGGCCACCACCTCCACACGTTCTTCCTAACCTCGAACAATGGACTTGTAGCGTTCTTTTGTAATAATTAAGGCATAAGCCTTGTTGATAGTAAGTAGAAGATCCATGGTCACTATCTAAGATCGAACAATTTCCCTTTATTTCTAAAAGATTATATGTATATACAAAGATATATATAATCAACACTACTCTTAAATAAAGTAAAACATTAACTCTTAAAGTAAGATAAAATCTCAACCCCTAATAAATACTAATCCTAAATAAGGTAAAAATGTTAACTCCTAGTTGAGATATAGTAACACTTATTCATAAGTGTATCTTCAATAAGTTTCTTTTTTTTTGAAACATAAAAGGGTTGTTTTATTAAAGAGAATCAGCTAATAAAACATCCCGAATAATGTTAGGTGGATTATGAAACCACTCACCAACAAAATCATCAACTCTAGTAGCTTGAGCTAGTTTATGTGCAACCATATTAGCTTGCCTAGGTACTGCAACAACCCTGCAGTTACCTTGAAATTGAGTCCTTAGCATTCTAATGTCTTCCACTACCGCACCAAATTAAGGAAGTAAAATCTAAACTACCAGTCCCCACAATTTCTTGAACAATCGCAAGACTGTCACTCTCACAGATCACATTCTGCCAGCCCTTCCCCTGTATCCAGCTTAGCACCTCCTTGATGGCCAAGGCCTCTGCCACGTTTGGCGAAAACAGACCTCTAATCCTTCCTAATTTAGCAGCCAAAAATCTACCATGATCATCCCGAACCACCAAAGCAAGCCCCGTATCTGATTCGTTAACATGTGTTGTTGCATCCACATTCACCTTTACCCAATCTGCCATCGGCTTTTGCCATTTCCTGGCTCTAGTTGGCTGCTGAGGCGGTGGTTGAGTCACGTGGGCATTTTGCCAAACAGTTAGCATGTGGTGCGCAGTGAACCATGTTGCTACCAACGAGCGAGTTATACTTATTCGACCAAACCAAGTTATTTCGAGTATTCCAAATTTAAGAACAAAGAGTTTTATATTTGCAAAAGTTTAAATTATCAAAATTGAATGCCTGGAGTAGGAAATACTAAAAGAAACTCTTTAAGTTTATCAATTTATTGAATTTAGTCTAAACGACTTAAATGTTAAAATTTAGCCCCTTATATATTAAAAGAAAAGTAGTGACTTGAGACTGTTATTTTGAAGGAAAAAGAGATTATTTGAGAGAAAAAAATATTTCTTTCTGCATTTTTGTTAGTATATGTTAAATATTTGGTTCCTGGTTAAGCTTTATTCTTAAAATAAACACTTGAAACTAAAATAATACCAAATTAAATAGCTAAAACAAGAGTTGCTTCACAATCTATCCAAAATCGGTGGATTTAAATTCAATACTAAAATTATACAGCCCATAAAAGAATATAAATCAACATATATGTAAAGGGACATTCTTTATTCGTTAGCCCGTATAGTTTTTCAGTTCAGTATATTGGATTCGAGTAGAGCACATGCAGGTCCTATTTAAAAGGTAACACGGCCATTGACTATTATACCCATTTAAAGTTAGCATAACTTTACAAAAGAAAAAGGTTAAAATATCTTCAAAAATCTAAATTAGGGTCGACGAAAGCATGAGATGAAACTTATGAGCTGGCATAATTATAAGCCAACTCATTAACGTAACTAGCAACTTTAGATGAACTTCGTATTCTGCAAGGCCAATCAATCACTTAAATCCTCGTGATGTTGTTTTCGAGCATTCCTTTGGAAATGGTCGTCAAAGCACACAGGTTTTGTTTTCTTAGTTGATAAGATTTTGTCATTTTGGTAACTTGCGTCTCTGTTTTGATCAAGTAATGTGAACCTTTTTAAACAATATATTAACACTCAATTCAATGGGTATAATCAAATCCAGAGATTCGGTATATTCAATACACCCACATGGGCTTCCTTTGATCCTTGGTCGGGACGTAATTACTAATCACCGAACGACTTGCAACGTTCCTCTCCTTGATTGTACGGGCGGATACAGGAGAAATCCCCTAAGTGGCAAAGCTGAAAGTCTGAAAACCAGGCAACTGGGTCTGGGTGAGTAATGGGAACTTCACACGTGCCAATTATCACTACACGTGTCAATGAATACCTATAAATAACTGCCCATAACTAACGGTCTTTCCCTCTCGCTCACCCCCTGAGTGCTTGCTTTCTTTTCCGACTCGGGCCTAGGCTATGTATGATAATTAATGATATGCTACTTTATTCCTCATTTAAAATAAAATTAAAAAAAAAGAAATTTAATGAATTACAAGCTGGTCTCTGTACACACTCGTACAAAGACTCTTTTCCTAAGCTCTCTCTGTCTGTCACTCTTCTCTGTGTTTCTGTTTCTTTTCATTATTTTCTGTTTGCAGTGTAACGCATTTTGGTTTAATTGATTGGTTGTTTGATAGTGATAGTTGTAGATAGAGAGTGGGGTGAAGTTGGAATCTTGGCCTATACTATCGACGTCGGAGAGCGACGGCGGCTACAATGGGGTTCGTTTCGCTGATATTCGCTTTGAGTAGAGCCTGTTGTAGTCCTATCGCCGTTTTCATTCAGATCCAGGTTTGTTGCTGTTTTTTTTTTCGTCGATCGGCGTCTGTTCCTTTGGCGTCAATGTTAACGGATTTGAGTTCCTTTCCTTACCGTTTTCAATTTGAACTTTTATTCTTGTTGTAATATTTGAAATTTCTCTTTTTGGTGGACGATTATGAGTGGTGTCCACCTGGGAAAGTGGGGAACAAGAAAGCTATTTTGTCTCTTATTTATTAGCATCATTTTATAGGATGGAGCTGTCTGCTTTGTGACTGTAGCATCAAGGATTTTTGGTTTATATAGGTATGCGGAATGCTAGTGGAGCGATTTTGAATATCACTTATCAACTGAAGCTAGGGTAGGTTGAGATTTGAGTGGAAGTTGACCTTTTGGGATGAGAAAAAAGATAATGCATTTATAAGTAACTCTTGGAGGACTAAGCAGCCAGTGCAGTTGTTAAGTTCCCCAGTTCTCGCAATTTAACTTTTCATACGTACTTTTTGTTTCTTGGTGCAATCATTTTGAGATCTAGATTTTAGTGGGAAGGAATTACTCTAATTGATGCGCCTTGATTGAATTATTTCTGAGAGCTTTATTTGTTAGGAGTGTACTTACCTATCTCTTGGCATCGAAGTCAGTTATGGAATCTTATGTTTTGAATGATGTTCAATCGAATTTTTTGTCTTCCATACCCTTACTTGGCCAAAAACTCTTTTAAGTACAAGTTGATGAATTGGAGGTTGCTCTATGATAACCTAATGGTTGCAGATTACATTGCTGACAGCGGCCAGTTGTTGAAGGCTGTGCAACTTTGAACCAATGGAAACCTTGGCAGGGGAATTGCTTTTTACTTCTTTGTTTTTCCTTTTAGTGTTGATCAGGTTTATAACTGATTGGCCTTAGAGAGAAATGTTAGCTACTCGGGCTTCTTATTCCCGCTTGGAGATGATTAGTTTGAATATCCTACAGCTTTTTAAGTCACATTGATGTCCATGCTGTGGCTGCCAAATTAAGCGTGGTTATTTGATGCAAATCTTTCATAGCTTTATTTTTAATATCATTGTAGTGGTGTGGTTAGATTTTCTTCTAGTTTTTCCACCTGATGCTTTTTCTATCTCTATGCCATGCAAGTATAATAATTTTAGCAAGTGTAGTTAGTGGCACTGTTGAACTTGGGTATGCTTTTCCCTGTGAGACCTTTCAGTGGTTACTTTTTGACATTGTTAGGCATTCAAAGGTAAATTTTATTAGAAACTGAGTGCAGATGTGATGGGGAGAATACAGTGATATCATGATAAAAGATGTTGAGGAAGTTTTTGAGCAATTGAATTTTCCTGAAGAAAGTTATCTAAGATCTTTTTTGGGTTCATGGTCACATACTGAGTTCTGTAGGAAAGGCAGTGGTATGAGTTGTTGCAGCAATAACATCTTTTCCTGTTGGCCATTGGTGGTTTCTGGAGATACTTATCACCTGACCATGTCTTTTCAATAGCATTCACTTTTCATTGACTTGTTTTCTGTTTTTTGTATTGTCAATCTTAACTAGAATTTTATGAGGCTTTAGAAGAAAATGAAGTTTTGGTTGTGCTGCAGGGATGTGTAATTTGCTTATGTCTTGCTATTGGGTGGGCCTTTGCTGCCTTTGTAAGGTACCAAGATTTGATCAACGTACCTTTCCCGTCTTTGGCCATCATTTTGCTAGAATAGAGTGTTGTAAGATATCACAGAAATTTTCATTTTCCTTTTGAATAGGAATAGAGAGATCAAGCGGATGAAGGATAACATGAAAGCTGGCAATAGTTTTGCATTTCTTTGTTCTGATATTCATGAACTGGAGCACTCTAACCAGGTCAATCTACCTAGAGTGTCTGTTGTTATGCCTTTAAAGGGATTTGGAGAACACAATCTACATAACTGGAGAAGTCAGGTAAAGCAGTTCTGTTTTCTTGAAGTTGTTTCCCACATTTTCTTGTTTCTGCTTGTTTTTCATCCTTGTTCGAGGAAAAGGAAACTGAGGAAAATCAGTGTGCCATTTATCTTTATTATTTTCAGTTTCCTGTTCTCAATGTTCTTTATCAGCCACAGGTTATATGATTTTACTGATGTTGTTTGTTGCCTGGATCTCTAAACTCTTTGATGATTAGTGTTAGTTTTGTCTTCAAGATAAAGTTTACACATCTGGACTATACATTTAAAGAATTATTGGCTAAGACTGCTTCATTCTTTTTTTTCCTGTAATTTCCTTCATCAAGAAGATAAGTGCAATATGTCTCTAATGTTAATCTTATTTGGTTCTAATTTTTGAGCTTTATTATTGGTCCTTAGAAGCTATTCTCCTATGAGTGTTTTCTGCTATTACTGACTTGTGCATAAATGCAGATTACATCACTATATGGCGGTCCATTGGAATTCCTTTTTGTAGTGGAAAGTGAAGAAGACCCTGCTTATCATGCTGTATCTCGCTTGTTGGTTGATTTCAAGGTAGATTTGAAGGATTAATGTATTTTTGTGTTGAAAATACTGGTTATTCAGGATAACTAACCGATGATCTCGATTGTAACAAGTCGTGTCTTCATGGTTTATGCAGAGCATAAGATGGTCCTATATTTCAAATTCATTATCTGTTCTAGAAGCTTATCTTTCTATTGAAGTTTACTACACTCTGTTCGCTTCTACTGTTATATGAACTGCTTTCACCTTTCTGAGAATAATGGTGATTGCTTTCATTACTGAAGAATGTGTTCATATTCTTTGTAAATCTCTGAGTATGTCATTGGCATCGCTATCCTCATACTTATATTGGCATCTGGAGTATTTGCCTAAACAGCTTCTTTCCTGACCCTTAATCATTTGTTACACGGCAGGATGAAGTTGAAGCTAAAATTGTTGTTGCTGGTTTGTCAACAACATGTAGTCAGAAGATTCATAATCAGTTGGTACTTAGCATCCTACTTCTTTTAATTATTGCTTTGTATTTTAACTATCATTAGTGAACTTTTTCTTTTTTCCAAGTTTTAGTCTACTTCACTTAAAAGATGTAGTGAACTCATACTTTTTGTTATTTTCATATCTAGGACCTTGTTATGACATGTTATCCTTTCTTTTCTCGCTTCAAGAAGCATGCTAGCATTCTGATATATTTATAATTGTGTTCTTGTCAAGTTTGGGGTGGGGCAAATGCATAAGGAGAGCAAGTATGTATTGTTTTTGGATGACGATGTTAGGCTGCATCCTGGGTCAATTGGAGCCCTCACTGCTGAGATGGAAAAGAATCCTGAGGTCTGGTTATTATTGTTGTGATGATACTTGCTGGTATATTGCTCAAAATTACTAAATAGATTTTATGATTTTAATATCTAGTAATGTCTGCAGATATATATTCAAACTGGATACCCTCTTGATCTGCCTTCTGGGAGCTTAGGAAGTTACTGCATCTATGAATATCATATGGTACAAAAACTTTTATGAGATTCCCTGATATTTTCCTTCATCATTATTATAGTCTTATGAACTCCGTGTAGAAGGTGCACATTTTGTTGTATCTTGCACTCCGTTTTTTTTTTAATGCTTTTCATCCTTCTGTAATCACTGTGCAGTTGTGGATCAACTTGTGGTTGTAATGGGGCTATACTTGGATAGTGGATGAAAAAATATCTTTCTCAAGCATCTTAGACTATAGAGAACATTTCCTTGAATCACAGCTAGAGATCATGCGGAAATCTCAAATTACCAATCGTTTAAAAAGTTTGCAAGTTCATGTTTAAACTGCTTGTATTCAAGTTGCATTTGTCTTTGATGATACATTTTCTCTGAATAATAGGGATCATGTTCCTCTTTTTCTCAGTCTCTACGTTGTTATTCTTGCTTTCACTTGAATTTGCTGGTGCAGTTATGTTTCCAGAAAATTGAATTGAAACTTTGAGCTATATTCTTGGGTATAATCGAGCTGGTGGTGTATACTGCAAATAACCTAACACGTGTACATGTGGACTTCTTTTGTTTACAGCCTTGTTCAATGGGTTTTGCCACTGGTGGGAAAACATTCTTTCTTTGGGGAGGATGCATGATGGTTGGTATTCAAGGCTGTACTTTTGTTTTTGTCTAGAGGTTGCAATTTATCTAATTGTTTTAGTTTCTTTTCAGATGCATTCTAATGAGTTTAGATATGACCGCTATGGTGTGGTCTCGGGACTTCGCGATGGAGGATACTCTGATGATATGACTCTTGCAGCTATAGCTGGTAAATGAAATTGTTTGGCAATAGCAATCTCCGTCTTTGTCTCTTGCACTTTAATTTTTTCATGTGATAAGCCATCATTTTTTTTACGTTTGACTTTGCAATCTCTTCCCAGGGGCTCACAAGAGGCTTATTACATCGCCCCCAGTTGCAGTCTTCCCACACCCTCTTGCTAGTGACCTAAGTTTCTCAAGGTTTGTGATTGTCACTTACTTAGACTAAATTGCACAGAATTTTATCTCAAATTGTCTTCATGTACTTCTATTCTAGGTACTGGAATTACTTGAGGAAGCAAACATTTGTTTTGGAATCCTACATATCAAATGTTAACTGGTGGATGAATAAAGGATTGTTTGCATTTCACTGCTATATGTCATGGGGTTTTGTTTGGCCATATCTTATGTCGATGACACATGTTGTAGCTGCACTATGCATATATATTCGAGGATATGCACAAGGCGAGACAGGCTTTATATCTAATGGTGAGTCCATTATGACTGGAGAACCGTTATTTTGGTTGGTTAGATGGAGCAATATTACATTATTCCTTTGCAGGTCAAAATTATAAAAAGGGCCATTATGCTGATATAGTGAAGAATGTTTTGAAAACATTCGTGTTGTCCTTGAGGACAGGTGCTCTTGACCCTATTTAAAATATTAACTTTTTAGTGGATTGGTAGGAAAGCATATCAGCTCTATCCCATTACATTGGAAAACCAGGCTTGTGCCTTTTTTTTTCAATAATCATGTTTGAAAGAAACTTTTCATTTTTTTCAGTAAAAACATTGCAATTAGGATTATCCTTTATTCTCCACATTTTTCTAGGATTTCAGTGAGTAGATGTGATACTACTGTGAGTGGATTGGCAGTTGTGTTTCAAGACCCAATAATGTCTTAAGATACCTGAGTTAGCAAATGCTCTTTTCATCGTTTATATGTTACTCATGTGTCCATGATCATTTTCTACTTTGCTTTATCTTATGGTTTTGCATTTTCTGGCCAAAATGAAAGAACTAGATCTCAACTTTGATATCAATAATTTGCATCTTTTAAATTTGATTTCTTATGCTTAGAGCTTAGCAAATTACGTCCACAGGTTTGTTACTGGTCACCTGCCAAGCAATATGTACCTTTACAGAACTGTTCTCAATGTGGAACTTGACTAGGATAGAAGTTGAGCTGTGCAACATGCTATCCCCTGAGGCACCTCAATTATCATTAGCCACTTATAACTGGGTCCTTGTGAGTATTTCACTTTACCTTTTTTTTTTTTTACCGAGTGTATATGGTTGCACTTCTTTGGAAGATTCATGTTTGATATCAAGATCCCTATTCCTGTTAAATTGTCCATGTATGTTGTATTTCCAGAAAAACTGTTCTTTGTAATTGTAGTCAGAACAATTGACTTTGATTTTATTGTTTTTAATGTTGAATGTGGGTTCCTTAGAATTAGGATAACTTTTATAAAAAAGCAATGCTCAAAAGGGGTCAGATCAGAATACAAGTTTCACCTTTGGAATGAAATAATGGAAATAGGAGCAGAAATATGTTATGTTAGGCGTTTAAATATTATGATGATGACTTGCACTTATAAAAAAAAATATAATTTACATTGGCGCAGGTTTTCATAGCAATGCTGGTGGATAACTTTTTATATCCCGTATCTGCTGTCCGTTCACATTTTTCTCAGTCCATCAATTGGTCTGGTATAAGATACCACTTGAAGGGTGGGAAGATAAGCAAGGTATGTCAGTTTGGACCTTATGCCCGGTCATAGATATCCATATTGTATCTCCATCTAAAAGCCGTGTATAATTTAGAAAAAGCTGTATCAAAACTCGTAACAGACAGTCTACCTTAATGGTTTATGTATAACATGAAGCACCGAATTACACCGGGAGTAAGAGAGATCCGCATCATTTTCAGTGCTTTTAATAAATCATACGATCTTAGAACTACTTAGCAGCATCTATTTTGGTAAACAATTGTGCAGATTGAGAGAACACAGGATATGGGTCCTATCTACACAGACTTGGGAGGCAAACATTTAGGAAAGAAAGGAGCTCCTCCTAAAGCCACGTTCCTTGGCAGACTGATGAGAAGTTTGGATCAGTGGAGACAACCTAAGAAATATGACGTCTAGAGATGATGTTTTACAAGTTTGTCATTGTCTAGCCAGGCTATTAAGATTCAATGGGTAACTAGGATTCATTTTCTCTGTTGGATATATCTCTTGGAATAGGTTTTGCATTAGGCCATTGTTGATTGATTAAAGTGATTTAGGAATTTTAGTCTCAATTTATTCAATTTGATTCCTGGAGTCAACCCTCCTTACAACCAGGGTTGATTTTGTAATCTGCAACAATTCGTTCTGTAATTTACGCAGCTCTTTATAGTCCAAAATAGTCAAATGCTAGGTTGCAGTAGGGCATTGTTCATTCTCTGCAATTAAGAAATGGTTTAAGTACTTTTTTCAAGTTTGGGATTAATTAAAATTGAGATTGCCTTTTTATCTGGATCACTTGAGTAGAATTCTAATTCTTTCTCAAAGGGCTTCATCAATATATATATAAATATGTGCTACTTTCTCAGCCGCATCATCTCCACTAATTTCAAAATCAAAAGCCACCAGTCTGTAAAATTCGTTTCCATATTCATCTTCAACTCCATTTGAAATTGTCAATGGTTGGATCAGTCGAAAGCAATTCAAGTAGTATCCTAATCACGAGCACTTGCTACCAGCAATTCATTTCTTTGGTTTCATTACCATCGCACTTGAAAACAGGTTTCAGAATAATTGTACAAACTGAAGTTAAAAAGATTGAAAATTAGAAATGAAACCATCAAGATACGTCTGAAGCAATATTTATTTCCTGTCCTTCATATCCTGGTGTCGATTTCATTTCAACCTACTGTCAGAAGTTAAATAAACACGAAGTATGCTAATGATACAAGACAATTTTGTTGCATGGAAAGCAGAAAACCTGACAGGAGACCTGGCCACTTTTGAGTAGAATTTCCTGAACAATTTCCTTAGCCAATGCCTGCAGTGACCTACTGTTGTAGATCTCCAATGTAGAAGTCATCAATCATATCGAAGACTCGGGTTGCATGCTGGGGCCTAAGAGACAAAATCGATTAGATCAGACCCACTGGAATGTATCTACCATAGCCACTAGTTTTCCTATATGCTGAGATTGAAGCCTGATAAACAGAGAGCTGACATTTTTTTTGCCTTTTTTCTTTTGAGAAATATCACTCAATTGTAAGCAATTGGAACATTGCAATCTTGTCCATACAGTGATCAATCTTCGCAGAAACAAGAAACATATAAATTCTTATGAACTTTATGCAGTCGGCTGACAGGTGCATACCCATAAAATCCTTCAGTTGAATCATCCCCAGCATGTGCTAGAATGGCATCACCACCTGGATGTTCTTCTACATAAGAAGTAACATCATAGACCTGTAGATAGAGAAAACAATGTTGGAGACATCGAGTATGAAACAAAGTAGATATCTTTTACATCATATCAGTATCATAGATGGTTCAAAGCACTGTATGGAAGATTAACTAAAACTAGTACCTTGTCCTTTATAATAATCCAGCAGTCGGTTCTCCTGTTATGCAATGTGACTTCAGCTTTACTGTAAGTTTTCGTTACCTAAGTGCAACAAACAGTCCAGTAGAAATATCAGCGAGAGCTAATTAACAGTTTGACACAAATCATTATACAGGAATTAATTAAATCACCAGATGGGAAGAACAATAGATTGAATCCCACAAGGAAAACATATGGAAAATTGTAATGGTATAAGATCTTAATTCTATGGTCCTAAGTCCATTCATCGATGACAAGGGGACGAAATGCTCTTAGGTAGGGCTTGAAAATTTTTTTCATTATCTATATCCTATTTCGATTGGATCATAACCATGCAATAATCAACATATTAGATACAAAAAATGCCAAGAAGAGTGCTGCTATCAATGCTAAAGCATTTAAGTCAAACAATTCAATCAACTTAATTCAAAGAGGAAAGATAGGTATAAGCATATAACAATGCTTAGTACCAAGCGAGCTCCTACAGTCCATAATTTCCAACGCAGAACTATGCTTAACAAAATAATTTAATCAGATAGCTAAGAGAAAACTGAATACCCTTTTGACACCCTGCAACAAAGAGCATCTTAAAAGTATCACATCGAAATGAGGGAAAGGGTCAAATTTCTTTCATAATTTCCAAACTTCATAAACCATTCAGATCTCAAGGTCCAATTCTTAGTTACCTAAGTTTACAAGAAAGCAAGAGCCATCAGTCTATTTCATACACACACGAGAAGAAGCTTTGACTTTCAAGTGCTCTCAGCACTGGACATAACAACTCTGTGACAATGACTAGTGAAATTTAGAGCCTTTTAAGGGATGTTTTACAGGTTCCAAGTATTACACGCACCTTAACTCCGCCTGAATTAGAGGAAGCCTTTTCTGTGTGAGCTGCATTGAACATACTTATACTAGTCAGAAGCTGCAAAAATGTCTCATTTTTCTAGGGTTCTGAAACTTTAAAGCGAACCAGTATATCAAATTGGTAAGGAAGAAACAAGAAAAGGAGAGCAGAAGTACCAAGTTTACGATATCGTGGAATTAGAAGAAGACCACCCAATAATACCCCCAATATCAGTGCCAGCGCAGCCAAAACCATGCTTCAAATTCTGCAAAAGATTTTCTTCTTTTTAAGTTTCCTTCCTTTTTCTGCAGAAACAAAACCAAGAAAACGACTTTATGATAATGTACTACGGATAAGCTTCAAATGAAACTGGAGTGAAGCATTCAGAAGAGCCATTCAAGAAAAGTTATCATCTTTCTTCCTCAAAACTTGCGGAAGTTAATTAAATAAATAGATCTATATCAGAGACGTAGAATGAGTCAACTGTTTGTTAGAAGAGTGCTCCCATAGGGGAAAAAAAAGCCAACTGGGTGGTCATCAAAATCTGTGCTTGGAAGCTGACAAAGTTGGAGCAAATCCAGTGAGGTTTGTGGAAGAAAACTCTCCATTTACAAATGCGTAAGTGTAGACACTTGTAGATAGAGAGTAACGAAGCGTGAGTGACCTGTTTTTGATTTGGATTGGATGCCTTTTGTTAATCTTTTCTTCGATGTCGCCGAAGAAAATACAATACAAGCAACTGTTGAGTTGTAACTCAGATTTCTCTATTAATTAGATGCAAAACATAATTTTGGATTTGGATTTGGATTTGGATTAGCAGGCGAGTAATTGCAGAAAAGTTTTGAGATTTTTACCAGGCCTTAAATGGACTTGAAATTGAGCCCAAAACGAGGTTGTAATCTCAAGTATAGCCCAAATCCTTAATGATCCTTCCTAATCCTGAGTTCTATTAGTTGATTTGCAGCCCTAGTTATGAGCTTCTTAACAAGATCTTTGAACCAATTGATAAAGCTATTATTTTGTTTCAGAGGATGCAGTAACCATTGTAATAGTAGACTTTCTCTGGCACGAAATTCTTATTAGATTGATATTGTTGTAATATTGTAAAAGTTGATGATGCTTGAACCTTTTCATCATCATATTTATTTTCAGATTGTTTTGCACGACAAAATGCATGAGCCACCACCAATACCAATGCCAATACCAATACCAATACCCATCTTTTTAACGTTTTAATCAACTTTCAAAAGCTATATTATCTTGTGGGAGGTGCTTTTTGTGGACCATTCCAAATGCAAATACGTACTCTCAAAGGAAAAAAGAAACGTAGGGACAAAACATTCTCTACATTGTGTAGCGGTCAATTCAGTTTAGTTTCCAGTGTACTGGAATTATGATTGATGGCTTCAGTAGGGCCAAGTCAATCCCCACCCAATTATGTACTTAAGCAGTCAACTTTTGACACCTAACCTACATGGGGAGATCTTCTGCCCCTTCCCCTGCCCTACACTCAGATGAAAGGGGGACAAAGATGAAAGGGGGACAAAGTAGGGTTAGGAGAAGGGGGACAGAGGATTTGGGGCCCTAACTTATATATATATGCTCAAGATAGCTTCCGTCTCGAGTACATGCCGGCTTGAGATTAAAGAAAATAAGGCAGGTCGGATGGGATCAATGCATTTGTGTCCGTTTTTGTGTATCATTGCATGCTTCTCTCTATTTATTCGTTATTTATTAGAACAATCTAATGTAAATTATTATACTAAGTATAATTATAGAAGAAATAAATATTGCATCATATATTATCTCATGTTGTTTTTTTCTCTTTATACGAATATATATTATTATAGAATTTAGTTGCGAAGATATTTACCAAAAAAATCTTATATCTCACTTTTTCAATCTCATCAAAGTGCTTCAACATTTTAATACTTAAGTTCTACTTAGATGTAAATAATTTGAATTTTTTACAAAATTTAAATCAATATTTTATTATATATGTACGTACGTATGTAATATGTATGCATGCATGCATACATAGCCTAGCTTTATATGTATTCTAGTTATTAATCCACATAATTTAAAACAATATTTTTCAACTTCTTGGATAATTAATTAGATTAAACCATTTACTCCTAAATAATATAAATATAAATATTATTTAAAAACAATTTTTAAATTTAATTATAAGCATTTCTATTTATCTTGACTCGTATAATAAAATTCAATAATTTTTTTAACAAATTACTCTGATTACTTATTATAATTTAGAAAAACTCTATTATCAAAATTTAACAACTGAAACATTGAAATCCAATTAAGAAACCATTTATAATATAACTTTCCTTAATTAGAAAACTATCTTTTAATATTAAAGACAACCACTTTCAAGTTAAATAAAAATTTTAAATTTAATGAAGTAATTCCTTTAATGATGAGAGGGGCAATTTATGTACTAGTTAGGTTAAGATGGAGAATATTGCAATGAACGTCTTTAAGGGGTTGATGGGTACACCTTAAATAGGAAGTTCACGTAATCTCTCTTCGGTTATTAACGAGACAATCAACCAAGAATCCAGGGAAGCACTAATTAGTCCAATTTTAGTGTTAGAAATTAAAAACACCTTGTTTAATTTGAATCCTTTTAAAACTCATAGGCTAGACCATTTTAACACTTATTTCTTTCAAAAGACTTGGAAGACTTAAGGTGATTTGGTGGTGGAAGTAGTGTAGGAATTTTTTTCACTCTCCTAATCTTCTTAAGGAAATCAACAGAACCTACATATGCCTCATCCAAAAATCCAAAACCTTAATAGCATGAAAGATTTTTACCCCATATCTTACCACAACACCATTTATAAACTCATTTCGAAGATAATTATGAACATATTGAAGAAATTCTTGGAGTCTATTATCAGTATTTCCCAAGGCACTTTTGTTTAGGGAAGGAGCATTAGGGATAACATCTTGCTTGTTCAAGAGTTGATGAGAGAGTACACTTCCAAGAGGTCCATTAAGAGTACTACATCAAGATTGATTTTTTTAAAGCTTTCGATACTATAAAATGGGAATTCATCATTGATTATCTTCAAACTTTTGGCCTCCTAGAAATTTTTATGGTATGGAAAAAAGAGTGCATTTCTTCAGTACATTTCAGCTTGCTTATCAGTGGAAGTTACTACATTCTTCAAGAATTTTAAAGGTATTAGACAGGAGGATCTTCTTTCCCCTATCTATTCTCACTTGCCATTGAGATTCTCTCTAAAATGTTGGCAGTCTTCACCGTTGAGAATCTAAAATTCAAATTTCACCATAATTGTGAAGTGCTAAAGCTAAGTCATTTAGCTTTTACGGATGATTTACTTTTGGTGTATGGAGCTGATCCATATTCCTTAAATATTATGATGAGGATTCTCGAGGAGTTCTACAAGATGTTAGGTTTGACTATTAATTTCCTAAAAAGTTGTGTATATGTTTCTTCATATTTGCAAAATGCAGAGGAGTTAAGCAGATTGACAAAGCTTCATATTCATGTTCCTTTATTAAGATATTTGGGTATCCCGATTACCACAAACGAACCAAAATATGGGGATTGCTTGCCTTTAGTTGCAATGTACAAAACCAGGATAAATGCTTGGCAAAATAGGTGGTTGTTTTTTGCTAGAAGATTGTAGTTGATATCCGCGATATTGAGAACGTTAGCACGTATTGGAGTGCTCATTTAGTGCTACCAAAGAAGGTTGTGAAGGAGATTTAGAAGTATATCAAGAAGTTTCTATAGGCTGGGAAAATTAGAAACTCAAGAGGAGTTAAGGTGAAATGAGATGAATTATGTCTCTCCAAGGAGGAAGGGAGTTTAGGGATTACACCACTTATGTCTATGCAGAGAGTAATGCTCGTAAAGAGGATATGGAGGATATTTAAAGACAAGGAGACCCTATAGTCCAAGTGGATCAATAGTACTATATGAAGGAGAAGAGCTTCTAAAAATTGGATTAAACCAGAGAAAACTCATGGAGTTTTAAGCAAACGTCAAGGTTAAGACATCAAATATACCACTAGATGAAGAAAATAATCAAAAATAGAGAATCAACATGGTTTTGGTTTAATAACTAGAGTGAGTTGATTATGTTAATCAACAGGAATGATCTTAAACATTTGTTAATCAAAATTCCTATTTAAGTAAGAGTTAACTCAATAATTCTTAATGGAAGTTAGGATTGCAATTTTAAAGGGCTACTAGCTTGATTAATGCATTACCTACCTTTTCTTCAGTTGGAAAGGAGGATAAAATTATTTGGATAGTGTAATACCCGGTATACCGAAATAAATAAGTATTTAAGACTGATGTCATTAAAAATCACAAAACAGTGAATAATAATTTAGTGACATCAATTAATGATGGATGATATTTTTTTCGGTGGTCACAGGAAGTTGTTCGGACAGATTTTTAAAGAACCAGAACAAGGATGGCATTTTTGTAATTAAGTGGAAAAAGAGGAGTATATAAGAAGTTAAATGCACTTTGTCTTCCTCCTCCTCTCTCATTCACGACACTCACCTCCATGGAAGCCATCTCCAAGCTTTTTCAAGCTTTGTAACAAGAAGAAGAAGGTGATTCAAGCCATTTGAGTGACATAAAAAGGTAAGTCACCATTCCTTGACTTAGATCTATGGATTAAAGCTTGATTTCTCTCTTCTTTGTGAAACCCATTTTGATGGAATGTAAGGGTTTGATGTTTGGATGATAGATCTATGTTCTTTGATGTCCAATGACATTTATTCTTGAAGAAATTTCGTGTATAAGGTGATTTGGGGGGTTAAACCAAAACCTAGGGTTTTGAAGGTTGAGCTGTCATGGAGACAGATTCGTGGCTCTCTTTGTTCATTTTGTTTGAGCTATTTAACGTGAGAATCTGGAGAAACTCAAAACATAAAAGTTGTAGATCCAGATGTCTAGTATCTCCATGAATTTTTCCACAATTTTAGGGTGCGCCGAATAAGAGTATTAGGCCCCGAATTGATACTGGTCTAGAATACCAGTGAGATTGAAACGAGAACTGAAAGTTAATTATTTGAGGACCTTAGAGTTAAAATTGGATGATGAGTTCTTCTTACGAAATGTTTAGAAATGTGTCATATAAGTTCTGTAGAAAGTGTATTTTAATTAGATGTGTATTCTGTGAGATATGGCTGAATAAGAGTGACAGAAGAGAGCAGAAATAGAACATGCTTGTAAAAATCACAATAAATCCAAGTTGCTCCATTTTTGAGTCGTATTTGAATATGTGATAGCCATATAAGTCTATTGAAAATAAAGCTTTGAAGCACCTCAATTTGATGAGAAATGAATGAGTTATAAGGTTTTAAGTCTGTAAGGGTCCGACTCATGACTGCATGTTAAAACTGATTGTAAATGGGAGATTTAGATCTCCTTAATGACCGAATTAGAACATGGTCATAAAAGAAGAAATGTTAGTTTATGTGTTAACTAGAGGTCTGGAAAGTTTGAAAAACATTAGACCTTTGTGTTAAGAGTTATTCCATCACAAATGGGACTTATGCAGTTTTGTAAAGTTATGTGTTAAGAAATGAGGGTTTGTATGAGAATGACTAATGAGGGTATATATATATTTTCATGCATGTTACCCAATAGCTTGTGAAAGCGGACAAGGGATAGAACTAGAAGTTGTACCTAGTAC
>JAOSBP010000205.1:9716856-9730296 GCA_027563825.1 Erythroxylum mucronatum | reverse complement strand
AGAGGTAGTTGGTAACCATAGCTAACCTATTATTAAACCAAAGAAAATATTTGAGTCGATGATCGTGGTCTATGCATAATAATTAGGAATTTCCTGGCTAAGTTGTCGTTTATTGAGTTAATCAATTTTATTTGTGTTCTTTGCTAGTTGGAGCATAGTTATTATTTTATTTTATTAGTGGTTAGATTAATTAGTAGTTTAGTAGAAAACTCCAAAACCCCCTTTTCAATTAATTTCATTCGTTCTTTGGCATTTGAATAGAATCAATTATTCTATTCTCTGTGGATCGACCCCATTTACCACTATGCGCAATTTATATTCGTTTGGTGTTTGGGATTTTTTTTGGGTGGATTCGACACCCATCAGGGACAATTACAGGCACTTGGTCACAATAATAATAATTGGAAGTAAGTCTTATGAGCATTGCATATAAAATTGATATGTATGTTTGAAATAATCAAAATAAATTGTTTGACTGCTCTGAATGTGAAATGTGAAACGTGAAATAAGTGATCAAAGTGATATATGATGCTATATGATAATTAGTGAAATGATGTGAATTATGTGATTATATGAATTGTATGTGTTATGTGATATGAGTGAGTCATCGATAATGGATAGCTCACTGAGTTCGCAAAACTCACTAAAATTGTAACATGAATTTCAAGTTCGAGAGAGGATACTAGTGACAGAGAAACTCTAAAAGAAGTATAGTTCTTGTATTTTTGGATAGAAGAAATGGCTCAAAGGTCGGTCAGCTGAGACTAAAGGATTTAGATAAAATTTTTGTATAATTCCTTATGTATATAGTTTATTCTATATACAGAGATGTAAACTCTAGTTAGTTTTTGATAATGTATATATATGAATGTTATTGTAAAGCTACAATGTACATATTTGGTGTTATGAAACAAAAATGAGGAATTGGGTATTTAAATATTATGATAATTACGTTTTAAATGATGATGCCATGATTAAGTTAGGAATGTGACTGCTCCAGCATGCCACCCTTGTGGGGTACGTACTTGGATATCCTTCAGAATGTCAGGTATGTGTCCTGTAAGAGTGGGGTGCTACAATAAAAAATACTATTCATGCTTATATCTCTCATAGATTAAAACTTAAACAAAAAATGTATCTCCTAAATGATTATTTCTAAAAAGAATAAGAAAATTTAAGGATGTTATAAGGAATAAAAAAATATATAAATCATATTATTCAAGAGTTTAAGCATAAATCACAAATTTCAGAGAAAAGACTTATTCTAACATAGTATATACACTAACTCTTCCCCACACCTACATTATATGTTGTCCAAATGTATACATAAGATGCTCACATTCAATAAGATTAATTAATATAAAATAAATGACATATTAGAATATTCCCCTTAATGGGGAGCATATGAAATTGAATGCACCACGGTGTAGGTATATATGGAGGTGTCACCCACATAAATCAGAGCAAAGCATCCAAATTCCTCTCTATTTTAAAAATTTTGTGTTCTAACCTCTTTAGCTGAAGATTATGCTCATGTTAGATTGATGCTGTTAGAAGAAATAGCCGTTATTGAACATCCAAATCCTCATGTTAATATGTTGATGAACCTCCTGAGGGGAAATCACGTGAAGTAAAATAAAATTGCCTTCTCTTTTTCTTTATCAACTTCATCCTACTCAAATAAGTAATGTCCAAAAGTTCCATCTTATAAGCTACATGCATATTAGTGTTAGCAATATCAAGAAAGTTAAGATTAATAGCAAAGTAAGTAATTAAAGAACCAAGACATAAATTCTTGTTAGATGATAAAATAAAGTTAAATTATAGAGTTAAAAGAACACCTAAATTAATATAAACCTTATGTACCGTGCAACAAACTAAGAATAATTCAACTTTAATACATGTTCAAGTTGTAACCTTCCTCCCTGAGTAATTAAAAGCAAGAAAATGCTACAAATAAACCTATTCAAGTTCTTTAAGGAAACTTCCATTAGATTAACTAGGATGATGCACAAGCATGTCAAAGGACATTGATTTCCAAACTTTTAGAGGATCAAAATCACCATAGTCCACAAATGATTCCTTATACTGGATAGAATTGGCATATTCATCAGTTATAAACCTTAAGGCTAAACTCAGTTTAGTGATACTTTGTTTATATTATTTACCTATTAATCTATATTGCACAATATTAGAACTACTTAGAGTGAAATTTTCAAGTTTATCAAATTTAAAATAAGTATAAAACCTCCTAGTCAATTCAATAAACATTGGGCATCTAATTTCCATAAATTTTCCCTAACTCTTGTCATCAATCAAAGCATCAAAATTTTCTTTAATATTCAACTCCTGTAACGAAAGGTAATATACATACTTACCTGAATTAATTTTCCAGGTTTTAAAAGTAATATACATCAGTTTTTCTCTTTAGAATTGAAGGTAAGATGTATGAGAAGGTTACAATTAGACTGTGGCAAAATCGATGATCCTTAGTTATCCAGGAAAGCTTCCAATTAGCATTAGTGGTCAATATAGTCTTTAGAAATCTTTTATCAACTAGATTTGTCGTCCTTACCATTTTTCGTTGCCACCATAATGCTTTTCGTTCTCTCCGTTGCTATAATGGTGGTGAATAATAAAACACAACTAATGATCAGTGATCATATAAAGCAACGACGAGGTGAATGATGACTAGATGAATGACATCTAAGTAAAGCAAAATTAGAGAAGAGACCAAGGAAGAGAAGGTTAGAGGAAAAGCATCAGTGAAAAGCAAAAATTGAAGAAAATTTAAAAAATGAACTAGAGAAGAGTATATTGGTAGGGAAGTAATGGCTAAGTGAATGATGTGGGAGACTTGAGAACTAAGGTTGATTATTGCTTAGAGTCTCTACAAATAAGAGAACTAAGTTTTAAGGTTTTTGATTTTTATGTTAATTAAAAAAAAATTAAAAATTCTAGTAAATAAATTATAAATTGTTATTATTTTATTATTTATTTTAATTCCTTAAAAACTAGTCTACCAATATCTATAAGGCGTGATCTCACCTTATTCATCTTAACATTTTGGAACTTAAGGACTTTACTAGTAGAAACTTAAGTTGCATAAGGTGTTATGTCGCCTTACAAAATTTAGTAGTCTGGAACTTATGATCTATTATTTGAACTTAATTTGCATAAGGCAGGATCTTTCCTTATAAAATTTAGCAGTTTGGAACTTAGGGTTTGGTATTAACTTGAGTTGCCGCCATTAGGTTTTATAAGGTCCACTATTAAGTTGCACAAGGTGTGATGTCACCTTATGAAATTTAGTTATCTAGAACTTAAGATCTATAATCTAAACTTAAGTTGCATAAGGTATGATCTTTCCTTATAAAATTTAGCAGTTTGGAACTTAAGGTCTAGTATCAAATTGAGTTATATAAGGTGTGATATCGCTTTATGAAGTTTAATAGTTTGGCTATAAGACTAAAATTTTCACTTAAACCAACAAAATAACTATATAAAATCAAGCAATGAAGAACATTAAATAACTAAAATAAAACTAATAAAAATTATCATGTTTGGGTTTCCTCTTAAAGAGCACAATTGTTTAACATCGTTATGTTCGATAGATCTTTTTCTTCTCAATGTTCTAATTATTGAGGAAATGCTAAATCAATATCCATCGAACTTAATATGAAATGATTTCATTATGTATCCGTTCAGCTTAAAGATTTTTTTGGTATTTGAACTCTTTATTTTTACTTCACTATAAGGAAATATAACAATTATAACAAAAGGAATGAGAACAGGCATTTTAATCGAGAATTATATAATAACACCTTCTTTCCAAACTCGTATTGCTACCTTAATATCATATTATCATAGAACATTTTGGCTTTCTCTTACAAATTCTTGAATTCTAATAAGTTTTTAACTTTAGTTCCTTTAATTCTTACAACTGTAGTTTCCTTACTCGCTAACTTTGTTTAAATAAATGTTGTAATGTCACATTGTCTACTAAGCTTTATGTTTGATCTTTATAGTTAAATGGAAAGATTTACCAAAAATCAATTGATAAGGAGACATTTATATCTGTGTTTTATAAGCTATACGGTAAACCTAAAGAATGTTGTCTAGATATAAGCTCTAATCCTTTCTTCTTAGATTCACCATCTTTCTAAAAATGGACTTCACCATCTTTTTATAAGGACTTCTGCTTATCCATTTATTTGTGGATGATATGCGGTGGCTACTCGATGTTGTAATCCACACTTTTAAACAAAGTTACCATTTCTTTGTTGCAAAATTGACTCCTTTAACCACTGATAATAGCTCGTGAACTTTGAATGTATTAAAATTTTTTGACTTTATAAAACCTACAATAGTTGTATATTCATTAGTTTTAATGGTTTTTACTTTTATCCACTTCAAAACATAATCAAATGTTAAAAGTAAGTTGGAGAAATCACAAAAAAAAGGAAAAGGACTTATAAAATCAATGCCTTATACATTAAAAATTTCAACTGTAAGAATGATGTTTTGAAGTAGTTGATTTCTACGAGATAATGTACCTATCTTTTAGCATCTATCACAACCTTTATAAAAACAAGTAAAAATATCTAAACAAATTTCCCAATATAAACCATTGTCCAAAATATTTCTAGTAGTTCATTTAGGACCAAAGTGACCTCCATATTCATAACTAAGACAAAACAATATTCAATCTCTAACACACAATGTCAAATAACTTGATGAAAGCAAAACTTCTACAATTGCTATTCATCGCAAACATAATATTTTTCCTTATTCCTTGTCTTTTCCTTCCTAAACTTCCTAATGTAGTTAGGTAAAGTTTCAGTAACTATATAATTAATAAGGAAGGCATAATAAAGAACCTTTTATTTGGAACAATTGCTTACTAAGAAAAGTTTTAGAAATAGGTAATATATATTCATACTTTACCAATCAACTCACATGGTATGACTCTAAATTTTTTGATACTTTTCGATCTCTTATTGCTAAATCAAAATTTTAAAGCAATAAAATCCATCTTATCAACCTCAGTTTGGACTCTTTCTTTTTCAAAAGGCATTTTGATACCACATGGTCAAAACATACAATAACTTTAAATCCATGAAAATAATATATAAATTTATCTAATGCAAAAACAATTGATAAAAACCTATTTTAAGTTGTAGAGTAATTACATGATGTACCATCCAATGTCTGTGAGGCATAAAAGATGACATGGATTTTTTTCCTAATCCTTTTGCCTAAAACAACTCCCATTGTATAATTTTAGGCATCACGCGTGATCTTGAATGGTAGACTCTAATTTGGTGGGTAAATAATAGGTACATTTATCACTAATACCTTGACAACACTTTTCAATAATGCATTAAGAGTGTAAAAAGCTTCTTGACATTTTTTTTCAAATTCAAATGGAGCTTCTTTTTACAACAACTTTGAAATTGGTATAGCAATCTTTGAAAACTCGTTAATAAACCTATGGTAAAATCCTACATGTCCAAAAAAATATCAAGCTTCCTTAAGATCTGTAGGGTAAGGTAAGTTCAAAATTAAATCAATCTTTGCTTTATTAACTTCAATGCGCATAGAGGAAATCATAAGTCCTAAAACAATGCCTTGATCAATCAGAAAATGACATTTTTCATAGTTCATCTTTGTATTTGTCTCAATACGTCCTTTAAGAAACTTAGATAAATGATTTAAGTAATCATCAAATGAATCTCCATAAATAACGAATTCACTTATAAATAATTCAGTACAATTCTCAATGTACTCAAAAACCATACTCATTATGCACCTTAGAAATATACCATGAGCATTATAAAAATCGAAGGGTATTTACATAAAGGCATACATTCCAAAAGGGCATATAAAAGATTCTTTTCTTGATCTTCTTAAGCAATTACTATATGACAGTAACCTAAAAAACCATTTTAAAAGAAAAAAAACATAATTTATCAATAATTCTTTCTAACATCTGATATATAAAGTGTAATGGGAAATGATCCTTTCTAATAGCCAAATTAAGCTTCCTAAAAACTATGCACATTTTTCATCTATTTTGCACCTCATTGAACTAATTCATCATTTTGATTTCTTACTACTATCACCTTAGTTTTTTTGGCATAACATGAACTGGACTCACTCATTCACTATCTAAAGTTAGCTAGATTATAACTTCATCCAAAAGCTTTATATTCTATTTTATTACCACTCTTTCATTATTGGATTGAGTCTCCTTTCTGGGAAATGATCCTTTCTAAAAGCCAAATTAAGCTTCCTAAAAACTATGCACATTTTTCATCTATTTTGCACCTCATTGAACTAACTCATCATTTTGATTTCTTATTACTATCACCTTAGTTTTTTTTGGCATAACATGAACTGGACTCACTCATTTACTCTCTAAAGTTAGCTAGATTATAACTTCATCCAAAAGCTTTATATTCAATTTTATTACCACTCTTTCATTATTAGATTGAGTCTCCTTTCTGGATCTTTTACTGGCTTAGCATTTTCTTTTAAAAGAATATTATACATGCATGTCGCTAGAATTATGCCTTTTATATTAGCTAAGGTCTAACAAATTGTAGTTTTGTACTCCTTTAGAGTGCTATTATCCTTTCTTTTTGCTCTTTAGTCAATATTTTAAAGATGATCGTAGGCAGTGACTCTCCCTCACCTAAATATATATGTTTTAGGTGATCATGTAAGGTTTTCAATTCTAGTTTTGTAGCTTGCAAAACAAAATGCAATATTTTCTTTTCAGTTGAAGGAATTTCAGCATTTAAATTTTTTAACTATGTTAGCACTTATAATAATGATTTTACAACTTTTCTAAAAAAAATAATGATTTTACAACTTCATAAGTTTTATTAACTTGCTCGTTAACTTCTAATTAGCATTAAACTTTGACTCATTACTGACACTTTCTTCCCTAAAAATATCTTGCATAATTAAGTCAATAACATTCATATGACAAACAAAGTGAAAATTATTATGATACTTCATTACTTCAAAAATATTAAATATCATTATCTCACCATCAAACTCAACGAAAAAGTACCGACATCCACATCAATTTTTATTTTAGTTATCTTCATGAAAGACCTACCTAATAAAATTAAAAGTGAATGTTCTATATTGTCTCCATCCATTTTCAAGATGTAAATCACCAATATGATGCAAACCATTAACCTGAACCAAAACATCATCTACAATACCAATAGGACGCATATAAGAATGATTAGCTAGTTGAATAATCACATTAGTTTCTTACAAAGAATTCAGATGTAAATATTTGTAAATTGAGTATGGAACAAAATTAAAATATACACCTAAATCTAGTATGACACACTTAATTTCCTTATAACCAATAACACAAGGAAGTGTTAATATACTTGGATCTTTGCATTTTTCTGGTAACTGTATGTTTATCATAGTTGATACATTCTTATCTAAAATTGTTCTCTCCTTATCCTTCAACTTCATTTTATTAGTGCATAGTTCTTCCAAAAACTTTTTTATATTTCTAAATATCTATAATAAGTCTCAATTTTCCTAGGTTAATTAATTCAAACCTAGCTTTTAAATCAATTTATCATAATTGATTAGGTACGATATCATTGCATATCAACAAATAATGGTTATAAATTTAACGAAAAAAAGACTAAAATCTAAATCAATAATCAAGATAGATACAACTAATTAATTAAGTTTTTTTGTTTCTCATAAGTTATGACATACAAATACAAAACAACCTACTTGCTACTTATATTAACAACAACAACAACAACAACAACAACAATATCTCAGTAGGAATCTTATTGAGATGTAAGGTATAGGGAGGTTCAAAAATATGTAGCCTTATCCCTAGCTAGTAAAGAGACTATTTTTGATAGGCCAACAAAAAAAATTCTAAATGGTTGGAAGAAAAACTTGTATCAATCATTCATAATAATTACAGATTACTGAACTCATAGATTGCAATAGAATAATGAATTAAAATAAAATTCTAGTATAGAATTAAAATTCTCAAAGTTATAAATATAGTTTTAATTTTTATTGAATTAGAAAATTTAGATTTAGCCTTTTATGACTATTTTCCACCAAAAATGTAAGAAAGAACATAAAATAATTGAGGATAAACATATTCTTTCTCTCTCAAAACTATAGTCTATAAAATATTTTAGAGATAATGATTGAAAAAATCAAAATTCCTATATAATAGGGTTGAAAATAACGTCTCCTAACTGGGTTAAAATTCTTAGAGTGAGTCTTACTCCAAATATGATCTCATCTTATCAGTTTTAGCAATTTGTCATCTTTTACTCAATCTCCCCAAAATTTGTGGCTTTGACATATGATGCTCCAATTAGATTTCAAACCAAATTTGGTCCAATCTCCACTTATTACTTCTTAAAATAAAACAAAAATCAAATTTACCAATTAAATACCAAAATCAACCTAAAAAAAGAGATAAGTTCAACTAATATGATCTAATCACATCTTATCACGCCATCATCCACTTAGGAAGCTAGTGACTGTTGGAAACCCATACCACGACAACAATCTATAACAATACCCATAAATGGCACAAATTCCTCCATTGTAATTCCACATTCACACAACCTATTACTTCAACAAACTCAACATCCTTTAAGACAAAACCCATCTCCATAACTAGAAGTAACCTGGGCACCTTTAAACATGCTGATAATGACTTCCTCAAGGTGCTTTTGCAAAAACATATTGGTGGCCTCTAAGTGACTAGAACTTTTCTAGAGCATATGTGGTATACGACTTGTGGTAGAAGAACTAGTTTGCTTATTTCATGAGCTTATTCAAATTAATCTTATATTAAGGTTATGACTTCTAATGTAAAATGTTCATATATTCTAAACCAATTAATTAAATCATTATCTAATTTTAGTAATTGGGGTTTTGTGGTTTCTCAAATTACAATCTTGTCGTAACTCTTTATGAATCATTGGTTTTAATCAAATATAATTTCATTAAAGGGTTAGTAGGTTATTCATGAATCATATTTAATTTGATTTTAGGACTTAAAGTGTGCAACTTTTGCAATTTAAATTCCAAAATTCATATTAATAATAATCAACCATGAAATCAACTTCTAGAATCAAAGATGTCTATGATACTATTAAGAAATTAGGGTGAGATCCAATCTCATGAATAGTGAAATAAATATGAAATTTTTTGGTTCAAAAATTTGAAAGTCAATATCATTTAAATTCAATAACATAATTAACGTATAAAGCATAACAAAGTATGAATTTTAATTTATACCTTATTATTAAACTTGATCATTTTCTTGTCGTTTCACTTAAACTATTTCTAAAATTGGCTCATCGCAACTACTGTAGCCACATACATGTTCGACCTCTAATGATATCTATGAAACATGTTAAAAGAACTCTACAAGTGGAGTAGAGAGGATTAAGCAAGACAGGTTAGCTTTTTTATAGTATAAGCCTATTTATAATAGGATTTGGCCCTTTTAGTAATTTAATTGAAATAAAAGCTTAATTAAAATATTACAATTAATTATACTTAAATACTAATTGGACCAAAATAAGATTTAATATCTCATATTAATTCTTATTTATTAAATATCTCATATCTAATCATAAAGTTTTTTAAATTTTGCAATCAAGTTTAACTTGAATAAAACACTCTTCTCTATTCAACTATTCTTTGTGTATGGCATATTAGGTCCCCAAATATGTTGACAATAAATATAAATAATACCCCTACTTTATGTTTAAAATTAGATAAATTAAATTCTTTTAATTGATCTTTAATTCTCTAATTAATAATTATATACATAGATCAAGATGGCATCTAGCAATGCATCATAACCATCCAAATATTTAGGAATGTTAAAGTAATTTTGACTAACCTTTTCATGTATGATTTTTTCGTATAATTCAATCTTTTTATTATAAAATGTTTCAATTAGGCATATTATGATATTGATATCTACTTAATTTAAATCCAATCATATTAGTTATCTACTATTAGTAATTAATTCCATTAATGATATTTGAAAACTATTATCAAATTATCATTCCGCTATGGCCTAAAAATTCCTAAATTAATAATATTCGATAACAAAGAAACATTCTCTCTAATCTCTTTTAGCGGTGATGAATCTTATGTTCATCACTCAACTATCTCCATATAGTTCATGTTATATTCAATAACTACCAATTAAGCTACCTTTTACTAGAGTAAATATAGTTAGTATTAAAATATTCCAATCCCTATATAAGATACTTTGAAGATTTCAAGTCACAAGACTATTTATAGATTATCATAATTAGAATTTTCATAGATATATAGGTAATGTTCTAAATAGATTTCTCATATGGAGTCAGCTCAATGAATTTGTTCTCTAATAAGCACTCACATATTTATTTAAGTGTTGATTACTTCCTTTATAGGAAATAAATATAATATATCCTAACTCTTTTACATTCTATTAATGACCAATCTTAATAGAATATCCACTAGGAACAATTTAAGAATAATACATAAATGCAATATGAATCTCATAATTTATGATTTCATTGTAATTTCATTTGGATTGTACATTTATTATATGGACTTTATCATAAATATCTAAATATGTATAATATAAAAAAATTCCTTTAAATAATTATATCACTAAATTACAACTAACTGACTGACTATAGGGAATAAGCTAACAATCATCCTATTATATTATATGTACAAATACAAGAGTTTTTTTTAGTATAAAGACGTTTTTGTGAACTGTTAGCATTATTTTCAAAACTTAAACAAGGGATACAATGACTATTAGTTGATTGAAAGAAAGAATAATGTATTTTGTTAGTTACAAAGTAAGTGCTTTCATATCTACATTAAGATATAGAACAAATAGTGTTGTAGAGTTTAAACGATTTGTATACTAATCACACGTCAATTTTCCAAACTAAGCTGTATTTGTCGTGCTTGTTATCCAAGAACATGATGAAGAAATCAGGGAAGAAAACATTAGTCAATCAAATAGGCCTAGCAAATTTACTCATCTTAAAGCATGTCACACGAATGTTATAAATTAAAGGCATAACATTTTTTAATTAATTCCAGGGAAACATTAATTATTCAATTTAGAGTTAACAATTCTCAATAATCATTAGGATTCCCAAGGTTGTCCAAACTACATAATAGTCTCAGGCAGCCTATGAAAAGTACACAAACATAATTAGGTACCAAACCAGAATCAATATAGCACATGTTTCATATGCTTTTATGAATTAATAACATCCTGAGCTAGTTTTGAGAGATACTATACACACATGATGCTACTAGAGAATAAAATACTAAAAGCCTAGAACGTTGGTTTTACTTTTGGAGGTTGAGTGTTTTTGACCAACTTCTGTCAGAACCAATTGGACGGATAGCTTTAAAATGTGTGACTGTAAAGTGTGTGATAATGGTATTCCATTTTACTTTGTTTCAAAGTGGTCTTTAACAACTCCCTATAATCCTTAGTTTATTGCTTCCACTAACTGAAGTTGGCACAGTCTTAATGGTTCCCTAACCTAATCTACGTACCTCTGCCCCCTCCATAGATACTATTGCTGAAAAGAGCAGCAAAGATGGGCACACGCAAAAGGAAGCGAAATTTTTGGCAAAATAACCGGAGGATATGTGAAGGTGGGGACATTGTGGTCAAGCCAAGTGGATGGAGATACAAAGTTGAAGTGAAATCTCCAGTTTCAACAACTCTTTAGGTCTTTGCCTTCACGTTGAATATTACTTTAAATGGTTAAAAATAAGTTCGAACTTTTAGCTGTGGATTCTACAATCACCTTGTCAAACAAAACTTCATGCGTATGATTGTAGGTTTCTTTTGAAAACAAAGGAAAAAGAACTAAGCAAAATCAACATCTAGCTAAGATAGTTCACTCATATCAGGAGCAAACAATTCAAGTGAAATTGAAATCCTTAAAGTTTCCATTTTACCCAAAACAAAAAACAAAAAAACAAAAACATTAAAACATGCAGTGTCAGGTCAAGTATGGTATCTCTTATTGTTTTTTAATCTACATGGTTTGTTTCACTATTTCCACTTATATTATATATCTATATAGCTTAACTCAAAGAAAGTGTTTCTTCTCTATTAAATTTTTTACTTTGTACATAATCTACATCATTAGTCAAACTTAAAAATGCTTCCAGTAAATTGTGAGAGATATATCATCTCTAATACAATTGTTAGATACTCATTTTGAGTGAATGACCTAGTAATTATAGGTTGCTTTTTTATTACTCAAGAAATTAAATTTTACATAAATATAATGCATATTTATTAATAAATATCTTATTATGACGTCTACCATAATAATAATAATATTATTATTAATATTAAGAATTGTAATCCAAATTTTTTGAAAATAAATAATTAGATGTTATTGTGTGAAATAAATATCACAATTATTTTACCTATTTTGTTATTTGGTAATATATTTTACCTTTTTCAATGATAAGTGTTTTTCTATAAGTCACGTGTATAAAATATTGCTTGTAACCATTGAATAAACCAAGTAATTTGGTTTAGATTGGAACCCGTGATAAGAAGGTGTTGACACAAATAATTTAGAAGTAATATTATTCTTAATGAATAAAGATGCATCATTAGGTGAGCCCGTACGGATAAAATTTTGGCAAGTCGATAAAATCAATCTCTAAATGCATATGGTGATTATGGAGGTGACAAACATTGGCCTAGCTAGTTTTGTCAACAAACCTATTGGATTATTCCATTAAAATTGTTCATCTAAAACACTACGAAGAAAAGCATTAGAAATATTTAGCTGTTTAGAATCTCATCCATAAAATGCTAATAATACTCGTATTGTTGTAGTTTTGCCTATTATACTAAATACGGCTGTTAGTCAATTCTATATTTCTTTTTGAATCATTTGGCAACTAATCGTGTCTTGTAACAGTTAATACTGTCATCTTGTTTTCTTTTAAATCCAAAAAAACCAATGACATTCTTTTTTAAAGGTTTAGGTACTAAAGTCCAAGTCTTACTGACAATGAGAATATTAGTCTCAGTTTGCATTCCCTCTTACCGTTCAACGTATGACTTCGCATTGCCGAAGGCAGAATGATCAACTTTAAGATAATCAAACTTTTCAAGTTTGGTAGTTGTGGCTAATGCGTGATAATTTCTTCTTATGCTTGATCATAATTTTATGGTATGAGCACATTATATTAGAGAAGATGATGAGTTACTGAATTTGGTAAGATCAATGAGTAAGTTTAGGAATGTATTGTTGTTCTAGATATAATTTTTAATGAAGATGAAGTGGATGAGTGATCATTTGAAAGATTGGATGAAGGAGAAAGTTGATTTGGACCTATATT
>JAOSBP010000205.1:9690853-9709391 GCA_027563825.1 Erythroxylum mucronatum | reverse complement strand
CATCTAAGGCATAGTTCTAGTATTTAAATGAAACTTTATTATGTGCAAGTAAAGACAAACTAGTATTAACATGACAAATTTTTTTTGGAAAACACCATTTTATTCATGAGTGTATGGACAAGCAATGTGATGAACTATGCCGGTAAAATGAAAATATTTATCTAATTTTTATATTTTCCTCCTTAATCATAATGAAATGTACCGATTTTTATGAAATTATGGTTCAACAAGAGATTCCAAATATAAAAAAAGATATAAGTTAGTTTTATTTTTAAGGAAGTGAACAAGTTTAATGAAAGAAGTCATTAGTGAAAAGAGCAATATCTTGATGGCCTAAATAAAAGGGAATAAGAGCAAATCCTCAACTTTCTAATCGGACAATATCAAAAAAGTCTTTCTAATAAATAGAGATTTATTTAGAAAAGATGGTAAATTAAATTATTTTATTATTTTTGTGAATAATACCGTTATAAAAAGATTCGAATATGCCAATCATCTATTATAAACATTTTAGAGGTTAATGTATTCATATGTCAATCATTTATTGTGAGTTTTTCAAAAGTTAATGTATTCATCTGTCAATTATATATATGAGCTTTTCAGAAATTAATGTATGCCTCTTATTCGAAGGTAGACGAAGAGCATAAATTCTTACGAGAGAAGTTTCCTAATTAGTAATTGCTTGATCTTGAACGGAGTGAAAACGTAAAGAAACAGTTGTCACATTTGTGAACATAACAAATTTAAGGACTTAAAACAGTATATAAGCATAATTCACTTTATCAAAAGGTAAAAATGATTGCCAATATGCAATTTTTTTCCATTGTCAACGCGAATTTGATCAATATTCTTGCATTTATTTTTTATGCTTAAATTTATAAAATTTGGACAGCAGTACTCGAAAACCGTGAAATAGTGTCAGTATTTAATACATCATAGTGTTGAGAACAATAAATATATAGATTAAATGATTGTCGAACGTTTGAAGTATCTGTCAACTGTGTGGTTTCACAAATCACAAATTTGGTTGCCCCTTTTGATTATAGATTGAGGGCAGTTCGTTAACATGGAAGAATAGTAATAAAAATGAGAATGAATACATTGAGAAAAAGAGAATGAATATTATTATTATAATTATGATGGTTGGTTAAAAGGAAAAAATGATTACCATTACTATTAATTACTAAAAAAAATGATTACCATTACTATTGACAGTGGTTGGTTTGTAAAAAATATTGTAATTAATTAATGAATTATATTTTAATTAATTATATTATAACTAATTAATTAATTAATTTAAATATAATGTAATTAATTATTATATTTTAATTAATTATTTATTTATCATATTTTAATTAATTAATGAATTATATTTTAATTAATTATATTGCAATTAATTAATTGATAACAATATTTTAATTAATGAATAATTATATTTTAATTAGTTATATTTTAATTAATTATAATGTAATTAAATAAATAATAATAATAATTTAATTAATTATATTGTAATTAATTAATTAATTATAATATTTTAATTAATAAATAATTATATTTTATTTAGTTATATTTTAATTAATAATGTAACTAATTAATATTTTAATTAATTATAATAAAATTATTTTATTTTATTTTATTTTATTTTATTAATTACAATATTTTAATTAATTAATGAATTATATTTTAATTAATTATATTTTAATTAATTATATTTTAATTAATTAGTTAATTATATTTTAATTAATTAGTATTACAAAAATTTTAAAAAAAGGGCCACTATTAAAAAATGAGTTTCATTCCTCTACTAAATGGAGAGTATGGAGGATTCCTCAAAAGTGATATACCAAACTATTACCCCTATAATGATAATCAACAACCAATCACTCACTTTTCATTACATATCCATTAACCCCTTCCTAAGCCCATCAACCAAGCACTCCCTGAGTTAGTTTAAATACGGAGTTTGGATATTAGAGGACAGTCAAGGGAGCATTGTAGAATAATTTTAAGAACAGCTAGTGTAAGCAACTAATAAAAAGAAAATGAAAGATTGAGTGCAGTGACAATACTACTATAACCACTGTCGATATTGAAATAAGTCATAGTATTATGTTCACTTGACTAATTTTATGACTACTATCTCATTTGAAAGAAATTTGAGATGTTGAAAATATATTTATGGATAGATAAGTCATTTTCTTCAACTCTTGAAACTTTATATTTAACTGTAATTTACGATTTATAGACATACAGAAATCATGATTAGATAAAGAGTTTAAAATTTTTAACTAAAGATAATTTCAAAAGATGATGATAATATCGAAATAATAACTTTAATTTCAAAATCAATTGAAAGAATAAGAACGATGAAAAAGTTTGATTACTTTAATTTTCAAATCAACTCAAAGATTAAGAGTGATGAAAAATAGGAAAGGATGTGAAATGAGTCAAGTACTTTAATATTTAATTTAGGTAAAAGGAGAATGGCAAGGAGGTAGATAATTCATAATTGCACAAGGTGTACTCCAACTAGCAGAGATGCTCCTGAAACAACCTAGCTACTTAATAATATTTCACGGGCCAATTTTACAAAGAATAGGCGATTTTAGCATCTTTTTTTAATTAAAAAAAACTTATATTCTCCAACATATGGCACCATCCCTGCATTTTCCATACCTGGAAAAAATCTTTTTTGATTGGCAATGCATGAAGGGTATCTCTTTTTCCTTGATACTTGAAGAGTAAAGCTTGGAACAATACTAGATGAAAGTGCTGAAAGATAGAGAATACGATGCTTTCTCCTCTTTCCTATGCTTCTAATATTCCGAATTGAAACACTTCTTAATCCAATATCTAGATAGTGCACGTGACTAATAAGTGAGGAATATAACACCAGAACTATAGGTATCTAATTGTCTTATTAATTTTCAAATATATTTTATTGTCAAATTGAACAACAGTGATTGTCCTAAAGAATCACAATATCCTTCTAAATTAATTACATTCACTTCTTCGTGTCATCTCTAAGGATTAAGGCTATTTTTGGTTGGACGTAAGATTTTTAATAAATAGAATTGAATGAAATGATTTATAATAGAATGGAATGTAAATAGATGTAATATTAGAAAATCGTTGTTTGATAGGGATGAAAGAGTTCATAATGTAATATGGAGAAACGTTGTTTGGAAGAAGAATTTATAATATAATATAGTAAAATGTTGTTTATCATTTTACATTTCATCATAAGCCCCTCAAATCAGAGATAATTTATTTTTACTGTTTAGGATAAAATGAGGTATAATGGGAAACCTTCATCTTTCATTCCAATCTATTATAAAGTCTCCTTCTAAACGATGGAATAATATTACATTTCATTTCATTTCATTATTAATCACCCAACTAAATATAGCCTAGTGACCAGTAATTGTTACTTAACATATGGAAAATGTGATCAGAATTGCAGCTTTTGCTAAAGCCAATAAATGATTGTTGAATTGATTTAGCAAAATATAAATTTCTTTTGTGGTATCGTGCATTTATTTGAGAGCAATGGGTTATAGTTCCACATTTAATTGCTTGATAGATAAAATACTGTAATTTAAAGTAAATAAAATAGTATTGGCTCTACTAGCAATAAATCATACCTACCGAGACATCATCATATATATCCTATGCATCATCTAGTATTTCATAGTGTTGATTATTGAACCTTGACCTCGTGTATTCATCTCAATAGGTTATGAAGTTTCTACAGCTAGCCCAAGTTGAAGTTTCCCATCGTGTGAAAGATTCCTGATTTAGAAAGAAATAAGACATAGCAGTAGGTAACTCTCCATTAGGTATGCCAATCACAAGTTGGTTTAGTTGTCTCTTCTTTAATTGTTTGTCTTGCTCTAAATTTATTTGTATTCCATGAAAATGGTATCCTAGCTAGGGGAAGGATTTGTCAAGGGCCCTTTGTGTATAATTAACTGTCCTAGATGCACAAATCATTGAACAAAGAACAAAAGAACACGGGGAAAAAGCAGGAAAGAAGAGATATCAGGGATATTAGCTGATTCGATTGGAGGGTTCATAGGTTGGAGACTCGAGTGGATACAACTATGGAGCTAGTGGGATGACAGAATGTATAATCTCTGAGCAAGAAAAATCACTAAATTAATATTGACCGGATCGAGAAGGCATATACTTTCCTGAATTCAATTATATTTGACTCCAACATTTCTGTTTTTCATTTTCTCCTTAATATTTGAGCTGGCTTCATTTATCAAAAACCAAGGATAAAGTCTGTCACTTTAAATTATGTCTTAACAAAAATTTAAATAGTACATGAGTCGGAATTATAATTATATGTTGCATTTACCACCCATGTCACTCCCAAATATAGTTCACTTTAATGCATAATATTCATTATAGTTGCTACATAAATTTTTACATCTTTAACTAATTTGCATAATAAAGTCCACTTTCTAACTTGTTCAAAGTCGCTAAATTCGCAATGTTAATGCTAAAATTCCTTCAGATGCACAGAAAATATTTTCAATCATTACAGATTATAATGTGTGTTAAAAATGATAGGCACTGTTTTTGGCGCCTACAAAAGTTTAAATAAAAGTCAAGGATAGTTGGCCAAATGACCAGTCATCTCACACGTCTCTTGCCTATAAATAGGCAGGAGATGAAGAGAGCAAATTTCTAGAAATCTCTTCTTCTATTAAATCCCACAAAAATTTAGAGAGTGTTTTTTCCTATTTAGTGAGAGAGTTAGTGTTTCTTTTTGTAAAATAGAGAGAGGTTGTAATCCTATATTTCATAGTGAAATTTTTCTATCCTTGCCCGTATTTTTTTATCCTAATTTAAGGGTTTTCCACATAAAATATGTATGTTAATTACTATTCCTTTAGTCCTATTTAGCTGTGAACCTGCTCTAATCTTCTCGATTTTTACAACAAATGGTATCAGTGTGAGGTGAGAAAATTACGATGAATTTTTTGGCATAATTCATTCAGAATTCGGGTGAGCACAGTAAAAGTTGGTGAACAGTAACTACAAAAGGTAACAACTATTCATGTATTTATTTTTGCATTAAACTTTACTATAATTCAAGTATACAATACTATACACGTATACGGTATTATTCATACATAAGCATATGGTACTATTCACATATATGAAACTATTCATACGTACAAGTACTATTCATACATACGGGTACTATTTATGTGAAATAATGGAAGTCAAAATTCTGTTCGTGATAGTAGCAATGACAGCAAAATTTGAGATTGAAAAGTTCAATGGGAGAAAAGATAACTGTTTAGCAGCCATCAGGAAAAAGGCCGACAACATTCACAAATGATAATAAGTGGAATGAGATCGACGAGAATGCTATTGCAAATCTTCATCTAGCACTGTCAGATGTGATGTTGTTAAGCATAAAGGAGAAGAAGACGATAAAAGAGATTTGGGATCATCTCACAAAATTGTATGAGGCCAAATCACCCCACAACAAATTTTTTCTGAAGAGAAAACTATACACTTTACGCATGGCGGAATCCACTTCAATGACAGAGCATGTAAATAATTTAAATACTCTATTTTCCCAACCCACATCATTAAGGCACATAATAAAGATAAGTGAACTTGCGGAACTTTTACTTCAAAGTCTACAAGATTTGTATGTTCAACTCATCATTAATTTAACAAACAATATAGACACTATAGTCTTTGACAATATTGCAACTGTTATTTTGGAAGAAGAGAGTTTATGCAAAAGGAAGGAAGATAGGCTGGTAAATCCGTAACAAGCTGAGGCCTTGACACTGTTAAGAGGAAGATCAATAGAACGTGGCCCAAGTGGGAGTCATAGTCATGGTAAACCAAAATCTAGGAGTAGAAGAATTTCAAGTGCTATAATTTTGGCAAGAAATGGCACCTGAAGAAGGATTGTTAGAATCTGAATAAGAAAGATTCTATTACTTAAGGAAATGCGGCAAATACTTCAGATGATGGAGATGTAATGGTCTGTGAAGCGACAACAACTATTGGAGGTAAGAGAAGATTTGTTGATATATGGCTTCTCGATTCAGTAGCTACTTTTCATATGACCTATTGAAGAGAATGGTTCCATCAGTATAAATCTATCTCTAGAGGATCTGCATACAACTATAATGATCAAGCTTTGAAGATCGTTGGTATCGGCACCATCAAGTTAAAAATATATGATTGGACAACTCAAATTATTGAAAAAAGTGTGACATGTGGAGGGCCTGAAGAAGAATTTTTTGTCTGTAGGATAACTGGATGATCTCAATTTTAAATTTGAGATTCAAAATAAGATCATGAAAATGATTAAAGGAGCGATGGTATTTATGAAAGCAGAGAAGATTGTTGCAAATCTGTACATGCCCAAGGGAGTAACTTTGCAAGAAAGAGAGGCATCTGTTGCAGTCACTAGTTCAGATTATAAATCTACAATGACGTGGCATAAAAAGCTTGGGCATATGTCAGAACAAGGAATGAATATACTTGTAGAGAAGAATCTACTTCCAGGTCTCATAAAGGTATCACTACCCTTCTATGAGAATTATATTGTGAGTAAGCAACATCGATTGAAGTTCAACATATCAAAGTTCAGAAGCAAATAAATTCTAGAATTGATTCACTCTGATGTATAGCAAGCACCAGTTACATCTCTAGGAGGAGCAAATTTCTTTGTATCATTCATTGATGATTATTTGAGGAGATGTTGGGTGCTCCTAACAAGAGGAAGAGAGATGTGTTTCCAACTTTTAAATTTTACAAAGTGCGGGTGGAACTCAAATCTGGTAAGAAGATCAAGTGTTTGTGCTCAGATAATGGAGGCGAATATACTAGTAGGGAATTTGATGAATTCTGCAAGCAAGAAGGCATCAAAAGATAGTGGATTATTCCAACCTCCATATATTTGGAAGTGTTGCCTATGTGATGTTCAATGCCCAAGAATTTACGAAGTTGGATCCAAAATCTAGACGATGTATTTTCTTGGGATATGCTAAAGGAGTAAAGGGGTATCGTCTGTGGAATCCCACTGCCCACAAGATTGTTATCAGCAGAGATGTTATTTTCTTGGAAGATAATGATCAAGAGCAAACAGAAGATGTTAGCACTTCAAAAAAGAATTTAGAGACTAAAACAGTATAGGTGGAAAGGGAATTTGATCAAAATGATTCTTCTGAAGTTGCACTAGAGAACAAGGAGCAAGAACTAGTCGAATCTGATGTTTCAGATACTCGGAGATCAACTTGCACAAGAAGAGCACCGAGCTGGCACTCATATTATATTATGGAGAGCAATATTGCATACTGTCTTTTAACTGAGGACGGAGAGCTATCAACTCTTCATGAAGCAATGAATAGTTTAGATGCATCTTAGTGGATGGCAGCAATGTAGGAAGAAATTGAAGCTCTGCATAAGAATAAGACATGGGAGCTGGTATCACTGCCACAAGGAAGAAAGCCTATTGACAATAAATGGGTTTACAAGATCAAGCGGAGTGGTGACGATCAAACAGAGCTATATCGTGCTAGATTGGTGGTAAAAGGATATGCTCAAAAGGAAGGAACTAACTTAAATGAAATATTTTCTCTTGTAGTTCAACTCACCATAGTTCGAGTAATCCTAGCGATGTGTGCTACATTTGACTTGCATCTTGAATAGTTAGATGTGAAAACTGCATTTCTTCATGGAGATCTTGAAGAAGAAATTTATATGCTCCAACTAGAAGGCTTTGAAGAAAAAGGAAAAGAGAACTTGGTTTGCAGGTTGAACAAATCTCTGTATGGTTTAAAGCATGCACCGAGGTATTGGTAAAAGATATTTGATTCCTTCATCATGAGCCTTAGATACAGCAGATTGAATGCTGACCCTTGTGCATATTTCAAGAGCTTTGAGAAAGATGATTTTATAGTTTTACTATTATACATGGATGACATGTTGGTTGTAGGCTTCAACAATGATTGTATTAAAGAACTTAAGGCACAGTTGGCTAGGGAATTTGAAATGAAGGACGAAGCAAGATTCTAAAGATACAATTCACCGAGACATAAATAATAGGAAGATTTGGCTTTCTCAGAAGATTTATAAATCCTAGCAATGAAGAAGAGAGGATGGAGATGTCTCGAGTACTATATGCATCAATAGTGGGAAGCTTAATGTTCACTATGATTTGTACAAGATCAGACATTGCAGATATAGTGGGAATAGTTAGTCAATATATGGTGAATCCTGGTCGAGAGCATTGGAATACTGTTAAAAGGGTTTTCAGATATATCAAGGGAGCCTCAGATGTTGCATTATGTTATGGAGGATCAGATTTTACTATCAAAGGATATGTTGATACTGATTATGCAGGTGATCTTGATAAAAGTAAATTACTACAGAATATGTGTTTACACTAGCTAAAGGGGTTGAGAGTTGAGTTTCAAAACTGCAGTCAGTTGTGGCTATGTCAACAACAGAAGCAGAATATGTGGCGACCACACAAGTTAATAAAGAAGTAGTGTGGTTGAAGTTGATGTTGGAAGAACTCGAATGCAAACAAAATAACATTATTTTGTTTTGTGATAACCAAAGTGCTTTGCATCTTGCAAGGAATCTAGCATTTTATTCAAAGGCAAAACACATTCGAGTTCAATATCACTTCGTTTGTGAGAAAGTGGAAGAAGGAATGATGGACATGCAGAAAATTCATACAATAGATAACTTGTCAGATTTTATGACAAAAGCAATTAATGATGACAAGTTTATGTGGTGTTAATCTTCGTGTGGCCTGGCAGAGACATAAGCAACATGAAGCGTCATGGAAGAAAGAATAGTGGGAAGATCTAATTGACTCTCAATCAAATATTCAAGTGAGAGAATTGTCAAAAATGGTCAGCACCATTTTCGATGCCTATCAAAGTTGAAATAAAAGTTAAGGATAACTGACCAAATGGCCATCCATCCCACACGTCTCTTGCCTATAAATAGGCAGGAGATGAAGAGAGCAAATATCCATAAATCTCTTCTTTATTAAATCTCCATAAAAGTTTAGAGACTATTTTTTCCTATTTAGTGAGAGAATTAGTGTTTCTTTTTGTAAAATAGAGAGAAGTTGTACTCCTAAATTTTATTGGGAAAATTTTCTATCTTTGCCTGTAATTTTTACCCTAATTTAAGAGTTTTGTTTACGTAAAATCTATCTGTTTATTACAATTCTTTCAGTCTTATTTAGTTACAAACCTGCTCTAATATGGTTGAATTTTACAATAATGTGCAAATTGCGAATAGTCTTATGACCCTGATATTAGCTTTCAATCATTACGTAAACTTGATTGATCTAATACCGAAATATTGTAACGCGCAAACTGCAGAAATAAATATATTAACCCTTCTCAGTTAAGGTAATTGCACAAACAAGATCAAAGTTAGAATATGCATCTGACTATTCTAATATAAACCACTTCAAAGTGTATGGAAAAGCCGACAAGCAAAGTCATGCTTTTGAAGGGAAACTCACATGATTCGGAATAAACAAGCCAAAGCTATCAGTTAAAAGAACAAAACAAAGAGGAGGGGCCTTAAAACACCAATGGCCAATTGGACGGTGTACGGTCAAAATAATAATCTTTCGCTAAAAACAGTGAGGCAAATGTGGCTATATTGTGGCATTAGAAAGCAACCACTAGTTTAAAATAATACTAAATCAATATCTTTAAACCAACCCACGAAAAGCCTATCATGACAACTTAAGGGTTGTTTCATGGGACGTCACTAAAACAGCAGCCCGTCGATATATATGTTCTCGGTTAAACCATTCTCAGTTAAACCGTTCTCTTTGAGCCCTGCTAGGCTGTGACCCTTTATGCAGCTACTATAGCTACTAAAGCTAGTTTCAAGGGTCTCTGCTAAAAGGTGTAAATTCATGGTAGTTTAATTACTTCTCAAAAGATCAAGAACGAGATGAGTATTGAAGGAAGCAAATCTATAGCCACAATTTTCAGATATGCAGATTGGGTTGATATATTGCTTATGCTGTTGGGTACTGTTGGAGCTATTGGAGATGGTATGTCAACCAACTGGTTACTGGTATTTGCAAGCCGCCTAATGAATAGCTTGGGTTACGGTAAGTCCCAACAAAATCACGGGAATTTCATGGCTGAGGTCGAAAAGGTGAGCACTCTGACAGCTAGTGTACACACTCAAAAACAGTCCTTTTCTCTTCTACCTGTTTTTTCTTCAATAAATGATAAGTATCTCAGCATACATTTCTCGGTTTCTGTTTTGTCAACAGTGCAGTTTATACTTCGTCTACTTGGGATTAGCAGTCTTGGTGGTGGCTTTTATGGGTAAATCTCGGTTACCCATGACCATAAATCTATACTCTCTACTAGCTAGTTTTGCTTCCTAAGAACAAGTAGTGCAAAACTGAATCTGTTGTGCTTTCTTTTTAATTTAAAATGGCAGCCAAGAGTAAAGGATGGTGTGATAAGGAGACACCAGCAATAATCTAAGAAACCAGGTCATTTTGTAGAACTATGGGATGCCCTAAATTTGAGAAACTGCTTTTGCCTCATCTGAAAGTAACTCTGGATTAAGCTGTCCTGGAACAAAACTAAATAATATTTGCATAGAAAGGGAAGCTATGAAATAGCTCCTATTTTACAGGCTAAATCATAGCTTGATCATGCTTGCAGAAGGTTACTGTTGGAGTAAAACCGGTGAGCGACAGGTTCTGAAGATCCGGTACAAGTACTTGGAAGCCGTCCTTAGACAAGAAGTTGGGTTTTTCGATTCACAAGAAGCAACGACTTCAGAAATCGTCGACAGTATATCCAAAGATACATCTCTCATACAAGAAGTACTAAGTGAAAAGGTAAGGATTATGAGAAACACTATCAGAGCCCAAGTCCTAGAATGTTTTGGTTATCTGATATGAAACAGTTGTATCAACAAAGAAATAATGCTTGGTTGAATTTGCAAAGCTCATTTCTTTCAAGTTTCGTCATTTACACCTCTGTCTGGTTATTTTCACCCTCTAGCTAAAATCGATTTGTGTGGCATATTGTTAATGTGAACTGTTTTATCTTGATCTAAAATCATTCGTTTTGATTATTTCTCAGGTGCCCATATTCTTGATGCACATGTCTGTGTTCATCTCCGGACTTGCATTTTCCACTTACTTCTCATGGAGATTGTCCCTGGTGGCCTTTCCAACTCTACTTCTCCTCATAATCCCAGGGATGATTTACGGAAAATACCTTCTCTACCTGTCCAAAAAGGCGCACAAGGAGTATGGCAAAGCAAACACCATAGTTGAGCAAGCTATCAGCTCCATTAAAACTGTCTATTCATTCACTGCCGAGAAGACAGTTCTTGATAGATATTCAGCAATCTTGGAGAAAGCAACAAAACTGGGAATCAAGCAAGGCATAGCCAAAGGTGTTGCAGTCGGGAGCACAGGGCTTTCTTTTGCCATATGGGCTTTTCTGGCTTGGTATGGAAGTCATTTGGTGTTGTACAAAGGAGAGAGTGGAGGTCGAATTTATGCTGCTGGCATTTCCTTCATTTTGGGTGGACTGTACGTTTTCGTTGTTTCCTTCTCATTTCACTTTCACGTTCCAAATCATTCATATTCCATTAATTGCATTTAAGTGTAGAAAGAGCATGCGAAATTTTCTTTACCATATCTGCATATTTTGATAATTCACCATACAATACATGCTGAATTTCGCTACCTAACTTCCATTCTCGAACTTCATAAGCTCTTTACTTCTTTCTCCTTTCCTACTAAAGCAGTCGTCGAGAGAATTCCTTTTACTTGATTGCAATCATAGATTTTCTTTCCAGCTTTAACTTTGATGGCCTATGGTAAATGTGTTAGTATTTAATGATAAAGCTTACACGTGCCTCCGTTTTCGTCTTCAAAGTTCATTTACAGTAATTGTCTCCTGATTCAGCTTTCGAGTCATGTCTAATTGAACAATTTATTCTAATTCCTTCCACTAAGTCCTTGCTAGATCTTTATTTCATGGGAACTAAATATCAAGTTAAGGTAACTGTGTCATTAATGTATCTTTTAGGGCTAATGTTTTTTTATTAAAATAACTAGATTCTATTTTTCTATATTTGATTGTTTATATTTTAAATTTTATTATTTATTTTTATAATATTATTTAGCTTTTATACAATTAATTTGATTATATTTCTTTAAACCATCTATTCATAATTAAAATTTAAATATTAGGTTATTTTAAATAAAAATGGATGAAAGAAGATCATATAGTAGCTAAAAATATTATAGAAGAAAATAATAATTAAAGAAAAATAATAGACTTTGATTATGGGTTGATTTTAAAACTGGCGCTTAGTAGCTTTTGAATGTAAAGTCTGGATCCTTTGTCCAATATTATAGTGTCTTATTTTGTCCCATAAATCTCAGCCATTTATTTATATAGGTCCGGGCTGGGTCCCACATAAATAAACGTGAGATCTGCATAAATAAATGACTGAGATTTATGGGACAAAATAAGACACTATAATATTGGACAGAGAATCCGTCCCTTAAATGTATTGTGCATATGTTCATTTCCCCGCATATCTGGAGAACTCGCGGGCTACCGGGCCATCTTTCTTCACCTCCAGAGAAACCAATCCTTATCTTAAAACTTTTTTGGAAATGCCAATATATCCTTGGATCCTCACTAGCAAAAATGCTCTAATTGAAGTGAAGGACTTCTTTTATCTAGTCTACTTAACTACAACAGTCATGAAACCTGCGTCGATCCAAGACATTCAAGTTACTAGTCGTTCTTTTTTCTTAAAATATAGTTGTAAGCCTTCATTAAAGTGTTGAATATGCAATATCATTTGTTTATGCATGTTTTATGATTAAAAACTTATGCATACAGAATTTTGAATTACCTTCACAATTATAATTGAATTCCGATTCATCACTTTAATTGAAGAACATTATAACTTGCAATTATATTTATATTGGCTTCGATGATGATTGTAATAGCATGCAATATAATTTGCAAAATTGTAATTAAAAATTACATTTATGTGTATACCTTTCTGAATTTAATGTCTCTATTTAGTTTTTAAATACCCCTTTTGAAACATACTTAAAATTTGAATATCAATATCTTATCAACATGATATAACATATCGTTTATGTCATGTCATTATAAGCTTTGCTCTTTTTTTGGTAATTAATTACACAAAAAACTAAATGTTGAGGACTAATGTGTAATTTAAATATTATCCCTTTTATTTCTAATAAGCAACATTCCTATTTTTCTAATATGTAAATAGCAAAACTCTCTAAAAAATAATCATTTTCAACGTAATCACTGGTTTTAATCAAGATTAAATATATATGAATGTTATATGACATGCAGATCTCTTGGAATGGCACTTCCAGATTTGAAGTACTTCACAGAAGCTTCTGTAGCTGCCTCTCGTATATTCAACAGGATCGATCGAATTCCAAGAATCGATAGTGAGGATACAAACGGAGTGACGCTTGATAAAATTAGAGGAGAAATAGATTTTGAACATGTCAACTTTACATATCCTTCCCGTCCAGATTGTACTGTTCTTAAAGACTTGACTTTAAAAGTTGAAGCAGGAAAAACTGTTGCCCTAGTTGGAGCAAGTGGAAGTGGAAAGTCTACTGCAATTGCTTTGGTTCAACGATTTTACGATGTAGAAGGTGGGACCGTGAAGATTGATGGTGTTGACATAAAAATACTCAACTTGAAATGGATGAGAAGTAAAATGGGACTCGTTAGCCAAGAGCATGCATTGTTTGGTACATCAATTAAAGAGAATATCATGTTTGGGAAGATTGGTGCCACTATGGAGGAAGTCACTACTGCAGCTATGGCTGCAAATGCTCACAACTTCGTCAGACAACTTCCAGAGGGATATGAAACAAAGGTAATTGAGCTCAATATGTATCCTTTATTTTTCTCTATTATCATTGAATTTTATAATTTTATATTACTTGCTTAAATGTTTAAGCATAGCTGCTCATCCATTTTCTTAAAATTTTTTTAGGTTGGAGAACGGGGAGCATTCTTGTCGGGAGGACAAAAACAACGAATTGCCATTGCTAGAGCGATCATTAAAAACCCTGTAATTCTCCTTCTTGACGAAGCGACAAGTGCTCTTGATTCTGAATCAGAAACACTAGTTCAAAATGCACTTGATCAAGCCTCTATGGGAAGGACAACATTGGTACGCTTTTTACCAAGATTCCTACTAGATTTAACCAGTGCTTAATTATAACTGCTGCAAAATTTTCCAATTACTAGGTGGTAGCTCATAAGCTGTCTACAGTTCGAAATGCAGACCTCATTGCAGTCATTAGCAACAGTTCCGTCATTGAAATAGGTTCACATAATGATCTAATTAACAGGAAAGGTGGCCACTATGCAAAACTTGCTAAAATGCAGCGACAATTCAGTTGTGATGACCAAGAACTGAACAATTCTGACACACATATATCTTCAATAGCAAGAAGTAGCGCCGGGAAACTAAGTACAGGAAGATCAAGTCCAGGAATTTATCCTTCACCATTAGCAGTTGCTAGTCCAAAGCCCAAATCTCACCCTGCTCCTTCTTTCTATCAGCTCCTGTCTTTAAATGCACCAGAATGGAAGCAAGCCCTGATAGGAAGTCTCTCAGCTGTAGCATCTGGTGCCGTTCAACCTATCTATGCATTAACCATTGGTGGTATGATTGCAGCTTTCTTTGCTCCAAGCCATGATGAGATGCTCGCTCGAATACAAACTTACTCTTTAGTCTTTTGCTCACTATCCTTGATTTCAATGGTTTTGAATGTGGTTCAACACTACAATTTTGCTTATATGGGTGAGAAATTAACTAAGAGAATCAGGATGAGAATGTTGGAGAAGATGTTGACATTCGAGGCTGCCTGGTTTGATGAAGAACATAATTCGAGCGGAGCTTTATGTTCAAGATTGAGCAATGAAGCCTCCATGGCTAAAACTCTCGTGGCAGACCGAGTTTCCTTGTTGGTTCAAACTACGTCTGGGGTGACGATTGCTATGATTATGGGATTAGTAGTGGCTTGGAAGCTAGCACTTCTTATGATTGCAGTTCAACCACTCACAATCCTATGTTTCTATACACGGAAGGTTTTGCTTTCTAGCCTTTCAACAAAATTTGTCAAGGCACAAAATCAAAGCACTCAAATTGCAGCTGAAGCAGTCTATAATCACAAGATTGTGACTTCATTCGGGAGTGTGGAAAAAGTACTTCAACTTTTTGATGATGCTCAAGACGAACCGAAAAAAGAGGTAAGAAGAAAAGCTTGGCTAGCAGGAATCGGTATGGGGTCTGCAAATTGTCTGACTTTCATGTCATGGGCTCTAGATTTTTGGTATGGAGGTGTTCTAGTGAAGAAAGGAGATATATCAGCAGGAGATGTGTTTAAAACATTTTTCATTTTAGTAAGCACTGGAAAGGTCATAGCTGAGGCTGGAAGCATGACTTCTGATTTAGCTAAAGGTTCAGCTGCCATTACATCTGTATTCCAGATTCTTGACCGCCAGTCCTTAATTCCAGCGTCTTACAATGTAAGTTATAGCAATTACCCGGATGTTGTATCTATCTTTGAATAATCATTAACAACAAGTCTTAATTATTTGTAGTATGAAGACAGTGAACATCAAACTAAACTAAAGAAAATTGAAGGAAGGATAGAGATGAAGAAGGTTGATTTTGCATACCCGAGTCGTCCAAACACGCTAGTGTTACGCCAATTTTGCTTGGAGGTGAATGAGGGAACAAGCATTGGTCTTGTCGGAAAAAGCGGATGTGGCAAATCAACAGTGATTGGACTGATTCAGAGATTTTATGATGTTGAGAAAGGGACATTAAAAGTAGATGGAGTGGATATAAGGGTACTAGATGTTCATTGGTACAGAAAGCACACTGCCCTTGTTAGCCAAGAACCAGTCATATATTCAGGTAGCATCCGTCAGAATATTGAATTTGGGAAGCTTGATGCTAGTGAAACTGAGGTGGTGGAAGCTGCCAGAGCTGCTAATGCTCATGAATTTATCTCGTACGTATGATGTCTATATTTGTGAAATTTTTATGATGATGCTTATAATAATAATAATAATAATTAAGTGAGAAAATTTGGAATGTAGGTCAATGAAAGATGGGTATGAAACAGAATGTGGTGAAAGGGGGGTCCAGTTGTCTGGAGGACAAAAGCAAAGAATAGCAATTGCAAGAGCTATACTACGGAATCCAGTAATCCTGCTATTAGATGAGGCAACGAGTGCACTTGACGTGCAATCAGAGCAAGTCGTACAGGAAGCCTTAGACAAGATTATGGTTCGAAGAACCATAATTGTGGTAGCTCATCGTCTTAACACGTTACAAAAACTCCATTCCATTGCCTTCGTTGAAGATGGAAAGATAGTAGAGAGAGGAACTTATGCTCAACTAAAGACAAAAAGAGGAGCCTTCTTTAATCTACTAAGCCACCACGCCTAAGACTAAGACGAGATCCACACTTGATATTAGTTCTCTCTATCTACTATAAATCAGATGAAATGTGACACTGAGAATGAGGTTAATCTCTAAGGCTAAGATCATGTCACTATTGGACCATAAGGAAAAAAAAGTCTTGGATTAGAAATGGTACTAAATATTTAAGTGTGATAATATATTTTAGTGTGATAATATATTTTGGAGAGATATGTTACAATAAAAGGAGATATGTTAGACATATATGATTCATATAAGTCACCTTTAAATAATTTATACTGACTTTTTAAATTTATAAGGGAAGTTACACATAAATATTTTAATACTGAAAATATTTTTGTCTTTGTAACCAACTAGTAGTTAAAAATATAATAAGATTATCACTTATTTTTACTCAAATTTTATTAAATAAGAAAGAAGTACTAAATAATAAAATGAAATATTTTTTAAATTAAAGGACTAAAAATAATTACTATTCTTAGTAATTCAAAATTTAAACGTATTAAATTATGATATTCTTATACTCATTTAAAATAAGATATTAGTTATAAAAATTATTCACTCTTAATGATGATACTAAATTATCTAATAAAAAAAGTCTTAGTAGCTTGAATTATATTAATATTAGATCATAAAATGACGTGATTTTTTAAATTATCAAATATTCTTTAATTTATATTAATAGAAAAGAAGGCAATATGATACTTTTTGAACACATCCATTAAAATATTGTCCTATTTCATTAATGCTTATTATGTGGATTGATGCTTTAATTTGATGATAATTATTGCTTGACTTGGTGGGTAAGGGTATGTTGAATATGACTTGATTGATGGAGTAGTTAGGATTGAATGAATGTTTAGCTTTGAATTTGGATGGTAGATGATGACTAATCTTGCAAATAAAGTGAGAGTTTAAAGCTGCCAATTTGTGAATATTAGCCCTAGTGAATGTATGAATGTTATAGATACTGATTTTTATGCTTGATTGGAATGCTTATGGTGTTAGAAGTTCAATTGGCATGATAGGAAGAGGAATTGTGTAGTATAGCTGAAAATGTGAGTTTGACCTACTGCACTATTTTGAGTATAACTAATTGTGTAGGAATGCAAATAAGGTGAGGTTTGTGGCCACTTAAACTTTCGGATGTTAGCTACATTTTTGTGTGAAATAGGTATTGTCAAATTTTAGCTTTAAGATGGTGAATTTTTGCATGGAAAGTTACTTCCATGGACTGGAATGAACAGTACCCGAAATCATACCCTAGAGCTTTGTTAATTTTTCTGAATTAATTGAGAAGGAATTAGGACAAATGGACTAAATGTAAGTTGAAGCCTATTAAGTTATCTTTCCAATGCCACTTATTTTGTAATTTTTCGATATGTATAGTAGGAGTTATGGACTGATGATTGTTGGCTGTTTTCATGCATTGAATGAAACCTAATTGGATGGGCAGATTTGGTGTACATTATGATTTTGAGTAATTTTAGTAATTTTTGTAAATTGAATTGGTGTTGGGGATCTACTGAAGAGTTTTAGATGACACAGTGAGCTTGAAAATGGTATATGATATGTAATTTTTGGAGATCAGATGTGAGAGTTATGGAATTTAAAATTCTGAACCTACATGAGGATGTAAATTGCTGATTAGGTCAGAAAATTGCATCACAGAATTGAAATTGTTAGAGGCTGAATTGGAGTCTGGTTATTTCATGAAGAATTGAAAAGGTTTTATCTTTTCAGGGATATAAAGTGGTGATTTTTTTGACTTGTGTACAGGGAATTATGCTTGATAGAAGTTCACTGCTTAGCTTGAGTGATTTCAGGGACAGCAACATTGAGTGAATTATTTGACCTAGTTAGCAAGGGAATTGAAATTTAGGTTGTTTCATGAAAGTTATAGATAACATTGTGATCTTGATGAGCATATTTATTGTATAATTTTTGACTGCATAGAATGAAAGTTAGTGAATTTTCCATTACTGTTCTG
>JAOSBP010000205.1:9652414-9665929 GCA_027563825.1 Erythroxylum mucronatum | reverse complement strand
TCACTGATGGTTAATGAACCTTTCTGAATGGTTGAAAGCTGTTGTTTCAGCTGTAGAACTCTTACCATTGAAGTTTGGGCATAGAGTTTCTCAAGGATTTGCCAAGCCTCAAGAGAGGTTTTGGACTGATTCACCTGGCCAATAACTTCCTCTCCTATTGTGGAGAGTAGCCAACACAGAAGAAGTTGATCTGATCTTCTCCAAGCACGATAAGCTGGATTGATTTGAGCAGTAGTTGATGATGATTCTGAGAAGAATTGCTGAGGAGGAATAGCATCTGCAGAGATGAAAATGTCAAGCTCAAGAGCTCTAATGGCAGCCAAAACCTGAGCTCGCCAGTGAATAAAATTTTTTCTATCTAGTTTGATGGGAAGGTTAAAATTGAGTGTTTTTGCAAGAACCGAAAAATCAAGAGAGGTTTCATGAGGAGATGTTAGCTGTGTTGAAGGATGATTTGTAGAAAATGATTGGTTTGTTGTGTCTGCCATGTTAGACGTTTGTCTAGAGAGGCTCTGATACCATGAAAATGTATAAAAGACTGTGTATGTGTATTGATTATTCTGTACCCGAAGGTATGTACATGAATGCTTTATATACAATTGTTTGACAGCTACTGTGCAGATATTGTTACAACAGAATTCGTCTAGAACATTTCCTAGCTGTGCTCTCCTGAGTGAGGGTCCATCGTAAACATAGATGATACTTCTTCTATTGGGCTTTTACATTTTGGACTATCAGTATCTGTTGGTCCATCTGTAGACTTAGCCATAGGCAAAGTGGGAAATGTTCTTCTCGTAACACAAACCAATTAAAAGTAAGGATTGATCTAAGCATCTAGCTTTCATGCAACGACCAAAAGAATTGGCAGGCATGAAGCAGCAGTCGCTTGCAGGCATGGCAGTCAGCACACTTCACACCAAGTGATAAAGAGATAAAGAGCTAAAATAAATGCGAGTATACATACTGAGTCACATGAGATCCGTTCCATCCCCTCATCTATAGAAAAGAACACATATATCTAGCAATATCATTCCTGCCTGTCACATCTCAAGTCTCTCGTCTTGTAGAAAGTTATACATGGATATAAAGCATTCAACACTTTCCTCACTGCTTCAAGTCTTTTCGCTTCTTCCTGGACTTCAGATCAACCACAATGATAGAAATGTTATCAGAACTGTTTTTGCCGTATGCTATTTCTGTAAGGTAATCAGCTACAGCTTGCGCTGGCAATTTATCATCGGTTGTTGATGATCTCCGCCAACGTCTCAATATGCGGCAAGCCAACTCCCCAACTTCTTCCTTTGACATAACATCCCAAAGGCCATCACTTGCTAAAATTAAGCATTCATCTTCCTCCGTCCTCGCCATGAAGGTCACTTCTGGCACTGGAATTATCCATGGTCTCAGGTAACGATCCCCTAAACCAGAAAAACAAGGAAAATATTAATTCAGCAATGGTTAATAGTTGCGATCAAATGTACAGGACTGCAAACGTGCATAGGATGTCCAATGACCGGAATCATAGATCAAAGGCAAGCTTCTGAAATTAATTACACATCAACCAAACGATTTCTATACTACTTGGCTTTTAGAATCCCTTTCGAATCATGATAAATGATATATACTTCTTTACATATATTATTAAAATCACTAAATAAGAAAGAAACATTCAAATTTAACATTTTAAAAATTTTCTCGAACTAAATTTTTAAAAAAATTTATTTTACTAAATAATTTTAAAAATTTTCTTCTCAGTACATGGATTGTAACTTGAACAATGTGATAAATTAAACCAGTCAAAGGTTCCGAAAAAAGGAATTTAATTTAAGACTAAGCCACATATAAACCATTGCTTGGTCGGCTAAATTCACATACACGCCGCCCACCACAATAATTACATGCGAACTGTTCCAATTCTTAAAGAAACATCCCACGGAAATGGAGCAGATTGCTCACAAAACCAAGCGCATAATTCTTAAAAAATTAAACATTTTGGAAATTCAAGACACCGTACCGTACTCGAAGGAAATTAAGATATGAAATACGCAGCTAACAAGATACGCAGATCAGTCCAAACACATTAAACTAATGTTTTAAAAAACAGGTTTAAAATTTAAAGAATTGGATTAATTCGATATAAAACTAGTTTAAAATTAAACAAATATAAAGATTTAGAAAATAATTATAAAAGATTATCCTTCAAAAAAAATTATAAAAGATTATACTTACTCATCATAACTATTCAAATTTAATTAAAAAAAGATAATTAAATAAAAATTAATCAATTTATTTTAGTTTATAACAATTTATCAGTTACAAAAACTGAAAATTAATTAATTACTGATTATTTTTTAACAACAAAAATTATTAAATTAAATCAAATCAAAAATTTTAAAATCGAACTAAAAAATTAATCAGCTCAAAATTTTTATTATTAAATCTACGGAGCAAGTTTATTTTTTAAAATATTGCATTAAACTAACTTAAAATTAAAAAAATTCAATCATAAATGTTCCTTTTTTCAGTTTGCCAAATTTTATCGCCATAAACAAACCCATCTTCTGATAAAGCAATGTGAAAGCCGTACGATCGATGTATGTGAACAAGATAAGATAACATGAAATAGTTTCCTTAATTATCTGAGAATAATATATATATGAAATAGAGATAGAGGAAAACCTATAGCTCTGGACATGGCAAGAACACCGAACACCCTAGCGCCATTCCAGTTTATGACTTTCCCTCCTTCTCCTTCAATTCTCATTAGTTCGTCGGGTCTATCCGGCTGTAAAAGAAAAACCAGAAAACGGTTAGTTACTACGAATAATGTGGTGTGGATGCGCTGTCAACAGGACATGTCGTTACTGATTAAGTTTCTTCTTTTCCATCTCAAGCACGGTTATAGAAGAATCCTCCTAGCATTTGTTAATTTCTTTGACGAGGGAGTTATCATCAGACTACTAAAACTTCGTTATTTAAAGCAAAGCCATTTACAATATTAACTAATACAGAAATAAAAGCAAATTGGTATATGTATGTGTGTGTGAGTATATATATAATCATTGATGAGTATGAACTGATAAAGAGAATTTGAATTTGACCTTTTGGTCAATAGTAAGAGGGATGGTTTGAGCTCCCCGGCAAAGCACTGCCCTTGAATCGCCACAATTGGAAGCAATAATTTGGCAACCTGATAGAATCACAACGACTGCCGTTGATCCAACCATTTCTGGAGAAACTGCATCTGTGGAGAGCTCGTTATCAAGCCGTTCAAACCCACTAGAAAGAGCAGCTTTCCACATTCTCTGCCATTCGTAGCCATGATCAACTCTTTCATTAACCCACTGTTCTGCTATAACCAGGTGCATTCTTTCCTTACAAAATTCAGCCACCTAAGAATTGTCCACAATGACAGTATACTGAACGATGGTTCGTTCTCAGTAATACTCCATGCATTTTCAAACTCAAAGGCGAACAACTGAGCCACAACATCGAATAATAGAAGAATACAAGTAACTTGTCATGAGTTAGATGCTCTCTTTGCAGCCAATGAAGTTCCACTATAAATAAGATGTTAATATGAAAGAGTTTCATCTAGTAGGACACCAGAAATACATCCTTATATGCAAACCTTATCAGTTAAAACATTCATTCAACAACTTCAAGAAGCAAACAAGACATTTAAGATTGAATTACAACATACTTGAAAAAGTTAGCCAAACATAATAAGTTATTCAGAAAATATTGCCCATATTATAATGGTAACGAAGATGAAAGCAAATGATCTTAATTACATCTCTTACACTTTTTTTTTAAATTCTCATTCGTATTATAGTTTAAATTTAATATTTTTTTCTCGAATTACAAAATTGATGTAGATGCAATGGTTAAATGATTATGTGGTGAATGATAAAGTTACGTAATGTTTTCTTTAATTATACAATATTGTTTCAAAAATCACAATATTTTAACTATATTTTGACTAAGCATTTTAGATTATTACAAGTTCTTCGACATGTTGTAATTGTTTTGTAATCTTAGCATTTATAATTTGTAAACTAGTCTCTGTATTTATTATTTTGTATATAGAAATTGTTAAAGCTATAATTAAAATCTTGAATGTGAAAAAATTTAATGATATTTTATTTTTATATACAAAGCTTCAAATTATCAATTATTTTTATACAATTTTTCTTTTTAATAAATAAACAATAAAAATATATCAATACATTATGTACTATAATATGGATTTAAAATGCAACAAATAATTTGTTCCAAAATGGTATAATTTTTGTTTAAAACATAACTAAAAAATTTGGCTATATTTTATAAAAAATAGTTAAAAATATTTGTCTAGATTTTTAAAAATGTAGTTAAAAACATCTAATGTAGCTAAAAACTTTTCACTACATTTCAAAAAATGTAGCTAAATATGTTTATCTACGTTTCAAAAAATGTAAATAAAAAATTTTAGCTATGAACCTAGAAATATATCTAAAAGTTTTGAGCTATAAAAAATAAGTGTAGTCAATATTAGATTTTTAAATATGGACAGAGTGTAGGGTCCACTAACAAGAATTGGGCTTGGGTTAACCATTGTCCAAATAACTAGAATGTTTGGATAGTTGACCCTTACCACTTATAAACCCTTTAATATTTTCATGTCTAAGCAATATGGGACACTCTAACAGTCAAACCTATTAGCGATGATTTCTCAAAACGTTGCTAATTGTTTTTGGCTACAAAAATTAAGCGTAGCCAAAAACAATTAGCAACGATTAACAGAAATATCGTTAATAGTTTTCAACTTGGTGACATTTTAGCGATGAAACAAAATCGTCGTCAACAATTACTAGCGACAATTTTTATATCTTTAGCTATGATTTTTTTCATAGCCAAAGATTAAATTTGTTGTAGTGCTTAATCATAAATATCCATATAAACAAGAATTGATGTAAGTATATACAAATTAAATAACAAGATGAATGAAGCAATTTTCAACAGGTTCATCTAATATTATTGGATTCTTCACAAGTATAAACACTAGACCATGCATGTGAAATTCAACTGGTATTAATTCCTAATTCAAACATTTCACTCTTACAAAGTTTGTTAAAGGAATTTTGTTTCCATTTCACTGAAAAGGAAAGAGTATCCACTTGCCACATTTCATATCTTTCTAACTAAACTATTCAACAACTACCATCCAGAAATTCTTTGGTCAGCGTCATAATGTAATTTTCTACTACTTTGTCTCTCACTACTTCCTAATCATACCACACCCCTCTCCACCAAAGGGATATTTAAACACATATACAGGGAAAAATTATAATATTTTACAATCTGATATTAACAATAAGCTCTCAAAACATGCTATTGTCCACACAATCTTGTTCAACAAGCATATAAAAGAACCCTAAGAATGGAGAAAGGTTTGGTCAATAATGGTGACAGTTTAGTTAAATGGTAGCTTAGAGGAGATGACCAAGAAAACCAAAGGAATAGAGATGGTTCACCTAATAAAAGGAAAGAGTAAACTATTGGATGAACAGATGGCATGACTACGACCACTTTTAGAGATCCTCTGTTAGGTGACTCCGACCATGAGAGGACATCATTGTTAGTCCCAGGCCAAGAGTTATGAGAGAGACCAAGTACCCACCCACCGTCGCTGCTCGAAACAACCACGTGGCTGTGTAATCCCACCATTCTCTTTGCTTTTGGAAATTCTTGGTGGACAATGGAATTTTTTTCTAGACACTTTTAGATATATACTAGTATAGAGTTAGACATACTCTCAAATATGTACACAATTATACAAACAATGTCTTTGATGAATATCAAATAGCCACCACTGTTATCTCCATGGAGTATCTCACTCTTTTTCTTTTTAACTTCCAACGAAGTAGATCTGGTGGTTCACACTAGCTGCATGATTTCTAATAAATTGGAAATGATTGGCAAATAATAATTAAAAACGGACACGTGTCGCTGCTACGAAAGCGAAACGAGCCATTAATCTTGCGGATATGTACCACTATAACCTAGACGCGTGTCTTCTGGGAAGACATTATAATCATAGATTCATAGCTCCCAAAGGTTGATTGTGCATTCTGATCAAGAACGCTTTTCTGTAGATAATTACTATTCCTTGAATTGAATTAATTTTCCTTATTCATTAAAATATCGGAGAACTACATGCTGTTCTGGTGATATAGAATGTACAGTACCTGAGAACCGCCATGACCATCGTAGACGCCAAAGAAATGTACAGGGGAGACATCAACGGAAGTTCTGGAACCACGTGCCGTACAACCACCGACGTCTTCACAACTCCGGGACATAAACCCCGGGATAACTGCAACCGCATCCTCCATCTCTCTTCGTCTCCCTATCACCGATTTCACTCCCCAACTCAATCCTTTATTATTCCTACCCACACACTTCTGTCTCACAGTAACAGCCACTGGTAACTCCTCCTCCGTCGGTAAGTCCACATCTTTCGGAACTATCAGCACGGTCGCCCCCGCCAGAATTGTTGTAGGAATCTCCCCGGAGCTCCCACTCGTGGTGGAGATGTCTCCGGAGCTTGAGGTGCTTCGAGAATCTTCTGTTGTGAATATTGATGATGCGTTTGAACTGCTTGACGCTAGATCAGCGCTGGGGAGTGAGTCGATGCGTTGGAGTTGCTCGTCTTCTGAAGGTTCCATGCAGTGTGTGTGCAAGAGATGGAGGGAAGAGAAAGTAGGGAGCGTGGAGATAAACAGGCCGAAGATATCGATGAGAGGGTGACACGTGTGAGGGTACATTTGGGTCGTTAGATAAAGCTTTCGGAGAGTCAATAAACTTTTTTTCGCCGAAAAAATAAAAAAAAATGAATCTGTAGCATGAAAAAAATACTTTTTACGCAGATGTAATTATTTTTACAGCTAAAATATAACGTTTAAGAAAGTTTAATTTTGAAATTTATTAAAAAAGTATTTTTAGTAGATTTTTTAAATTAATTAACAAGTCTATTTTTTAATTTTTTATCCTTATATTTTACACATAATGCACATAATATCTACAAACTCATATTCACGTTTATTTTAAGAATTATTTTATATTATTTAATTTTTTTATTTTTTAATATTTATTTTTTATATATTTTTACTTATGTTATAATTCATATAAAAGAGTTGGTTAGATATATTTTTATTTATATTTCATATGGTTTAAAATTATATAATAATTAATATATCATGCTTTACATATTGTTTAATATACTTTAAATAACATATATATATATAATTTTTATTATAAAATAAAATATACTTAAAATTAAAAGTAATTTTTATTAAAATTAAAAGTATTTTTTTATGTTGCTAAATAGTTTATTATAAGAAATTTTTTCAAAAAAATTCTTTTTAAATTATAGCTAAGCAGTAAATTGATTTTTTTAAAAAATTATAAAAAACTATTATTATAAGTCTATTCGTAACAAAATTGCCATATGTTCTTTTTCGATATGTGGTGCCAAGCAGGATGACGTTACGATGGATCCGAGTACAGTGAACTATCATTGGGGGCGTAGATATGATTCTCTACTCTGCAGTGTTGTCTATAAAGCGCTGAACCCACAAATAAAATTTTTGACCTGAATTGATGGAAAATTGGGACCCACACATCTGAGAAATTTATTAAGTGAAGGCATAAGTACGTTAGGTGGACGAAAGACACACTTCGGAGCGTAGCTGTAGCTGTACGTGGCAGGTTGGGAGATGTGGGGTCTAGCAATTAGGTAAATCTTGACTTATTTTAAAGTGATGTAATTGAATTAAGGAAACACCGCATAATTTTGATTCTTGAATACGAGTAGTAACAACCTTTTCAGTCGTAGATTTTTGCCACGTTTAAAGGATGTCACGACTGAGGCAAGTTTAGGAGGATGATCCATCGGCTGTGAAGTGCCACATCATCATGCACTGTATTTGGATTGGAGGGTGATGAACGAAATGATAATAAGACCCACTCAAGGAATGTAAAGTGTTGAACCGTGATGGACCCTCTCAACGTGTCAAATTCTGTGAAAACTTTCCAATGGATGGGTGTTTTGTTTTCAGATTGGACGGCACCTCGGGTGAATGATTTTAACAAGTGTTGATGCGGGGCCCACATGTTCCTTGTGAACGTGTCGCGCATCCTACGGTATAGTTGATTCCTTTGTCTGGCCTCCACATTTCTCGGATAGGCCCGATGGAGCATAGGCTTTTGGTGTTGAGAGATCAATCAACCTGCCTCGATGAGTTAATAATATTATTGCACTGAAAATCATATTATTTGTTTGTGCGCCTGTACCAACCAATTTTTATTCTAAATTCAATAGTTTTAATTCTATTACATTATTAAAAAACTAATTAAATTTCTTTTTTCTTGCCACATTCACATATGTAAGATTTATATTAACTTAACAATTATAAGTCAGTCAAATAACTTAATCAATTCCAAGTTTAGATGCCGTTTAATCTTGCTGCTACTTTTATAATATTTACTTTTTATATTTTATTTTGATGTCTATTTTAATAAAACTAAGGTCAATTTTTTTACTTTTATTTTTAGTATACCACTAAATGTCAACATTAAATTATTATTTAATTTTTTAATATTTCAAATTATAGTTTTGATTAATTATAATATTGAAACTAAAAGGCATGGATTTTAATATTATACAAAAATTTTATATGATAAGAGTTTAGTGTAAAAACAAAAATTATAATAACATATTCTAATTAAATAATTATATATACATATATATCATATTAAAATGGTTTTAAAGTATAATAATAACATCACGAAATATCAATCAATTGGAGTTTCCATTAATATGATCATTTGACATTCCACGAATAGTTTTTATCTCATTTTAGAGACATACTTCAAAGTTGTATTGGAGTGATTTATACTTTACTTAAAAAAATTATTTTCATTTTTGTTTTTTGCGGTAAGCCCTTCATTAGTAGTATAATTGTCAAATAATTTATTATTTGTCCAACCATTTTAATAAAATTGCATTTTACAAAATACGTAATAATAATGTAATTTTTCTTTTTTATATCATAATTAGGCATGTTTGAATGTCTAAGTAAATTTACTTTTAGATCCCGTAATATCTTCTAATGACTTTTCTCAACAAAGAATGGATGTATTTAAATAACTCTCGTATATCTTGAGGTGTTACTCTTTATTTATAATCTTGTAAACAATACCTCTCATGTTGATAGGACAAAAAAAATCAAACATATTAGTGTAGTTTGAGTCAACTAAATAAAAATTATCTAAATATAAAAGGAATATAATGTTAATAAATAGCTAATAAAAATTAATTGTAATTAATGTATTTATTAAAAATAATTTAATATATGATAGAGATATGTGAAATTGATTAATCGAACTTGTTACTATTTTTTGAAAAACTTGAGAATCATCTGTTTTACAAATCTAAACATTATTTATGTGAAACTGTTGGAATCTAACCTTGATCGAATCACGGACGCAACATAAAATAAAATTTTACGGATTCCAATTAGATGTCGATAATTGTATAAGTTGAATAAAATCACGAATTGTAAAGTATGAATCATACTACGAGTTTTTTAATCATCCAGCCTCTAACGGTATCTACAAAAGCAATTTCTCAACCTTTTGAGAGGAAGAACAAGAAGTGCAAGCCTCTTTGTTTGTTCTTCCTATTAATAAAAAAATCCTTAGGAATTATAATTATATTAAAATTAAATTCTTTAATTATAATTAAAATCACATTCTAATTAGAATTAATTTAATTTTAATAAAAACCAAATATCTCATATTTGTTCCCTAAAGTTTCTTAAACTTCATAATTAAGTTCAACTTAATTAAATAGATTTTTTTTTCACAAATTGTTCTTTGATGTGTGACCCATTAGGTTCCTAATATATTGACAATGATTATAAATTATAATTCTAATTCACAATTAGGATCAGATAAATTAAAACCTCTTTCAATTTATCTTTAATTCTCTAATTAAATAATTTATAATCATAGATCAAGATTGACGTCTAACTACATGTCATGAACACCCAAATATCAGGAGCATTAAAGTGGTTTGATTTAACCTATCCATGTATAGTTATGATGTATAATTTAATCCTTTTGTCATCCAATATTCTAATTGGACAAAGCATGGATATATTGTCTACTCTTTTGGTCCAATCATGTTCGTTCCTACTAATTAGTAAATGATTTATAATTTAAATTTGAAATCATTTTTTCAAATGTCAATTCACTTTAGTCAGAGAATTTCATAAATCACTACTAATAAAAAACAATATACTATTCTCTCTAATCACTTTAAAGTGTTGAATCATTTGCTGACTTACTCAACTATCTTTATATAGTTCATACTGCATCCAAGTACTGCTAAATGAAATATCCTAAGACAGTTCATAAGTAGCATCAAAACATAGTAATTCTCACACAAAATATCTTGGTAATCTTTAAGTCTAAGAATCAATTATACAACCATCATTATGAGAAAATCCACAGACACATAAGTAATAATATTCCATTTGAGATTCTCATAGTCGGATCAGTTCAGTAACTTATTCTCTAATAATCACTAACACATTAGTTTAAGTATCTTCATACTTTAATTTATGAGATCAATAACTTTTTTTTATAAGAAAGAAACATAATGTGTGCTAGCTTTACTATTTCAACAATATCTCATCTTGATGAAACTGCAACTAGGAACATTTAGGAATAATACATAAATGTAAATTGAATATCACAATTATGGTCTCATCATAATTTCATTACATTGTAATTGTTCCAGGAATTTTATCTTCAGTATTAAAATATCAAAAGTAATTAACTTAGGGGCCGTTGGGTTCCACTTTTATTTTTCTGTTGTTGTTTTTGGTTTATGTTTCCTGTTTTTAGTTTCTGTTTTTTTTCTAAAAAAACGAAAACCTGTTTGATTGAGATTTACAATATAAAAACTGAAAACAAAAACCTATTTGGTTGAGATTTTTAATAAAAAACTGAAAACCAAAATATGTTTGGTTTATTATTATTATTATTATTATTATTATTATTATTATTATTATTATTATTATTATTTTGTTGTTGTTGTTGTTGTTGTTGTTAAAGTTATTCTTATTATTATTAATTTTTAATAAGTTATTATTATGATTATTAATTTTTATTATTATGATTATGATTATTATTAAGTTATTCTTATTATTATTAATTTTATTTATTGTTATTATTATTATTAATTTTTAATAAGTTATTATTATTATTATTATTATTATTAATTTTTAATAAGTTATTCTTATTCTTATTAATTTATTATTATTATTTATTGTTAATAATAATAATAATTATTATTATTATTATTAATTATTGTTATAAATTTTCTACTTACTATTTTTAATATTTTTAATTTTATTATTAATTTTATTATACCAAATTAATTATCTTATTATTATTATTATTATAAATTTTGTACTTATTATTATTATTATTATTATTAATCGAGATAGAAAATAGGAATAAGTTGTTTTTCTATCGAAGAAAACATGTTGTCAAAATTCAGAGAAACGATATTTTTTAGTTTCTGTAAAACAGTTGTGGTTTTTTATTTTTAGAAACAAAAAAATCACAATAGAGTAAACCAAACACGTTTTACTTACCTGTTTTTCTTTTTACAAAAACGATAACAAAAAACGGAAGAGAAAAAGGGAAACAAATAACCCCTTAATACAAATGATAAAGAATGCCTTTTTAATTAATAAATAAAAATAATGTTATACATCAAATTGTATCCAAATGATTGGCAGTAAGGGCATAAACTAACAATATCTGATTTGCATTAAAGTCGATCGCCTATATATCTAATACCATATCCATCCATATGTCGATCATCTCTCTTTTAAAACAAGGGCTTTATGAGAGGATCTGCAAGATTCTCTTCAGTAGGAACTCACTCCAATACTATGTTTTTACGTTCCAATATCTCCCTGATCAAGTGAAACTTCCTGCGTACATGTTTGGATCATTGATGAGACCTTGGTTCTTTTGCTTTGTAATAAAACTGTTGTTGTAACAGTACAATACTATAGATTCAACAATGTTAGGAACCAATCCAAGTTCAATAATGAACTTCCTGATCCAAATCGTTTCCTTTGCTGCCTGACACTGAAATATACTCTGCTTTAATTGTTGAATCTGTAATGATTGGTTGTTTGAAACTCTTTCAACTTACCTCACCACCATTTATTGTGAAGATGTAGCCTGATCGTGTTCTACTATCTGACTAGAAAATATCATTTGAATATCCCTAAACTCTCAATTCAACTCCTCTATAGACCAAGAAAACATTTTTAGTTCTTCTCAAGTACTTTAAGATGTTTTTCACAGCCATCTAATGACCCTCACCTGGATTGGCTTGAAACTTGCTCGTTATGCTTAAAGCATATGAGACATCTGGTTTAGTACATAGCATCATATATATGATTGATCTAATTGCCAAAGCATATGGAATACAATCCACTTTATCTCTCTCTGCTTGTGTCTTTGGACATATACTCTGTGAGAGAGAAATTCCATGCGACATGGGAAAGAATCCCCTCTTAGAGTTCTCCGTGCTAAACCTCTTTAATACTTTGTCTATGTATATGGATTGGGATAAACTATGCAATTGTTTTGATCTATCTCTATAGATTTTTTTTCTAGAATATAGGTTACTTCTCCTATATCCTTCATATTGGATAACCAAATCTTTATGGATTAAAGCATAGGTATGTCGTTTTCAATTAGCAATATGCCATCCAAATATAGCACTAAGAAAACGATTGCACTCCCACTAACCTTCTTATAGACACATGGTTTATCCACATTTTTGATAAAATTAAACTCTTTGATTGTCTCATCAAAACGGATGTTCTAACTCCACGACGCTTGCTTAAGTCCATAAATGGACTTTTGCATCTTGCATACTTGATTAGGAAATCTCTTGGATTCAAACCTTCAAATTGTATTCCTATTGAGAAATGTAGTTTTGACATCCATCTTCCAAATCTCATAACCATGAGATGCAACTATAGCCAATAAGATCCCTATGGACTTTAGTATGGCTACTGGTGAAAAGGTTTCATCAAAATCAATTCCTTATTTTTGTTTGTAACCTTTAGTCACTAACCTTGCTTTGTACGTATGTACATTACTATCCATGCTAGTTTTTATCATAAAAACCCGTTTGCATCTAATAGGTACAACACCATTAGGTGCATTTACCAAAGTCCATATTTGGTTGTTGTACATGGTGTAACACCCAAATACCCCCTAAGAGGATATGTGGATGCCACCCAAAACAGTACAATCCAATCACACACAACATTTCAAACAGTGCTTACACTATATCACATCATACTGTCAGCAACAGAAATTTTAAAGTTATTACAGGCCCAAAAGTGGTAATTAAAAACATGTTCAACA
>JAOSBP010000205.1:9636697-9647034 GCA_027563825.1 Erythroxylum mucronatum | reverse complement strand
ACCAAATGGATGGAAGTAGGATATATTAGGTTTCCTTCCATTCCATAACTCATATGGAGTTTTCTTCAACAAAGGTCACAGAAGTATTCTATTTTGAATATAACAAGCTGTATTCACAACTTCTGCCAAGAAATACTTGGAAAGATTCATTTCACATAGCATAGTCCTTGCCATTTCCTTAATCGTCCTGTTCTTCCGTTCTACAACTCCATTTTGTTGTGGAGTTCTAGGAGCAGAGAAATTATGGAAAATTTCATTCTCTTCACAGAAAATCCTGAATTTCTCATTTTCAAACTCACCACCATGATCACTCCTTATACTAGCTATTGAAAAACCTTTTTCATTCTATAACTTTTTGGAAAGTACTTTAAAACACTTAAAAGACTCATCCTTATATGATAAAAGTAGTATCCAACAAAATCTAGTGAAATCATCAACAATAACAAGACCATACTTCTTTCCGCCAAGACTCAATATCTTAATTGGACCAAATAAATCTATATGTAACAACTCTAAAGGTCTAGAAGAAGTTACAATATTTTTAGAGGAAAATGTTGTTTTAACCTGTTTCCTTTTATGACAACTTTCATAAAAGAAATCCTTGTTAAAACTTATTTTTGGTAATCTTCTTACCAAATCATATTTAATCAACTTGGAAATATGTTTAAACCTAACATGACCTAGCTTTTTATGCTAAATCAGTTTTTCTTCATCAGTTGATATAAAACAAGAATTATTTTGACTTTCTAAATCTTCTAAATTAATTTTGTAAAGATTATTTCTTGTTTTGGTATAAAAGAATATGGACCCATCCTTGTTTTTGACTTCACAAGAATTTTGATTGAAAGACACTTCAAAACCAGAATCACATAATTGACTGACACTAATCAAATTATGTTTTAAACCATCAACTAGCAGCACATTATCAATACATGCAAAGGAATCTTTACCGATTTTACCGATTCCAATGATTTTGCCTTGCTGGTTGTCTCCAAAAGTTACCGATCCTCCCTTCTTATATTGAAGATCCAGGAACATAGACCTTCTTCCCGTTATGTGTCACAAGCATCCACTGTCCAAGTAGCAATGGTGCTGGTTGCTTCTTCCAAGGAAGGATATCTGCAGGAGATATTATTTGTCTTTTAGGTACCCAAATTTTCTTGGGTCCTTTAGGGTTAGTTCTAACATAATTCATAGTATGATGATGCAACTGTTGAAATTTCTTCCTATAAGGAGAAAATTTCTTTTTATGCTGAATGTGGTTTTTAGTAAACCCTAATCCAGTTTTGTCATTAGGGTGTCTGTATTTCCCTAACATATAATTCATTTTTCTAGTACTCTTCGTGAATGTCGATAGATCAGCTGAAAGACTGTTTATCCTTTGTTTCAGCTGATTGATCTCTTCAGATCTATCTACAACTACCTTTTTCTTCATCTCATCTACTTGTTTCTTTAAGCAGACATTCTCCTTTTCTAACACTTGCGTGTTTTTCAAATTTTCTACGTACTTTTTCTTGAGCAATTTATACTACTTCAGAATTGCATGAGAGTCTTCTAATAATTTTGAGTATGCTTCTTGTAATTCACTAAATTTTGAGGTTACCTCTACATCACTTTCTCCTTCGGCTACCAGGCAAATGTTTGCTTGTACCGATGCCTCTGAGTCAGTATCTGATTAAGAGGAATCCAGATCTTCCCAGGTTGCCATCATGTTTTTCTTGGCTTCTCTACTCTTCTTTGGCTTTCTTTTCAGCAATGGACATTCGGACTTGTAGTGTTCCGGTTTATTGCATTCATAGCATATGACGAATGTTTTATCATTCTTTCCTTCATCTTTGCTATTCTTCTTAAAGGAGGACTCTTTGTTTCCTTTTTCCTTTTTCTTCCACATACATCTGATCTTCCTCGAGATAAAGGATAGTTCATCATCTTCTTCGCTCGAATCTTGATCTGATTCACTGGAGTCATCATTCTTGACTTCCTCGATCTTCACCGTATTCGACAATGAATTCCTCTCCCTCTTATTCTTATGATTTTTCTGTCCGGCCTTCAATGCTATAGATTTATCCCATCTAGGTTTATCTTCTACATTGAGTTCCACATCATATATCTTGAGGGATCCAAGCAATTAGTCAAGCTTCAACACGCTCAAGTCTTTGGCTTCTTGTACTGCGGTGACTTTTGGTCTCCATCTCTTCGGTAGACTTCTGAGGATCTTTCGAACATGATCTTGATTGTCATAAGTTCTGCCAAGAGCTTTAAGTCCATTAATGATTGTTTGAAATCTTCCAAACATCTGATCGATAGACTCTTTGTCCTTCATCTTGAATAGCTCATATTGGTGTACAAGAATGCTTATCTTGGATTCCTTTACTTGATTAGTGCCTTCGTGTATGGATAACATATCCCACATCTCCTTTGCATTTTTGCATTTGTGAACTTTATCATACTCACTTCTGCTTAGGGCACAGCTTAGAAAGAACTTGGCCTTCGAATTCAGCTGGAATCTTGCTTTTTGTTCTACAGACCATCTGAATCGTGGAATAGCATTTCCTTCTTCATCTACCGGTGCATACGGTCCATTTTCTATTATCTCCTAAAGATCGATATGAGTAGATTCAATGAAGAGCCTTATCCTGTCTTTCCAGTAATGATAGTCTTCTCCATTGAACGCATGAGGTCTAGTGACGGAGGCACCTTCAGCTATATATACATGCGATTCTGCAATGGATCTTTATCCACACTTTGTGACGGTGGTTCTTGGACACCGAGCTTTGATACCAATTGAAGTAAATCACATGTTAATATAGACTTAATATTTGATATGCAAAACGCACAAGAAGGGGAGTTGAATTGTGTATCCTTTTCTAGAATACAATCCCCTTTTCAAAAATTTCTTTTGAAAACTTGCTTTTTCAGAACTATTGAATAACAGTTTCAAAAGTTATTGCAATTCGTTTATGAGTACTTGTATAAAACAATATGAACAAAAGTTGAGAGCTGAGAGGAGGAATTGACATAGCAGGTTTATACTGATTCACCCCAAACCGTGGGCTACGTCCAGTCCTCAGAATCCTTTCTGAGATTTCACTATACTTCTCAAGGATACAAGTATTCTGTTGACTTAGCCTCTTCAGGCTTTCAGCTTTTCTTCTTTCTACTAAAAGATGTTTCGAGCTTTGTTACAGACAATATAGCTTTAAAGTTTAGCTCAATGAATACAATGATTTCGTAACTTTGAATTCACTCGTGTAATTTTTAAAAATCTCTAACTTCTTTAGTCTTTGACTCCGACTAGTATTTATAGCCTTCGTCTTCAACTGCTTCTTGATAACTGCTTCTTTCTTCTTGTTTCTTGATCTTTAAAGAAATAGTTATTCAATTGAGTTCTGTAACTAACTCAAACTAATTATCCATCTGACGTAGTGTTGGACCTTCGTCTTAGTTTTGCTTCTGCTTCATCTTACTCTTTTTCATCTCATTTTCGACTTTGCTTCGTCTTAGTTTCTCCGCTTCGTCTTAGTTTCTTGCGTCTTACTTTCTGTTTCTGCTTCGTCTTATTTTCGGCTTCGTCTTAGTTTGGCTTTATTGACTTCTTGCTTTCGTCTCACTTTCATCTCCGCGCTTCGTCTTACTTTCAGCTTGCGTCTTACTTTCTTCTTGCGTCTTACTTTTCTGCTTGCGTCTTACTTTTCTTGCATCACAGCTTCGTCTTACTTTCTTCTATTATTATTATTTGGTCTTCATCAAAATTATTAATCGTAAAGTCATTTTGACTTAGCAGTTCCTACAATTAACGCAACAACTCTTGCTCTATTGGTAACTCATAGGTTAACTTTGCCTTTCCTTAACGATCTACTCCATGTTAAAATCAATATATTATTACATATTTGAGAACCACATCTAGTATCTAATACCCAAGTATGTGATACAAAAGTAGAAAGATTGATCTCAATCAGAAACATATCTAAAAAGACAGCTTCCTTAAGATTCTTATCTTTCAGGGAAAGCAAGATAAGATGGGTAGTTCCTCTTTCAGTGTCATTGTTTATCTTCTTGACACCTCTTTTGGGCTTTACTACACTAGTACAAGCCTGCTGCTTCCTGTTCTTATTCTTCTTAGAGTCCTTTTTCTTGCTTTTAGAAGAATTCACAACAAGTACAGAACTGGTTACTTTCTTAAGGCACCCTTTCATAGTGTTAAGCATATTCAACAGTTCAAGTAATGTCATGTTGTTGTGGTTTATATGAAAGTTCATAATGAACTACGAAAAACTCAAACTTATAGACTACAGTACCAGATCAATACTTAACTCATGGTCTATGACAAAACCTAATTGGGATAAATTTTCAATATACCCAATCATCTTCAGCACGTGCAGGTTCACTAGAGATCCGTCTACCATCTTGCATTGAAATAGCGCCTTGGAGAATTAATACCTCTCACCCTACTATGTGCACTAAATAACTCCTTGAGATGCAAAATCATAGTAGGTGCATCGATGTTCTCATGCTACCTTTGTAGCTCAGGATACCTGCTTGCCAACATCAGACATATGGCTTTCTCAACGTCATCAATATAATGTTTATATCTCTCCCAAACTTGATCAGCTGCATCTCAACTAGGCTCTTGTGGTGCAGGAGTGTTAAGAACATACAATTTCTTTTCTTACCTAAGAACTATTCTCAGGTTTTTAATGTTGGGGTTATGTAAATATAGTGCCCTAGAAAGTAAGTGTATTTACATATATCTTAATCTTCTTCCAGTTACTTTTTTGTAATGAAAATATTTATTATTAATAAAACAAAAGAGTTTGGTTTTATTTGTATAAGCATAATATATCTAGTCATAAGCTACTAAGATTCTTTTGTAAGTAATATACATATACATGGAGATATATGAGAAACATCTATATTATTAGAATTTAAATTAGTTGATTCACAGTTGAATAATCAAGTTGGTCGCTTGATTATTGTTTAGACTATAGTGTTCCGATTTATCTTCGTGTAAGTAAAGGAGTTTACTTCAAGGGAATGATGAATTTCATATCATGATAATAGTTGACTATCAATAGTGGCACTATTAAATGAATCTAGAATCACGTATGTTTTTGAAGATTAAAGTAGGTCGTTTCTTTAATCTTAAAACATACACTTTAACATTCTTTTATTACGAATCACAATCTTGATGAGTGGTGAACTCATATGTGTTTTATTATAATTCTTCATATGATCGGAATGAATTTTTACAGAGTATCAATCTAATGTCTGCATATTGGAATTATTAATTGAAACATGTATCAGAAAACACTACAGTCTTCTCCCAATGTGCCTTGAAAAATGGGTAACAAGTGAATCAGTCCCGACTTCAACTCAAAAGTGTTATTATCACCCAAACTCAAAAAAATTAATGCAGTGAGGTTGTTGGTCCTCAGCTGGAGCAGCCAGTTGGCGTAAAGTGCGATTTGCAGCCATGTTCCTTTCTCTCTATCATTCTTCTCTTAGTACTTATTGTCTTTCTTCCGTCTACTTTCTTAATGCCTTTGCTGTTTTCTCAATTTTAAGATTGTATTGCAAATTTTCATTTTGATTTGAACGTGTAACGTACATAAACTGGCAAAAATTTCCCAATAATGGCGCCAAAATTTGGTGAATGTTGTCGCCTACAACCAATTATAAAAAGAAACCAACTTCCTGCATCACAAATTAATATAGTAGTGAAAATAGGGATCACGAGGAATTCAGATGTTATTAGTTACGCAATAAAAGGAGGTTTTTTAATTGTGAATTAAATAGAATTTAATTGGAATACGAAATTGAAAAATAACTAATAGCAAAACACTGAGAATTTAACAATCAATAGGAATAAATCTTGATTTTCGGTCTCCTTCATTATTAAACTTGCGTTGATTATCGTCACTAAAAATAATCAATTTATTAGTTAACCATTAGTCGTGGTAAATTTCTCTACCTATTTTCTCTTACATTTAGTTAACCGAAATATGTATTTGAATTAACTCTTATTAATCAATAACCTGGATATGATATAAGATTTAATTAATTAATAACTTTATGAATCAAGAAAATCGAAACTAAACAACATACATACGATGTATATTTAACCTAGACAACTATTTTTCCTAGAATCATGTCCTTAACGTAGTAGAAAAAAATCTTATTCGTTACTTTTGATTAAAAGAATTAAACATCAACTTGTTTAATTTAGCAATTGATTGAATAAAATCAAAACTAGTTGCACACCTAGCTATAAAATCAAACAATCAAATAATAACCCAGAAAAATAATTAATACTTGACTAATAAATCGATTCAAATAAAGAACCAAAGTCTCACAATATTCAGAGTTCAATAACTAGGATTCCGTAAATCAAGAAATAAGAGTTTAGTTACCAACATCACAATTTTTCCTAACTATTTGGGACTTTTCACGTTTGGGGCATTCTTGATTTTCTTCTTTGTTTCTTGTCCAGTTGTCATCCTTGTTGCTTGATATTTCTCCTTTTTTCCTGGGCATTATTCTCTTCTATGGACATGTTTTGTTCCCCTCCTTTCGTTGCTTGAGCCGCCACCCTCCTTGGTTCTGTTTTTTTTTCTTTTTTCCTTGCTTGATTCGCCGCCTCTTTTCTTGTTTCTTTGTTTTCAAATAAGGACCCAATCTCACAAACTCTACAGCCTGCAGCCTTCAAATACAAGGCTAAAGCCCAAAACAAAATCTCTAAAAAATCCTGCTGCTAACTGTCACATAGGTATCATTGGACGAGGCCATGTTTACTTAGGCTCAATATCTAGTTCAACTTTTTTTGTCCCAAATTGTTTGCAGATCTTTCTATTTGATTCCAAAATACACCTTGACATAAAAGAAGATTAATTTCATTTAAGTATAAGTTCAAACCTCAAAAACAAAGAAAATTAACATACAGAAAATAAAGACACTGACAACTTCTTTTATATATAAGATTTGATTCCTCAGGTTCAGTTTATGCTATATGAAAGTTTTACTTAAGGAACATGTGCCTGCTTGAAGTTATAGGATTGTTTGTTTTGCATATTTGTATTAGTATACTTTTAAACTCTTTAAGATGACTATTGTTTTTTATTAACGTGCCCTCAAAAGGGAAGAATCTGGTTGAATATAGAGAATTGAAACTCCTACATAACTGTTTGCACTATTAATATAATGTTCAACTAACATATAACTGGTATTTTTATTCTAAGTCATAGCCTTATAGGGAATATATTTTGGTATTGATGCGGTGGTTAGGAAATGAATGAGCCTCAGACTTTGACTTAAGGCTTGAACGACTATTAATCTCTTGAATATGTAATTGCTAATTTCATTTCATGCTTAAGATATAATTATTGAAACATAAGATCCATTAAAAACCATGATGGCATTAACTAATTCACTAATAGTTACGTTAGCAAGTAACTAGGCTTAGAAGATTTAATCACGTGGACTCAGTTGTTTGATTAACACAAATGTTTAACTATGGGTCCTTCTTTCACTTTTCAACAATTGATTTGTCCAAGTTTATACATTTACAAAAAAGAAAAATACAAGAAAAAGGGGGAGGTGGGGCAGTAGTAGGATAGCCAAATGGTTGGCCGACCAGACCATACGAAATAAAAAAACCGAACATCAGGGGCACAAGACAGCAATTAAACGGGAAATTTGGCTTCGGTGATAACCATGTCAATATGTAAAACAGGGACAACCTTAGAACTAGATGTTGAATCTTTGACCTAAACACTGGAAACCAGCTGCCCCCCCGGAAATCAAGATTTGATCATTTAACGAAACCAGCTGGCCATTTGCCACCCAGGGGAAAAAAAAAGGACTCCTCGGCCTCGGCGTTGCTCTTCAATTTGGGCACGATCATCATCTCATCGGACGTTTCAAATTGCATTACGCAATTACAGTTGCAGCAATAATGTCTTTACAAACACACAACATTAATCACAACTATATTAGAGTTAGACATTCGTTGGATCTCATATACTTTTTAATGTTTTCTTTGCTTTTTATAACAATAGTTGTTTATAGAAAAACATGGTCCAACTGGCTTGCTATCTTCTTTTGTTTGAATAAGAAAGTCAACCAACAGGTTCTATAAAAGGTTCCTTTTAAGTTGTACATCCCGTACTGCTCTCATATCTTTTTTTCTCAGCTTTGCTTTCTTCATCATCCACACGGCGTGCTACATGGCTATCTCTTCACAAAGTCACGCTCTTTCGAGCTGTCGCATCGGCGCTAGCTTTGACCTCGACGACGCTCTAACTTTACCTGCAAATTTCGGGCATCAAGTCACGGTGTCAAATTCTTTGGTCTCCAATATGCCAAGAGCTTCCACTGATGACGTCTGTACGGTTTGTCTGGAGACTTTCCTACCGGAAAACATGGGTAGACGTTCACCATGTGGCCACGTCTACCATGCAGCTTGCATCTTTTCTTGGCTCTGTCATCGTAACTCTTGCCCTCTTTGCCGGTATAACATCTCCGGCGACCCATAAGCTAAGATGGTTTAGCTGTTAAGGTGGATTTCCATTAATCAGGAGCTTCGCCGTCTCTGCGTCTTCTTCTGAGCTGAAATTGTTGCTTCGAATTCTTTTTTCTCATTAACTAACACGCAAGTTGCTCTCTATAGGCATACAAAAGTTTGTTAGGAACAGAAGATTAACTTGTATTCTCTTTCACTTATTTTTTTTCTTCTTGTTTACTGTATCATTCTGCACTTTTAAGACCTAAAAACACATATTCATTGTGATATCAAATGGAATTTGATGCGAGTTTTGCACTGCGACTCTCAGATGTTAACCAGAACTCGAGTTGTGAAAATACCATTTTAGCATTCTTTACAAATTATTAAGCCAAATTCTCACATCCTATCTTCTAAATGTCTCTGCCAAAATTTTAACATTCCCACTCAATCAAAGGTTCGATAAGAGTTTTGGTTCCAAATTTAGATGGGTGCACAGAGTAATAATTTTCTGTTTTTCAAGGAAAAGAAATAAGACTTGGTATAAGATGGAAGAATTCTTATTGAATAGATGGGTATAACTCGCATCAATTCTGATTCAAAAGTTGCCAATTAATATAGCATCACTTACGTAGTTGTCAAGCTTTTTTATCAATTAATTCTGTTGTTCTTGGTATGCAGAGAACGGTCCAAGTAGTAGTTCCATTAAAGATTTGAACATATATATATATATATATATATGTTTAGATCGGAAGAAAGTTAAAGACTCGGTGAAATGATGGCTTAAAAGTTACAAGTAAAATCAAATGTACATATAAAAATTCAAAAGGAAGAATAAATGTCAAGAAGACTAGAGTAGACACAGGAAAAGTGGCTCCCGGTTTGTCCTTGTCTTGCACATCTCAATTTATGCGTGGATGTGAACTTGGCAAATGGAAATAGAAGAAAGTCAAAGCATTGAATCTAAACATGATTTTCCTACAACTTGTCTTTTATATATTAATTAGAATCCTTGTAGTAAACGCCTATTCATATGATTAATTTAGCCAGATTAAAGCGGGACCCGAGGCCGAGACATCACAAAATTCGGCTCAATCTTCGTGATTATTCATGTCCGTGAAACGAAGTGATACCATATCAAATAGTATGTAGAGACAACCGAACGCTCATATATTCTTAGCCTCTTTCGTTCACGAAAACATAATTTAATTTGCTACTTACTTGGGATGGGACCTCCTGTCTGTTGGGTCCGATACGTGAAGAAACATTAATATAGTACTCCCAAGTGAAGTTAGTAGCTGATTGTTGGTTAATTCATCTTAGGCTGTAGTGTTGACTTTCAAGATGGTTTAAGGCGGTGGCTGCTATGCTAAAACTCATATGTCAAATCAATCCAAGGTCCACATCAAGACCTTAAAACCCACTCGGGAGTATAGATATACTAAGAGGAAAGTTGGGTAAAAGGATTTTAGGGAAGATTTTTTGCCATCATTTTTTCAAATTCAACCTTAAAGTTACCTAATTGCACTTCGCACCAAAATTTATTCATCTTTCAAAACTTTAAGTTTGTGCCAAATTCAGATAAGGTTTGAATCAATGTTATGAATACCGTATCAGGGTCAATACCGAATTGAGTTTTGGAACGGAACGGTACCGATACCGGTCGGTACCGTTTCGGGGAATTTTTTAAATTTATAAAATAGTCATTAAAATTTTTAAAAATTGCAAAATAGTCCATATTTATATATTATACAGTTGTACTTTATACTTTACTAGTTTACTGTTTACATCAACCATGCTTTCAAAAATCTTAATAATAAATAATAATGATAATTAATTT
>JAOSBP010000205.1:9620284-9636597 GCA_027563825.1 Erythroxylum mucronatum | reverse complement strand
GCCTTTAAAGCTTTGTAAAACACTTATTACTGTTATTATTGAAATTGCAATTGAATTTGGAAAAATGCATGGGTTTACGCTTTAGTAAATGTTCAACTTTTCCGTCCTTTCTTCCCACACAAGTTTCATGTTTTCAAGTCCGATGTTGGGCTCCGGTAACGGGGTCCAACATGACTTGATTAGTACATTAGGGTTTGATTTTTCTTTCCGAGTAGAAGCTGAAGGATTCGCGAGTGGGATTTGGATATTATGGAAGGAGGGCTTTAAGATCTCCATAGTATTAGCCCATCGACAATTTATCCATACCACTGTTAAGTATGAGGATTACTCTTTCGATTTTACTGTTGTGTACGCCATTCCCCAAACATCCTCTCAAAATCATCTCTAGCCTGCACTAGAATGGATCGGTAGAAACCCTAATAGACCTTGGCTTGTCGGGGGTGATTTTAATGCTGAACTGGATTAACAGATAAGCGGGGTGGAGCCACAGCCACGAGGGTCATGAACAATCATTTTCAGGCTTGGGTTCATGCGGCCTTCATAATCTGGGCTACATTGGTTCCAAGTTTACATGGCGCAGAGGCATGGTCTAAGCTAGATTGGATCAAGTCTTTGGTTCGACAGATTGGATTCAAACCTTCCCGCAAGCAGTTAATTACCACTTACCTTTCTTAGGGTCTGACCATCGGCCCATGTGGATTCATCTCCAGCCCAGGTCTCCCAGACACAGAGTTTCCCCGAGTTTTCGTTTTCAAAATGCTTGGCTAACTCATCCAGGTTTTGATGAGGTTGTAGCTGACCATTGGTTGCCGAAAGTGGATACAATGAGTAAATCGTACACCTCACACGATGGAATTGCTCAGACTTTGGCAATATATTCCATCGTCAGAAACAACTGTTAGCAAGGTTACAGGCCCAGTGCGAATGGATTTCTAAGGGGGATACGAATACCAAATGTATTACCACACTCTCACCCTGTCTAAACGTAAGCAAATGCTGATCGAAAGACTCAAGGACCCACAGGAGACAATAATCTTAGACCAAGGGCACTTGAGTCGCTTAGCCAGAGACTATTTTGCCCATCTGTATACGCGAGAGGAAGAGCAATCCTCCCAACTCATGCTCACAGGGGCTTTTCCTACCATTTCAGAATCCAATCTCCGAGATTTAGCTCGACCTATCCACCCCACCAAGATAAAACATGCGGTATTCGATATGAATCCGAATAAAGCACCTGGGGTGGATGGTTTCAATGCCCTTTTCTTTCAGAAGCAGTGGGAAATGGTTGGTCCGAAAGTGATTGAGTACATACAGTCAACCTTCAGATAGGAGCAGCTAGAAAGGGACTTAAACTAAACCCTCATTGTTCTTATCCCCAAAAATCCTTCCCCGATTAGTATCGCTCAATTTCGTCTGATAAGCTTATGTAATGTGCTCTACAAAATTCTCTGAAAAGTCATTGTTAATCGTCTAAAAAGTCACTTGGACATTCTGGTGAGGGAGAACCAATGTAGCTTCATTCCGGGCCGATAAATTACTGATAATATCATTATTGCCTAGGAAGCTACTCACTCGATGAGACGAAAGAAAGGGAGAAAGGGATTTTTAACGATCAAAGTGGACTTTTTTTAGAAGGTAATCATTACTAACACATAAAACAAATCATTGAGAGGAAAGGCATTGAAAACTAACCTAAGCCAACAGGCTTACCCCGTACACCCGGAACCTACTAACCTTTCACCCTCAATGACAAAAGAGGCAGAACAATCTGAATGTAAAATGGAATCTAAGCAAGACAGATGAACACTCCAGTGATGTGGGTTTGCATGTAATAAGGCTACCCTGGCTAATGAATGAGCCACCTTATTGGCAATCCTACACGTCCATTAGAAGGACAATTGAAGGAAATGTTGCTTGATCGATAGACAATCAAGGGCCAAAATTCCAATCTCAGACCAATATGAAGAAGGAGCTAGAATTGTCTGAACAGCCAGCAAACAGTCAGACTCCACTATAACTTTGTCAAACTATTGATCTTTTAACCAGGATAGAGTTTCCCTGATAGACATGATTTCGGCAAGAACTGGATTAAGTAGAAAAGGATAATGGCCTGATATAGCAGCCACAAAATGCCCTCGTTCGTCTCTTAACACCGCGGCAAACCCCGTGGCATTCTTGTCATTGAAAACCGCCGCATCCACATTACACTTCAGAAAACCTTCCTAAGGTCTAACCTAAGCAGAATAAAGAGCTTTAGGATTTTTAGTCTTGGGGCTGGCTTTCTCAAACATCTCCCGTGCCTCTTGCCAATCTCTTAGGAAACTATCAGCAAAAATAGTTACCATCCTGGGCGGACTGGACTTGCTTTGCCACACTCGAAGGTAACGATGATACCAAACACTCCACAGCATCGTTAACAAACGTTCAAGTTGAGGAGATGACTGAGTTGATAAGCTGTGCGTTATGACGGTTTCAATCCTAGTGCTTGGCCGACGCGAACCCATCGACAACCAAACTGCTTTGACTGTTGAGCATTCTAACAGCACATGATTCATATCTTCAGTATGCCCATAAACATCACAAGCGGTATCAAGCGTGATGCCCTTCTGTCGAAGCCGATCCTTATATGGAAGGAAATCGTGGAGGCAACGCCAAATGAAGTCCTTGATCTTTAGAGGGAGGTCCAGATTCCACAAGCATGTCCATGGGCCATCCATGAATATGTTGCCAATATCAGTAAACAAAGAAAGAGCCATTCGATAACCAGTTTTTACCGAATAAGAACCATCCGAGCTATGATGCCAAGTTAATTGATCAGGAGGTTTTGAGATAGCAATTGGGATCCTGGAAATCCGAACCACATCATAAGGAGTAAACATGCCTTCCAACATTTGTGCATACTTAGAAAAAGCTTATGATCGCCTCCGGTGGGACTTTCTACACATTATGTAGTGTGTTACCACTTATAAACCCTTTAATATTTTCATGTCTAGTCAACTTGGGACACTTTAACACTCCCCCTCAAGTGCAACTGGGGCTAGACATCTAGTTGTCACTTGAAATATACACAGTAGTAACCAGACCGGGCCACTAGGACTAGACATCTAAATGGACAATCGGGAAATTAATAATCCAGACCAAACCTACTCTGATACCATATTGAATTTTTAATATGGGCAAAGTGTAGAGTCCACTAACAAGAATTGGGCTTGGGACAACCATTTTCCAAATAACTAGAACTAGTTGTTTGGATAGTTAACCCTTACCACTTATAAACCCTTTAACATTTTTATGTCTAGTCAATATGGGACACTCTAACAAAAGGATTTTAGGGAAGATTTTTTGTCATCATTTTTTAAATTCAACCCTAAAGTTTTGTAATTCCACTTCGTACTAAAATTTGTTCATCTTTCAAAACTTGAAGTTTGTACCAAATTCAGATGAGGTTTGAATTCATTTCATTGAAGTAACACAAGGCTTTATACTAGACTTAAAAGTTTTAAATATTATTTTTTAATTAATACATCTTAAGCAATCAACTTCTATTTTACTTCAATTGGTGAAATTCTCTATATTTTTGCATTCCCAAATAATACGTAACAATATATAACTAAAAAAAAGTTACATTACAAATCATTGTTTTTCAATGTACAAAGAAACTTTACTTGTTTATTATGTTATTAGAGATAAGATGAATAAAAACTATATTTATATCATGTGTACGACACAAAAGATGATGACTTTTTAAATAGTTACTTTCACTACAACAAAGTTTTGGCTATAAAAAAATGTAGCTAAATGCTAAACAACGTCACCTATAGTTATTTGTTACGTTCTTGTTTCATCGTACAAAATATCGTCAAATCTCCATAGCTGAAAACTATAAGCGACATTTTAAAAAATTGTAGACAAAAAGTATTAGCTGTGAAATTTTTTTGTAACTAAAAATTGAATTTTGGAAGGGAAAAATTTGGGGGTAAATAATTGATGATAAAAATAAGGTTTTTAGCTACGTTTTTTAAAGCATAACAAAATGTTTTTAGATACATTTTTAGAAACGTAACCAAATATTTTTAGCTACATTTTATATAATGTAGCCAAATATTATTTGATACATTTTTTTACAACATAGTCAAATGTTATTTGTTATGTTTTTAATAAAGTTGCGATATGTTATTTGTTATATTTTTAATTAATGATATTGAATAATATATTTTGTATATAATGTATCGATATTTTTTATTATGAATTTATTATATAAACAAATCGTATAAAATATTATTAATTCAAAATATTGAGCATTGTGTATATAAAGTAAAATTATAGGAATGTCATTAAATTATACCAACAAAAAGAATATTTTTCCCATACAAGATATTAATAACAACTTTAACAATTCTTATAGAGAAACAATAAATAAAGAGATAGTTTTATAAATTATAAATGCTCAAATTACAAAATATTAAAGCATAACTCGAAAGACTACCTAGTGTTGTCTGTGATGAACCCGTACTTTACCATTCACAACATAATCACTCATTAGTTACATCTTCATTCATTCTATAATCCGAGAAAAAAGTATTAAATTTAAATTATCGTACATATAGGAATTGAAAGAACAAATATAGGAGATAGAACTAACGTCCTTCACTTTCCTTTTCATTTCTATCATAATCCAAGCCACGTAATCTTTTGAATAATATATAATTTTTTTGTTAATTTTGCTTAAGTTCCTTATCCCCTGATTACTTCAACTTATAATGTAACCTTAAGCATGTTGTTTTCCTCTTGAAGGTGTTCAATGATTGTTTTAAAAGTTAAAGTTGAAACATTTGGCTCAGGGTTATAGCTAAGACCTTTCACATAACTAGAACATGTACCAAGTAATGTATAACAAATGTCTTCCACATTGAGCTCATTCCCATCAGACATAGATATCTTTAATAACTCTTGCACCCTATTCTAAAATTTAAAAAAGGAAATCAATATTCAATCTAAATATTACTACGTACTATCACATAATTAATAAATGAAATAAAATATTGAACAAATTTTTGTACTTAGTTTTTTTCTTCTTCTTCCTTTGACACCCATCCTTTACCTTACTTATAATGAGTCACTTTATATAATGTGATCCTATCACACTCTTGTCTATGTAGTTCCTTCTCTATTTGTTTTATGAAACAAAAATATAAGGCACAATAAATGATGTAGTGTTTATTGATATAAAATACAACTTGCAAACAAAGATCCTACATATTCATTTCAGACAACTACAAATGACTTTGATCCTTGATTATGAGATATTTTCTTTTTTGCTATACTGACCTTTATCTTCTCACAATTTTCCTAGATAAAGAAAATAGATAACATAGTTGTTAAATCATCTAACAAGATTGATGGAAGCAAACATAAAGGCAAAGAAAACAAACCTAAACTTTCAAGTCAGCCTAATAATCACACAAACCATTCCAATTTTCTTCAGACATTCATTCAGGAACATATCTTCGTGCCTCCACATAAGAATGAAAATATTTACAATACTTTCGCAACTTAAAACGGCAATCCCTAGTTCTTTGTTTCAATATTGAATTAACACAGTTTGAAACATCTGGGTGTTCAATATCCACAGTATTCAATTTCAACTGTGAACAATAACTAAAAGTGTAATTAATTTTAAAATCATTGAAACAATATTACATATAGTTAAATATTTTGAATAATTACCGAAACTTTATCCAAAACATTTTCAAGCAAGTTGTCTTCTTTTAAGTCATAATATGTTTCAGAAAAAGGGAATTTTGTTCTCATAATAATCCCCAACTTACTTGACAATTTTGCAGATTAGACCTTGTCTACAAGTCGACCTTACTGAGTATCAATTTGTAATGATAACTTGCATTGGAAGATGACAACAAATTAATTATGATATGAAAATATTAGAACATACAAATATATATTTGCGCATAAATCTAGTTAAAGGTGTTAAAGATTAAAAAATCTACACTAGATGCTTTTATTATTGTTTGACGCAAAATGAAGTTATGCAAGACTTGGTATAAGATGGAAGAATTCTTATTGAATAGATGGGTATAAATCGCATCTATTCTTATTCAAAAGTTGCCAATTAATGTAGCATCACCTACGTAGTTGTCAAGCTTTTTTATCAATTAATTATGTTGTTCTTGGTCTGCAGAGAACGGTCCAAGTAGTAGTTCCATTAAAGATTTGAAGTATATATATGTTTAGATCGGAAGAAAGTTAAAGACTCGGTGAAATGATGACTTAAAAGTTACAAGTAAAATCAAATGTACACACAAAAATTCAAAAGGAAAAATAAATGTGAAGAAGACTAGAGTAGACACAGAAAAGGTGGCTCCCGGTTTGTCCCTGTCTTGCACATGTCAATTTATGCGTGGACATGTGAACTTGGCAAATGGAAATAGAAGAAAGTCAAAGCATTGAATCTAAACATGATTTTCGTACAACTTGTCTTTTATATATTAATTATAATCCTTGTGCTAGTCATTTGATTAATTTAACCAGATTAAAGCGGGACTCGAGCCGAGACATCACAAAATTCGGGTCAATCTTCAACGTTCTATTTTCGTGATTATTCATGTCCGTGAAACGAAGTGATACCATATCAAATAGTATGTAGAGACAACCGTACACTCTTATATTCTTAGCCACTTTCGTTCACGAAAACATAATTTAATTTGCTACTTACATGGTATGGGAGCTCCTGTGTGTTGGGTCCGATACGTGAAGAAACGTTAGTATAGTACTCCCAATTGAAGTTGCTAGCTGATGGTTGGTTAATTCATCCTAGGCTGTAGTGTTGAGTTTCAGGATGGTTTAAGGCGATGGCTGCTATGCTAAAGCTCATATGTCAAATCAGTCCAAAGGTCCACATCAGGACCTTAAAACCCACTCGGAGTAGAGTAGATACACTTGGAGGAAAGTTGGGTAAAAGGATTTTAGGGAAGATTTTTTGTCTTCATTTTTTAAATTCAACCTTAAAGTTATGTAATTGCACTTCGCACCAAATTTTGTTCATCTTTCAAAACTTGAATTTTGTACCAAATTCAGATGAGCTTTAAATTCAATTCATTTAAGTAACACAAGGTTTTATATTAGACTTAAAACTTTTAAATATTATTTTTTAATTAATACGTCTTAAGCAGTCAACTTCTATTTTACTTCAATTGGCGAAATTTTCTATATTTTTTCTCCATATTTTTGCATTCCAAAATAATACGTAACAGTATATAATTCAAAAAATAAGTTACATTACAAATCATTGTTTTTCAATGTACAAAGAAACTTTACTTATTTATTATGTTATTAGAGATAAGATCAATAATAACTATATTTATATCATGTGTGTGACACAAAAGATGATGACTTTTTAAATAGTTACTATCAACTACAACAAAGTTTTGGCTACAAAAAAATGTAGCTAAATGCTAAACAACGTCGCCTATAGTTATTTGCTACATTCTTGTTTCGTCGCACAAAATATCGCCAAATCTCCGTAGCTGAAAACTATAAGCGACGTTTTAAAAAATTGTAGACAAAAACTATTAGCTGAGAAAATTTTTCTTAGTTAAAGTATTAACAAAATGTAGCTAAAAATTGAATCTTGGAAGGGAAAAATTTGACGCTAAATGATTTATGAAAAAAATAATGTTTTTAGCTACATTTTTAGAAACATAACCAAATGCTTCAGATGCATTTTTAGAAACATAGCCAAATATGTTTAGCTACATTTTATATAATGTGGCCAAATATTATTTGGTACATTTTCTTACAACATAGTCAAATGTTTTTTGTTATGTTTTTAATAATGTTGCGATATGTTATTTGTTATATTTTTAATTAATGATATTGAATACTATATTTTGAATATAATGTATCAATATTTTTTGTTATGAATTTATTATATAAATAATTTGTATAAAAATATTATTAATTCAAAATATCGAGCATTGTGTGTATAAAGTAAAATTATATTAATGTTATTAAATTATACCAATAAAAAGAATATTTTTCCCATAAAAGATATTAACGACAACTTTAACAATTCTTATAGAAGAACAATAAATAAAGAGATCATTTTACAAATTATAATTGCTCAGATTATAAGAAATTAGAGCATAAATCGAACGAATACCTAGTGTTGTCCAGGTTGATGAACCTATACTTTACCATTCACAACATAAACACTCATTAGCTGCATCTTCATTCATTCTATAATCCGAGAAAAAAGTATTAAATTTAAATTATAGTACATACAGGAATTGAAAGAACAAATATAGGAGATAGAATTAATGTCTTTCGCTAGAATTAATGTCTTTCGCTTTCCTCTTCATTTCTATCATAATCCAGGCCACGTAGTCTTTTGAATAATATATAATTTTTTGTTAATTTTGTTTGAGTTTCTTATCCCCTGATTTCTTCCGCTTGTAATGTAACCTTAGGCATGTTGTTTTCCTCTTGAAGGTGTTTAATGATTGTTTTAAATGTTAAGGTTGAAACATTTGGCTCAGGGTTATAGCTAAGACCTTTGATATAACTAGAACATATACTAAGCAATGTATTACAAATGTCTTCCACATTGAGCTCATTCCCCTCAAACATAGATTTCTTTAATAACTCTAGCACGCTATTCTAAAATTTAAAAAAGAAATTCAATATTCAATATAAATATTACTACTTCCTACTACATTAATAAATGAAATAAAATATTGAACAAATTCTTGTACTTATATAGTTTTTTTTCTACTTCTTTTGACATCCATCCTTTACCTTCCTTATAATGAGTCACTTTATATAATGTGATCTCATCACACTCTTGTCTATGTAGTTCATTCTCTATTTGTTTCATAAAACAAAAATATAAGGCACAATAAATGATGTAGTGTTTATTGATATAAAGTACTACTTGCAAACAAAGATCTTACATATTTATTTTAGACAACTGCGAATAACTTTAACCCTTGATTACGAGGTATTTTCATTTTTTACATACTGACCTTTATCTTCTCACAATTTTCCTAGATAAAGAAAAAAAGATAACATAGTTGTTAAATCATCTAACAAGATTTATAGAAGTAAACATGAAGGCAAAGAAAACAAACATGAACTTTCAGGTCAGCCCAATAATCACACAAACTATTCCAAATTTTTTCAAACATTAATTCAGGAACATGTCTTTATGCCTCCACATAAGAATGAAAATATTTACAATACTTATGCAACTTAAAATGACAATGCCTGGTTCTTTGTTTCAATAATGAATTAACACAGTTTGAAACATCTGGGTGTTCAATATCCACAGTATTCAATTTCAATTGTGAATAATAACTAAAAGTGTAATTAATTTTAAATTCATTGAAACAATATTACATACAGTTAAATATTTTGAATAATTACAGAAACTTTATCCAAAGCATTTTCAAGCAAGTTATTTTCTTTTAAGTCATTAACATGTTTCAGAAAAGGTAATTTTGTTCTCACAATAATCTCCAACTTACTTGACAATTTTGCATATTAGACCTTGTCTACAAGTCAACCTTGCTAAGTATTAATTTGTATTGATAACTTGCAATTCACAACCTCTAGTTTTATTTGTACTTTTTTCTTCTAAAACTAACATTGGAAGCTGACAACAAATTAATAATGATATGAAAATATTAGAATATACAAACATATATTTGAGCATAAGTCTAGTTGAAGGTGTTAAAGATTAACAAATCTACACTAATTGTTTTATTATTGTTTGATGCAAAATGAAGTTGTGTATGACTTAAAGGCAAACTTTTTTGTGGCAATGTACTTGAACAAGCTCTATTTCCTATGGCTTAAAAAAAGAATATGATATGACAAGAAATATATTTGAATATTTATATATTCACTCGCCAGTTTTATAAATTTTAAACTTGCTTGATTAATTTCATTATTGTTTGAGGTAGAATGTTATTGTTGGCTATAAATTGAATTCATGGTACAAATTCATTGATTTGGTTAAAGTTGAGCATCCCTCTATTCTACAATTTTGATAACTTACACCTTCATTCCTTAATTTCTACCAGGTGTTACTATGTTAGATATCTACAAGAAAAAGAATACATAAATGTTACCAACATTTCATTTGAGAAAATATAAAGAGCTTTTTCATGATACATTCAATCATCAACATTAATCACATTAACAACATTCAATCATCAACTTTATGAAACATTACCAACATTAATTTTGAGGCAATATAAAGAGCATTTTCATGATACATTCAATCATCATAATCAAGATGCATTCAATCATCAATATTAATTGCATTAACAACATTTGATCATCAACATTACACATATTAAAAAAAAAATGTTACCAACATTACATTTGATACAATAGAAAGAGCACTTTCATGATACAATTAATCATCATAATCAATATACATCCAATAATCAACATCAATCGCAATAACAACATTCAACCATTAACATTAAGCATATTAATAACATGAATGTTACCAACATTATGCTTGAGACAATATAAAGAGCACTTTCATGATACATTCAATCATCATAATCAAGATACATTCAATCATCAACATTAATCACATTAACAACATAAATGTTACCAACATTGTAATAAGACAATAGAAAGAGCACTTTTATGATACCTTTAATCATCACAATCAAGATCTTCAAAATAATCATCCTTAATTGCATTATGATTCAACTCTTCATTGTTATTATATTCAGCCAAATTATCATCATTGTCAGATAATTCTACCTCAATATAATCTTCATCTCTTTCTATGATAAGATTGCCTTGTGCTTCATTTGCTTATAGTATATTGAGTTCAACATCTCTCCTATGGAATGATGACATATCCTCATCTTCTATTTCAAGAACTACATTATTTAGCTGTGATTCAATCCCTTAATATGCTTCATCTATAACATCGGATTCTCTGAGCCCTTTTGTATTTTTCCATACTTGGAGATGCTACTGTATGTTGATATATATATGGTTGTATATGAGTTCAAATATGTATTTAAATCCTTTTGGGTATATATGCCAGTGATTTATAATGTTATATGCCTTTACATTAACTTATAGTTCATTGATATGCGAAATCTTGGAGATTTCTGACATATAAGCTTCTAAGTGAGTAAAACTGAGTCCATTGAATGGATATGACTATAGAGGCTAAGTTAAACGTGTTCTAATGCCTTAGATATGATTATACATGATTATAGACTTATTAGACACTTAGAAAACTTAATTGGAAAGATTGATGTACATAAGGGCTTATTTGCAAATTGTTAAAAGTTAAAGGACTTAAACGTAATTTTTCAATTTTTGGAGGACCTATTTGAAATTTTATAAAGTTAAGGGGGTTAATTATAATTTTCAAAAGTTTGAGGACCAAAATGAAAATAAAAGTTTTAGTGATTCCCAAATTTTGGGCTTAATTGCAAATTTAGGAAAAGTTTGGAGGATATAATGGTAATTTCATACAACCTAAGGGCAAAATGGTAAATTCACCATGTTTGGTCAAAGAAGAGTCAAATTCTAGACTCTACTTCATGTGTGTGACCATGCAAACCCATTAATTGAACATTAAAAATTTTAGTTTTAATTAAAAGAAGGAAGAAGAAAGGAGAAGAGGGTTTCGGCCATCACCTAAAATTTTACCATCTTTTTGATTCTTCAATCTCAATCAAGGTGTTCTAAGATAATTTGGGGTCAAACAAATCAAATATATCATTAGATTTGAGAAAATCTCAAAGGATTTGAATATATCATCAAGGGAAGGTTTAGGTAAATTTTGTCTCATCTCTCTCTACATTATGATTTTGAGTTTGGTGTTAAGATATGTTGTTCTCCATGCTTGAATATGCATGAAACATGGTTTAGATGAATGAAATGTGTCATGGAGAGGGTTCTTTAAGTCAAAACCGAAATTGTCCCCTTTAGGTGAAAGTTTGTGAATTTTTGAATATCTTTTGAAATTGATGGTCTAAATGAGTTCTATGGTGTTAATTATACATGTATGATGTGAATTGATGATGAAGAATGAATAAGATGTGTGTTGGTTAAGTTTAGGTCAAAATGATGGAGAAGAGGTGGATTAATGTAATGAGTTGTGCAATTGATAAAATGTAGCTTAAATGAAGGAAATTGGTTAGAATGGAGTGGTGGAATGTGTCATTGATTGGAAGTGTTACTATATGACATGATAAGAGCATGAATTATTATGATAAAGTTTTGGAAATGCGACTTGAAAATCATGCACATTAGGTGTTTGACAAGATGCCTAAGTGAACTTGGCTTAGGATTTAAGGCTTTATAATGGTATGCATTAGAAAAAACTTTCATGTTTACTTAGAGTGAACTTGAATTGTTTCTTATATTGATAAGCAAAGGTCTAATGTGTTTAGATAAAGATGTGCTTAATTATGTTTTGAAAATGAGTAAGTATGGGATTAAGGGCATTAAATGCCTTAGAAAATGCAAAAGAAAAGCTAATGTGAATAGTAAGGAAGTAACCTTGTGAGAAGTTTAATGATCATATTCTATAGCTTATAGGTAGTGATATTGTGTTTTACACACTTTATGTTAGGGTGTATAAACATGAAATTTATGTTTAAGCAGTAATTTCATTGTATTTCTTTTTATATATAAAGGCTTGGAAGCCGTGAATCAGGGAGCTCATACCGAGGATTGTTGAAATTAAGAGAGTGTACACCTTCTTTGAGGTGAGTTGGAGAAACCATATTTCTCAAATAGGATTAGAACATCCTAAGACAAGCATGATGACTTGTATGTAAATTTTGAACCTAGGCAATGTATGGTATAACAGAATTTCAAATGGAAGCTAATATGCTTATGTATTTAATAAATGGCATTTTTTTGAACAACTATGCATTTGAAGTACAAAACGATGGCTTTTATTTTATGAGAAAATGTTTTGGAATTTACATATGCATAATCGAGTCATGCATGATGTATGCTTTTGTTCTCTTTTGGCTTAAAAGCCAAGGCAAGGTTTCATTTTATTAGTCCAACTGATAAATAAAGGCATAGTGCCTTACTTGATTTATGTACTTAATTGTTATATATGATTTTTGTGATTGGTGAGGAAACGATTGGCCAATCGTGTGCTAGACACAACTAATTAAGTGACCCCCGTACCCTTGATGGTGGTATATTAAAGTCTAGTTGTCGTATTGATAGCTTTCTTTTAGACTTGCGGGTGATTCCACGCCTAGGGTCTGGACACCGACGAGGTCATCACCCAAGGTCATGACGCTCTTGTCGACTATAATCCGGACTCACCACAAATGAAAGTCGAGCCAACACCGAGTATCGGTGGGTGTGCACTTTAGTTTGGCCGACTAGTAGTGTCACATATTATTGTTTTGGCTTATCCTGATATTAGTTTTCCTATCGATATTTGATTGATACATATGATGTTTTTATGCTTTTGTGTACTGAAACTGGGATCTATGTTCATTGGATGAGTGAGTTATTAGGCTAGGCTTATATGATTCCTAACCAGGATATGTTGAGTCAAAGGCTGAGCCTATGTGTTTTCTATGTGATATATATCCACTTCATAGGTTATCTACACCGTTTTGGTATGAATTGAATTCTATTTGTGATATCTGCTTTTCCTGCTCAATGAGTGCCTAGTGTACTCACCCCCTTCGCTTTCCAACAATGCAGGTTAATTTAGTGAGTTTGAAGCTCTGAGTGGATCATGCGGTCTTTTGACATTTTCGGGGTATTACCGCATGTGGGTAGTTTCCTATCTTGTACTTTTATTGTCTAGTGGCTCACGAACTGTGTTTATGTAGATATGCTTTATGATTTTGTAAGTTAACTTTTGATTACCTTGTGTTTTATAAATGACTTTATATATGAATCTTTTGATACTGTTGTTGAGATTGCCTTGAGTGGACTTTAAAGTCTTGAAGTTGTGGTAAAGTTTTTGGTGTGAATATAGAAGTGTGTTTAAAATTGTTTGCAGGTTTTGGGATTTTTAAAACATAGCCCAAATTTTTCAAAAAAAAAAGAGAAATATAGATATTCAGTTATCCTTGCATAGTTAGATTAAGGATACCGTGAGTGTCCTTAGCCCGATTATACAACGGTTGTTATGGCCCGATATGGTACTGAGTCGTGACAATTAAATTGGTATCAAAGCATGGTTTTTACGTTTTCAAAAGTATTATTACCGTTTTCAAAAACTTCATGAGCCTTAGGAGTCAAGGCTGGGTGTCGAAAGTCTTTGGTTGAGAAGTTGAGTCTTGGATCGTTAAGTTAACGTCCTTAACAGTCTAATGATTTCGACCTCAGTGGGAGTATTGTTCGGTCTATTTTATTAAACAATGTCTTTGTCTTTGATTTTATAAAGATAGCATTACCCCAATCTGTTTGATCAGTCAAGTAAGAATTTCGAGAACGAAATTTTTTAAGGGGGGAGAGTTGTAATATCCTGCCTTCTAAAATTGTTAAGAGAATAAATTTTTTGAGTCGCATGAGTTATTTCATTAAGAATTTATGAGGTGCATTTCATTTACACATATGAATCATGATTTAGAAAACATTACAAGATAGTATATGCACTCAATTGACATATTGTCGAGTATGTAATGAAAATGAATGTGCTTTCTTAATGTTTTGCATTTTGATTTTCCAATATCATGAATTGATGGATTATAATTAGTGAATTGGAAATTTATTGTTACAATTTAAGTAATTGATGAGGTGATATATGCGTCTAGCCTAAGAAAAATATTAAAGAGCAAGACAAATTTACCCATGGGAAGTTAGGTTGATTAGGCCTATGAAATGGTTACATGTGGCATTCAGAATAAGTGACAAATGGCTCAGTTAAATGGATGACAAGTGGCTTGAGTATAATTGCGAAAAGTGGCCCTTTAAGTTTGTGACAAATGGCATTTTAGACTTATGACATGTGGAGCAATATAATGGTGACATGTGTAGCTTTACAAATGGTGACATATATAGCCTTACAAATGGTGATATGTGTAGCCTTACAATTGGTGCCATGTGTAGCATTACAAATAGTGACATATGGAGGCTTAAAATGAGTGACAAGTGGAGCCTAAAGTAAGTGACACATGGACCAATAGAATGGTAACATATGGACCAATAGAAGGATAACATATGTACTAATAGAATGGTGACATGTGGACCAATGAATGGTGACACATGGATTAGTTTGACCTTCTTGAATTTTCTAGAGAAAAAGGATGAAAAGGCAATAGAAGTAAGAGTGAAGGTTTGCCATAAGGTTAGAAGAGAGAGAAAGAGGATAAGGAAAGAAGTTATCAAGGTAAGTTAAAATTCTGATTTCAATTTCATCTTTCTCTTTCTATCTGTCTTTCATATCCTTAGAGCACGAATTTGAAGAAACTTATATATGGTTCTATATGAGTTCAAAGATGTATTTAAATCCTTTTGGGTAAATATGCCAATGATTTATAATGTTATATGCCCATACATGAACTTAGAGTTCATCGATATGCGAAATCTTGGAGATTTCTAACATATAAGCTTCTAAGTGAGTAAAGCCGAGTCCACTGAATGGACATGACTATGGAGGCTAAGTTAAATGTGTTCTAATGCCTTAGAGATGATTATACATGATTTATAGACTTATTAGACACTTAAAAAGCTTAATTGGAAAGATTGATGTACATAAGGGCTTATTTACAAATTGGTAAAAGTTAAAGGACTTAAAAGTAATTTTACAATTTTTGGAGGACCTATTTGAAATTTTATAAAGTTAAGGGGCTTAATTATAATTTTCAAAAGTTCGAGGACCAAAACAAAAATAAAAGTTTTGGTGATTCCGAAATTTTGGGCTTAATTGCAAATTTAGGCAAAGTTTGAAGGGTATAATGGTAATTTCATATGACCTAAGGGCAAAATAGTAAATTCACCATGTTTGGTCAAAGAAGAGTTAAATTCTAGACCCTTCTTCATGTGTGTGACCGTGCAAACCCATTAATTGAACATTAAAAAATTTAGTTTTAATTAAAAGAAAGAAGAAGAAGGAGAAGAGAGGAGGAGAAGAGGGTTTCGACCATCACGTAAAATTTTACCATCTTTTTTATTCTTCAACCTCATTAAGGTGTTCTAAGCTAATTTGGGGTCAAAGAACTCAAATCTATCATTAGATTTGATAAAATATCAAAGGATTTGAATATATCATCAAGGGAAGGTTTAGGTAAATTTTGTCTCATCTCTCTCTACATTATGATTTTGAG
>JAOSBP010000205.1:9584677-9611176 GCA_027563825.1 Erythroxylum mucronatum | reverse complement strand
AGAATTCAAGGATTTTCCTTTTGTGTATGATTGTGTTACTTTATAGGTTGTGTATGATAATTGTGGAAGAGGAATGTCTATGCGCATATTCTTCTTTGTTGAGATTGCAAATGATTATTTATTTTTTAATAGCATGTTGGAGATTGAAAGGGTGTATGGGATGAATTGGCTGTGGAAAAACTCAAGAGTACCGAAAGGTACTCAGTAGTGGGTGAATATGAAGGAAAATCGTGTTTAGCAAGCCTTCTTAGGTGTAAGAATGGTGTTCAGAAAATTTGACTGAAAAACTGTATTGATCTAGATAGAATTAGCCAAAGTTTTCTTAATGAAAGTTGTAGCTTATCTTTCCAGCTTTCTAACGGTATAAAGTATGATATTTTTCGATATCGGGACTGAAAGTTATGATCATTTGAATTTTGGATGTTGTTTAGGGTGAACTTTCAGGACAGCCACTTTGATTGAAATTTTGACCCTTATAGATGCATAAATTGCTTTTAAGTTCTTCATGAAAGTTGTAGATTATCATTTTAGCTTTCTTTTGATATAAAGTATGATATTTTTGAACAATGAAGTAGAAAGATATGATTTTTAGAAGTTATGATGCTGTTTATGATGAAATTGTCAAACAATCACTTTGTCGTGGACTTTTGACCCTTTTAGAGACCGAAATTGTTTTTAAGTCCTTCATGGAAGCTGTAGAGCGTTCTTTTAGCTTTCCAGTAATACCAAATTTGCAAATTTTTGAAGTTTTGGGTCAAAAGTTATGAATTGTGGAAGTTGGGATGTCAGAAGAAGAAAATCCTAAGAGGCACGCGTCGCGCGGGCCTAGCGCGCCCCGAGAGCTTGTAGAGGTTTGTTAAACATTATGAGTGTGAAAGATTGAAGAACATTGAAAAATATGTACTTGTGAGCTTAGAGAGGCTCGTGAAAATTTACTACTTAGAGTTTATACCGAAATACTCAAGTTGAATACTTAGGAACTAGACGTAGGCTTCGTTATAAGCTGAACCAGTATAAATTGATTGTATCACTCTCTCTCTTAGCTTTTAAATTTTCGAATTATATTGTTTGTGTTTTCAACTTGCAAGAGGCTCATTCGTTTCTTTCAATAGGCTCCTTTTGTTTTAAATCACAAGAGGTTCCTTTCATTTTTAAAATAATTAATATGCTTCTATCAATTATCATACTCCTTTTATTTTGAGCATTAACAAGCTCCTATCGATTAATAAATTCCTTTCTTTTTTAGGGTTAGCAAACTCCTATCAAGTAACAGACTCCTATTCTCTTTGACCGTTAATAGGCTCCTTTCAATTAGCAGGATCCTTTTGGTTTCAACATCAACAAAATCTTCTCGAAAGTTGACAGGGCCCTTTTATTTATAGACTTATTTTGTTTAGAAGGATATTATCAAGTATCTTGCAAAAATATTTTTACACACAATTTACCCCCTCCCTTTTGTGCGTGTTTGCTTTATTAGAAAGTCCTTTACCTTATGTAGCCAGTCTAAATATTTGATTTCATCCTCATCAACAGTTCTAATGGGTTAAGGAATTCTACCAGTTATATAATCTTAAAGAAGATGACCTTTTAGAAGGCTACACATCTCTTATAACCACATAGTATAGTTAATACTATATAAAAAAAATGATAGTGATGGGTTTCAAGATAGAATGAGAGACATGCTTAGACTTTTCAAAAGCCATTGAGGTATATAAAACGAACAAACTAGGATAATACATTAAAAATAAAATTTGAAACTTTAAACTACAGACATAATATAAAGAAATTGACTGAAAAAATGAGTTCTAAAGGCCTAAAGTTCCTAAAAACCAATCTTAGAATTTGAAATTTTGATATGGATAAAACTAAACTAGGTTGGTTAAAGAAATCAAATCAATTCAAATTAAAGAAGTTGACTAAAGGAGTAGCAGCATTTAACTTGCATATAAGGGCACGTTTGACAGCCAATCAAATTTTGGCAAGTAGGGTTTGAATCATTTGCTGATGAAAAACATAATGTTACTAATAGTTGCTATTCTAGCATAGACTTGCTATTGCCAACTATTTGGATAGTTATTGTATCTTTGTACTTGTGTTAATAAATCTTATTCATTCTCTGTATAAAAAAACATAATGGTAGCCACAAGGGTCAGAAAAGGGGCAAAGATGCTAAAATAGTAAAACGTAGGGACACGTGCAATCTCTGTCATCCGATCTATTCAGTTGAGGTTCCGCAGCCAAAGTGTCCGACATAAATATTGTAATTTGTGGGTGGGGATGGGACTGGGGAATTTTAATTTTAATACATAACATAACCTCTTAGAATTTGGAGAGCACAAGGAAAACTTGAGGCACAGTTATGGAGAACAAAAACGATGCGGAGGATGTGACCAACAAAGTCTCTGTTCTGAATTGCATCGATCTCTCTAACCCGGACATTCACCGATCGGTTTCTCTGCTTAAGCAGGTTTCCTTTTTCCATTCTTATTTACGTAATTTATTTAATTTTAAGGTGGGATTGATTGCTGTTGCCGCTTCAAATTTAATGCCAAGAAATGTTGATGGATTGTTCAGGCATGCTTGGATTGCGGCTTCTTTTACGTGGTAAATCATGGGATAAGCCAGGAGTTCATGGACGACGTTTTCGCGGGAAGCAGGAAGTTCTTCGAGTTGCCACTAACTGAGAAAATGAAGGCTTTAAGGAACGAGAAGCATCGGGGATATACCCCTGTCTTAGACGAGCTGCTTGATCCCGATAATCAAGTCCACGGTTCAAGTTCATCTCTTTTCCTCTTCTTTTTCTGTTAAAATGTCTGCTTTTCCTTAGATAGCGACTAATTGGTGTATATGGTTAGTAGGAGATTACAAGGAGGGATATTATATTGGAGTTGAAGTTCCTGAAGGTGATGCTGATGCTGACAGGCCTTTTTACGGACCCAATGTTTGGCCTTCAGCTGGTATACGCACGTTCTTACAACATACTTCACTTTTTGTCATTTCTGTAGTTTTTACTTCTGGGTTGACGCTGTTTTCTAGATATTTTACCTGGTTGGAGGGAAACTATGGAACAGTTCCATCAAAAAGCACTGTAAGCTTTCTGATATCTTTCTGCTTACTTCTTTACTCTTGGAGTTTTATGATGCTTTGAAATTCTTGCTAATTTTGTATTGCATGCTATGTGCGCTATTATTTCATAACCTCAGATTCTCTTTTGGTTGTTTTCTACATGCAGAGAAGTAGCAAGAGCAGTTGCTAGGATCATAGCACTTGCACTTGACCTCGAAGCTGATTTCTTTGATAAGCCAGCTATGCTTGGCCACCCAATAGCAGTTATGCGGTTGCTTCACTATGGAGGTTGTATTTTCAACTCTAGGTTGTAGAACGTCCTAACAAATTTCGGGCTATTGTCTAACCAAAATTTTTTGTGGGGAGACGGCTTTTAGGTCAGATTTCTGATCCTTCAAAGGGAATATATGGAGCTGGAGCACATTCTGACTATGGCTTGATCACTCTCTTAGCCACGGATGATGTCTTTGGCCTCCAAGTATGTAATTGGCTCCTTTAGTTCCTTTTTCTTTTCATTATTTTCCTCCTGCAGCTTCATTACTTGTGCAACAGCTTCATTACTTGTGCAATTGTTATGATGTTCCTGCAGATCTGCAAGGATAAGGATGTCCAACCTCAATTATGGGAGTATATTCAACCTGTGAAAGGGTGAGCCTGTATAGGACTCTAGTGGATTGAAATACTCTTGGTTTAGAAATTGACTTATCCTCCTAGCTCTAGATTTGCATGTGCAAGTGATGAATTATATTCCATGATTACTAAAAGTGCAAAATTCGTCCATCAGCATTACTTATGCGGGCCTGATAAATTATATATCTTCCCCATTGTCAGGTTAGTGACTGTAGATATCAAGGCCTTCTTTTCAGGATTTAGAATAATCAAACCTAGCTACCTAACTAATCAGTTGGAACATAAATTCTTGTTTTTCAGTTAGCCCTGATATCAGCATCTATCCTGATTTCCCTTGTAATAGAGGAAACAAAACGATTGATTTCGTGAGCATGAAAATTAAGGAATGCTTTTTTTTTGGGGGAAGAAAATTAAGGAACACTTTTAGTTTATCCAGTATTAGTATATTCTTTTATTTTTAGCAGCTGATAAGACTGTCTAATATAAATCATACGCTGTTTCATTGTAATATCGTATATGTAGAGACAATTGTTGAACATATGTAGTTTAGAGGACATTTATTATTTGAGTGATTATAATATAGTTGTCTCTCCGGCTCATGTTAAGCAGAGCATTTGTAGTTAATCTTGGTGACATGCTGGAGCGCTGGAGCAACTGTATATTCAAGTAACTTCCATTCTACTTAATCTGAAATTAAATGCAGTTTTTTTTATTCAATCTGGGTATTTTATGGTTGGATTGAAACTGAAAGAGACCTTCAACGGTCAGCCGGTGAAATTCAGTTTGATTTATAACTGTAGTACTTATGACAGTCCTCTTGCTGATTTGCTTTAATTTTCATTTAAGTGGTGATATATGGTTGTTTGATAATTTGATATGTGATATAATCCTCCTCATTCAACAAGAACCTCAAAGTTCGTTTGTTTTATCAAACAGGTCAACACTGCACAGAGTTTTAGGGAATGGTCAAGATCGATACTCTGTAGGTCATCTATTTTGTTTTCCTTCTTCTTTCAGGCTTAGAGTTCTTTGATAACTGTTTTGGATTTGCAGTTCTATGAGGATATTCATAATATTTCCATAGCAGTAATCTTTTTTCATACCTGATGCCTCAAACTCATTTGCTTAGCATGCTTAAGAATATCGTTTAACCATATTTAACTTTTACTTGCATTTTTCTGATTGCAGATCGCATATTTTGTGGAACCCAGCCATGATTGTCTTGTTGAATGCTTGCCAACTTGCAAATCAGACAAGAATCCTCCCAAGTAAGTGGAAGGAACTGCCCTGGAACTAGTACTGAAAATCCATATACAATCATGAGTTCTGGACTGTAGGCAACCTTTGTATCAATTTATGAGCTGAGAAGTAACACAATTACAGAGTCTTTAGAAGATTCATCTGTTGGTGTAATATTCGTGTGTGTATGTATATATATATATTAATTTATAGGAAGGTCAAGTTAAGTAGGTTTATCAGCTGTGGTCAAAATGCTAAAATAAGGCTCTGTGATCATATTATTGCATGCTTTTTGGTCTGATCATATTGCACTCAGGTTGCAGGAGATAATTCATATGTCATGATAAATCCCCATGTTGGGTTGACCAGAATTATGGAAGAATAAATTCATTTATATGCAACTTCTGTTGCACTTACTTTTAAATTTTTGGCCTTTATTTGGTTACATAGGTTCCCACCAATCAAGTGTAGCACTTACTTGAGCCAGCGGTATAAGGATACTCATGCTGACCTTAGTGTGTACAAAAGAAGTCCAACTTGAGGTTCTAAAGAAAGTGCCGTATTGACTGATACCTGCCTGATTTGATCGCCACAAAGAATTGCGTGAGGAAGATGAATACACTAAAGGTGGGTGTTCTTGGGCATGTACTCTCAGCATCTCTTCTCAATAGATCTCATTAATTCTCAGTTTAGCAACAGGCAGTTCCAGAGTCCTTCAACCCAAAACTTTTACTCATCTGATTCGTCAATAAAGATGCAAATTTGCAGTCTATAAAATGTAGACAGTTTTGATTATTGCTGGAAAAAAAAAAAGTACCATGAGAGCTGCATCAAATAAAACCTGCATGGTACAGGCCAATAAATAAATAATTGGGTTTGGAATAAAGGGTGCAAGTACTTGAGCTTCAAATGTACAAAACTTCTGATAGTCTATTGAAATCTGATTTATAAAAAAGGAACTCCTGGTTTTTACTAAAAAAAAAATAAAAGTAAGCTAATCTTATTGTTGTTATCAGCAAATCACAATATATTTTATTTGTTAATTGCACATCTATTGGTTCATTGGAATCTTAATACTATCTCTTTAGCGTTTAAGCCAAGCCTTATCCAGGATTAACGTATTAAATGTTACTAATGTCATTTACTAGTTACTACAAGAAGAGGGGAACAGCTGGTGTTCTCATTAATCTGTGCTTACTCAAAAATTAAATGAATGGATGCTCATCAAACAGGAGACACAAAATAAGAATAACAGATACAGATGATCTGAATCTCAACAAGAGAATTGTTACCTCCCACTCTCAATCGCAGCTTCTGATTCGTTACAGTATTTGCATTCGTAATTTATAAGTGAAATTGGATGGTTTGTTTTGTCGCAACGTTGGGGCAGTGAATCGCTGCATATTGCACGCTTACATGATTTATGAATGACAAGGTGACGAGAGGAGACTATCTTACAAGCGCAATGATACGTATTTTTATTTGTAGTAAAAACAAAGGACAACAGAGTATAAGACAAACTCCCAGAACATTCGATATAAAAGCATATGCGGTAAATAAGAAAACATTCAGCGATACATTCTGTAGACAGGACTGTACATGCAGCTTTCTGCATACTTGACAAGGTTCTCTGGACGAGGAAGGCGTGTGGCCAAGCCTACAAAATCATGGTCAACAGATTAGCAGCACATATAATTTGTTCCCCAACTTTCAGAAGTAGCTAGCTATATATACACATACCTAATTCGTACGCCTTAGCAGCTACATTAGCAGCAATTTCAGCTGAAAATTTTCTGATGTTGGAGAAAGGTGGGTAAATCAACCCCTTATCATAGTTCTCCTGCGTAACTTGTCTGGCCAGAGCTTCCGCTATTGAATATTATTACATGGGAACATACAATTCATAGTTAGTGCTCTTCCTCTTCCACTTCCAGAAAACCCCAAGTATTAAATCGATTCAATAGATTAACGATTAGGCTAAGTTTTCTGTATGAACCTAACTTAAAGAAAATCTTATCGAATGGTGTAACTAATCCATCACGTAGAAATGGTTATAACTTGTGACCTAGTCTTTTAAGCTCCATCATATTGACATGGAGTAACCAATTTAACAGGTAGCTACGGAAACTAGTATCCTGCTGTGTCAAATCCTTTACAGTGATATGTGAACTTACAAGCTGCCAGAAGCATGCTATCATGGACGCGGATTGCTCCAGAGATGACCAATCCCAAGCCAAATCCAGGGAAAATGTATGCATTGTTGGCCTAAATTTAAGAGAGAGAGCAAAGATCAGTCTATGATTGTTAAGTCAAATACAAACTGGAAAAGAAACACTTTATTCGTTATTACCTGGCCCGGAACAAAAATTTTGTCCTCATACTCAAAACGATCAAAGGGACTTCCACTGGCAAAAATTGCTTTGCCCTTCAATTGAAAAGAAAGAAAGTACACAAGTTAACAACTAACCCAATTGTCCAACAGACAAAACAAATCTCAGAGAGGGCATCCTTTGAATAGAATTGCTTCATCAAGAAAAATAATTAATTATGGCTAAAAGAAGTATCTCACTTTACCTTAGTCCAAGTGTAAGCTTCTTCAGCTGTACATTCAGATTGTGAGGTTGGGTTGGAGAGAGCCATGATTAAAGGTTTCTGCATAACATTAATGCAAAAACAGTTAGCTAAATGCTAGATACTGTGAATGTGAAAACATGTATCAGAAAGTGATAGAGAAACAGGGAAGACCTCATTGAATGATGCCATAGTCTCGATTACTTCCTTTGTAAATGTCCTTCCCACTCCAGACGATCCAATCAAGACGGTTGGTTTAATTGCCTGAGCAGGTGAATAAATGCTATGAGGAACAAAAGAAACTTGAACAAGCAATTGAAAGTTCGGTATAAGTTCTTCCCACCTTGACAGCACTTAAGAGATCACCAACAGGTTCGTGTTCATGAGCCCAGGGCTTCTTGAAGTGTTGAAGTGATTCCTTGCGAGAGCTTACAATCAAGCCCTACCAAAAAGATCATGAGTCATTTGCAAATGAAGAAAGAACTGCTGAGTAAGTTTTAAATTCAAAGATTACCTTTGAATCCACTAACCAGATCTTCTTGCGGGTCTCCTCCAAAGGAGCTTTTACCTAAAATGGATCATCGGCTTAAAACAGTTCGGTAAAACCCATCGACGGGAAATCCATGGAATTTAGTCTAGAAGTTAAGATCTATCATACATGAACAATTTGATATACCTGTTTTGACATTTCAAGAGCTATAAGCTCTGCTATGCCAGTTCCAGCCTACAAAATGAAGTATAATCAATGAGTGCTAGAAGCAGCAGGATACACATTCCAATGGTAAAGAAGCTTTAAAAAATTATTATTATTAAGCTAGAGGCAAAATCGTTGAAGCATGTTTTCGGTGAAAATGAAATGCTTCATTACACGTGGTCTCTTCAAAATGATTTCCTTATCAGGTGGGAAATGGACAACTATGAGATGGAAATGAATGAAATCTTACTTCCCCTGCACCAAGGAACAAGAAAGTATGATCAGCCAGCGAACCTCCAAGCAACTTCAGTGCTGCAACAACACCTGCAAGAACGACAGATGCTGTTCCCTGGAACAAGCGATATACAGTATTGTCAAAAAAATACTGTCAAAAAAAAAGACTTTAAAGTTACGCAACTTGGACTTGGCTATTCCATACCTGTATATCGTCATTAAAGACGAGATGCGTAGTTCGGTACTTTGAAAGAAGCTCAAAAGCATTGTGGTTAGCAAAATCTTCAAACTGCAGAACTCAGTAAGAAAGAAGAAGGCAACATCATATGAACTTCAGTTCCAAAAATCTTATAAAGTTAACAGCATAACTTTAACTCGTGTCAATGTACCTGTACAAGAACTTTTTCCCCATAATTCTGTTTCACAGCTGTCATGAACTCGTGTAAAAGTTCAGAGTACTCCTGCAGATTGTATTAAAAATCATGTAAATCTGAAGTAAAACACACCTTCTTAGTCAAGGTAAACGTTAAGATTATTAAACCTGGCCAGTTGCCCTCCTTTGCTTGAGTCCAATATAAAATTCGTCCTTCAGCAATTGCTCATTGTTTGTACCCACATCAATGGTGATTGGCAAACACTAGAATAGCCAGTGAGAAAAACTTTAGCTAGTGGATAAGGATAGCAAAGCATCACAATGAGGGACTTCAAAGTTATAAATATAGACGGAGCACGCAATTGAACACTTCAAGAAAATTAAAGTAAAAAAGAAAAGAATCTTTAATGTTCTGAAAATGCTTACTGCTGAAGGACGAACTCCTCCAAGTGCTGTGTAAAGGGACAATTTCCCAACAGGTATTCCCATCCCCTGTAACATTTAGAACGTCATCATGTATAAGCTGGCATATGCATATTAATTATATTTCATTGCCGAACTTGTACAATACATTTTACCTATAAGGGAAGGTTTCTATTTTGCACACAGTGCATTTCAATGCAATATGCTCATATCCTCCAATTATCTACAATTCACATTCACATTTACCTGACATCCGAGATCTCCTAGTCCCAAGATTCGCTCACCATCAGTGACGACGATAACCTGGATATTTCTTTCTGGCCAGTTTCTCAACACATCGAGTATTTTCCCCCTATGCAACAAATCATTTCCAGAGGCAATACATCAATACAACTAACTGATAAATATACTATACACATATTCCCAATAAACAATCACATCCGTACTTTTCCTTTAGGCTAATGTATAGACCTTGGGGACGCCTAAAGATGCTACCATATTTCTGGCAAGCTTCACCAACTGTTGGAGTGTAAACAACTGGAAGCAATTCCTCAACATTGTCTATAAGAAGTTTGTAGAAGAGCCTCTCATTCCTCTCCTGTTAAACCAAAATTACAAAAAGGAGAAAAATCAGCACATAAGGGCAATAATAATCAACCACTTTTAATGGACTCCAAGTTTCAAGAGTTTTAAGTCAGTTTAAAGGCGTCGTGCATCCTTGACGAGCGCTAAACAAACAAGCCAACCACATACAACAAAGAATCAAGTGAAAAAGAAAGCTTGAAACCATGTAGTAAACAACGTACCTGAAGTTCCATCATGGCCATATACTTTTGAAGGGGAACTTGATATTGTCGGATACTGTTCATCAACTTCTTTTCCTGGAGCTGTTGAGTAATACATGCTGGAGGCAGAAGGCCACGTAGGTAGTGGGCATCCCTCTCTTTTTCGGTGAAAGCAAGCCCTTTGTTGTGGTGTGGATCCCTCAACATAGAGTATCCGCTGCAATCCCATGAAAACGCAAATAAATCAGTGATTCTCTTTTATATTTAGGTGCGTTAAGATCATTTTACTCGAATAGTGTAGTAGCGTGCTAGCGAGGATAAGGTAGAATCCGAATATTTAAGATGAAACAAGGCTAAAAATATACATTTTATTCACTCATTTGCACTTTAGCTTTAACCAATCTGACGCACTTTTTTTTACTAAATCAAACGTGGTAACCACATCACTTTGTCAGAGTCTTGATGGTTTACTCTCTCAATATAAGTTGCTAACAAAAACGAAATGTCAACTGATACCCGCCAAGAACCCAAGCAATCAAGAATAGTAACAAAACGACTCGTCCGAAGCGAAAAATGGTATCAAAAGAATTAATTAAGAAAAATAACTAGATTATTGGGAACAGTTCTTGAGAATCGAACAGTAAGCACTCAGTGAAGCTACTGAGTGGTATCAAAATTCTTGGAGCAAAAAGAAGAAAACCAAAAGGATCGGTGATAAGACCAAGAGATCATGGATCAGTAACTATACAACTCAAGAAACAAAACTCCGATGGAGCAGAAAATACACTGTCATAAATAATTAGAGCCAAACAATAAATGGTTTGACCAACAACGAGAGCGTGAAAATGAATAAAAGAAGTATTGGATGAGTAAAAAAAAAAAAAGAAAGAGCAACCTCGCGACGGAGATCGTCCAGGGAGTGACAAGCTGGTCTACGGTGGCGCTATCCTCACCGTAAACGTCCTCAACGCCACCGCCTACAGTGCATTTTGGGTCCATGTCCAGCACCGACGCCCCATCTCTCATGTCCTTCATCGTGCTGTCCATCTTCTCTAATTTCACTCACTTTGTTATCTTAAACAGCTTATTGTTGGAGGTCAAAGGCAATAGCGAAGTCTGCAATGGAAGGAAGCGGAGACTACTAAACATGTACATATAACTGTGTGAAATGGTAGCAGTACCGTTTGCGTAATTTCTTGCAACTGAGGGGGTTCTTAGTTTGATCTACTTTATTGGTATAATTATTAGGACTTTTAAAAGGGACTTAAGATAAATATCCGATTGTCTTTTACATGATTAAACATTTGATTCATTACAAGACAAAGAAAAAGAAACGAGTAAAGTATGGATAAGATGGGAGTCATGCTCATGCAAGAGAAGGCAGGGACAGGTTTTTTTTTTTAAGTGGTGGATAAAGTCGTCGCCATTTATCAAAATACCACATCGCCCCCGCCACCTCTTGACTTGGCCAGACCTCAGCCAAAATTGATCTCGTAAAAGCTAATAGGAATATCTTCTACCAAAAGAAGTATCAAGTAACAAGTATATGCTTACTCACTTCTATTAGCTTGGCAGGAAAAAGAACGGCATTTACTGCCATTAGTCGATGTAGATTGGTGGGTAAAGTAGGACAAACACGAGTCTCATTCTCACTCAAATCATGCACTTCCCTTCTCTTTTCTTTACATTGAATTGACAATTATATACAAGGATAAGCATCCCCAGGCTGCGAATATTTGCATTATTTTACGTAACCAAAGGCTAATCTTTGTTATTATCACGAGCCGGATGGGTTTAAAGAAAGACTTGTGACATCTGTAAAGATTCCACAAAACACTTGCCAGACGGTCTACACGAGTATGCCGACGAGCTCCAATTAGTGTCATATACAACATGTGCTACACTTAAAAAGATTCCCATGTTTCTATTTTCTATATAACATATCACATTTCAAAAAAGTATATTAAATAGCTACATTGGCTTCAACTTGTCACTCAATTCAGCTAGTTTTTCAACATCGTCAAATAAACTATATACATTTTTAAACAAACTAAATGTGCACCAACAGTCATGTTTCAACATCTCATCCCATTCTTTTTGGGATAGTATATGACATTGTAATAGGAATATGGCAAATAACCAATAGACTTACTTGCACATGTTTGTTTGTGAAAGCTGTCAATGCACTTTCATTTCCATTTCCTTTTATAAAAAGTAAAATAGTTCTCCTGAAAGGTCGGTGAGGTTTGTTATTGCCTTTGCCAAAAGTGTTGCTTATAGTTTGGGTTTATTCAGGGAAGATATCACTTTCCCGCGCTTTTACGTGACAAACAGGATTTATGTACTCAGGCTCATTAGATTGTACAAGGCCGCTAGTAGAATGAATCTAAAAAGAGAGTCGTAAGCGACAGCAGTCCTCATTCTGTGACTGCAAACAATAAACAAACCTTGTAAGTTGTAACCAAGTTACTGCTCAAAATATGTCGCAACTCATATATTCTATATTGCAAATACAGAAGCATTCAAATTTGGTAAATAAAAATGTTAATGTGTAATAAACTCTCCAGTCAATTAGTTCAAATGATGTAACATGTAACACCTGTGTATTGGATTAGAACGAAAATTGTTCACATATTTACAAGACCAAGCCAGGGCAAACCAAGGGAAGACTAAGGAGCTCTTCCAGAATCAAATCTGTGCAGGCTCACAAATTAAAGAATAGTTATCATTTCCGGTGCAGTTAATCTGAACAACAATATGGCAGCTCAGCTCGACCACTTCAATGTCTAGAAGTTTTATAATTATACGCAACCAATAGAGAGATAAAGGTGATGCTTGCCATCGTATTTTGGAGTTTGCTGCTTCATCTTAAGTGATTCGCCAGACTTGCAGCCCCTTAAGCACATGTTGTAATTACATAGAGACGATATATGGAAGAAGACATGTTTCATCCATTAGTTTCACATCATTGACAGATTAAAAAGCCATTTCTCCCGTAGAATATTAAGAAGAGTTGACGTCGCATCTTAGCATATAAGAAAACGTAACAAGTCATGGTAATGTAGATGTAGCAAGGCCCATAGATTCTGCAACTTCTCTGGCAGCAAAATTGTCTGCTTGTTCCTACACATAGCAAAGACAAGGTTTCAATAAAAGAATGACTATCATAGACCAAGATCCAAAATCATTCTTTGTAGTAGCATTCTTGTGGAAGACTATTACAGTAGTAATGTGGAAAATTTGTATCTGAACACACTCAAACAGACAAAGTCACACGTAAGTAAATGTGGAAGCATGCATTCACACACCTGAAGGCGATGCAACAAATACATCAAGAAAAGATGTACAAAAACCTGCAAATGATTTCTCATAGTCAATATATCGTAAAAATGCATTTTCAATTCTTATACAAGACAATTCATTTTTTGAAACAAGAATTCTGTTTACCAGATAGAAAAGCAGGATAAGTCGAGCTGTTGGATAACGCCACAAAAATCTTGTGGCTCTGGCAGCCCCTGAATCCAATATTTTTGCTGCCTTTTGAAACTGCACAATCAGTGAGAGAAAGAATGTCAAAATTGATAAGATATCAAGTAGTGTTTAAAGTATGTACAGAGGATTACCTGTATGCTTGCTGCTTCCATATGACGATGGTACAAGGGGAGAGGCCTGAAATTATTAGTTCGTAAGAAAAGATAATGGACACCTAAACTTGGTATAGATAATGCAAAATATAAATGCATTTAAAGGAGCTCATACATTGAAGTCTATATTAATTGAAGGGTGGGAGTTCCAAATTTTGATTATGATGCTCATTCAGTTGATCGGATGAAGACTATAACAGAAGAAACAGCATAATCTTCAGATGGATCAGTAATTGAGAAGGACTGAAACTGTGGAATAAGGCTGGACTAGAGATGGTGAAAACATCTACCAATACTACAACTGCAAATCACTTAACAAAACTACTAGGTCCTCCAACTGTTTGGTTGTCATCACATTAATTTCTTCATTTAATTCATTCACATGCTTTTTACAGTTTCTGAAAATCACACCTACTGTGTAAACTCCCAAGAATATTCATCTCAGTTTATCTTTTAGCATATCCACAAACTTACACCACTAAATTGGTTTGGAAGTTTTCATCCTACATAAAATTGATATATAATACCTGCTGTTGCAGCAACATTGTAATGCGACTCACAAGGCTGTGGCACCTTGGGTCCACTCTGTACTTAGTACAAAAGCCTAAAGTAAATAAAGTCCTCTCCCCAAGAGCCCCAGATTTAACGTCTAGCCCCACTGTTATACATATCATTCTCTTTCATACCCAAAAGCAATTGCAACAAGGTGAAAAAGCCGAGGTCCAGTGGGAAAAAATCTGATACTGCATCTTTGGTTGGGTTTAACATAAATAAAATATTTAACTTAAGACGTGCTCTGCAATCATATGGCATCATGAAGAACCAAGCTATATGTACAAACAATGAACCACACCTAAAAGCTGCATTATCCAGTAAAGAAATATTTTGTTTTTTATCCAATAAAGAAATATTTGAAGTAAAAGCTCCTTCGCTCAACATCTATTATCCAATAAAGAAATCACGACTCTGTAAGTATGAAATCTAGTTTTATCAATACAACAACCAGGTGGCATCTTATTTCCAGTTAATTCAATTCCTTGCGCCTCAGTTCACAAAATGATGATTGGTCGACCAGGACAAGTTAAATTCATATTTCAAATTTCAATGCCCAAACTAAAGTATGAATGTGCTCAATGAAACACAAAATGAGAGGAACCAAAAGGAGTGTCTGTTGTATTATAAACAAAGGACTTACTCCAGCGCATTCATTTCAGTATCTTCTTCCCAAGTTGAGGATGGACGGCGCAAAACTCTACTCCTTTCTGCTTCAACCTATTTCATAGAAATAACATATTGACCATGGTAGAGTATCTGAATCTGAATATATAACAGAATGAGATCAACATAGATTGGTTATACTATTAAATAGCACCATAAGCTCTAATTGTAGACCTGTGTTTCTTGAATACGCTTTAGTTCTTTTTCCAACTGGAACTCTGCTGCAGCTTTTTCACTTGCCATGGTTTCTAACTGAGTTTGTTTGTAGTACTGCACCATTAGGTAATATTCAGACACAGGAACCACCAAGAATCATGTTTCCAAAACTGCAAGATAACTTTATTTAGATTACCAATAGATCCGTTAGCTCTCGGTAGCGTTTTTCTAGTTCCATGTGTTCCTGTGAGAGGTCAATGGTAAAATTCCAACATCAGGAGCTTTCAAAAAATATAACACGATTGAGAGAAAAGATGAGCTCAAGTAGCAGTTACATCAGAGATATTCTATACTGCCCACAAGAGAGTATAATGTTACATAAATTAGCAATTAGTGCAAGCAAAGAAAGGTGACGATGAACTTATGACTGATAGTTGATACAATAGATAAAGCATGGGAATGTATCTGTAACTAACTAATAATTTTTGTCTTGAGGTCAAATATAAATAATGAATACTAGTTAACATGTTAAATAATACACATCTTTAAGATTGGTTAATTTATAATCATATTACCTGCCGCGAATAGTGCTCAGCATCCCTCTTCATAGCAGCCGTTTCAACTCTCATCTTTTGTAATTCAGCCTGCATCAGACAAAGAGAGAACTCAATATAAAAAAGACAAAACTAGCCACCCATTCTCAATGCTAAATCTTGTGAGCATTATTAGAGAGGCTCCTCATCAGCACCTCCAAACATCGGTATACAATAATTACAGAATTTGGAAGTGAAAATAAGAATACAAAAAATAAAAAAAATAAAAGCAAGAGAATCTTGCCTCCAAAGTAGAAAGCTTGTTTTCAGCATCTCTCTGACCTTGGCGGGCACGTTCCACTTCTTCCTGCCATGCCTGTACCTGAAGAACTAAGAAGTCATAACTTCGGTAAAAATGCAGTAGATAATGATGCAGTAGGACCATTATCACTGTTTCAATCTTAAGAGGACAGAAGCACAATTGTCACTTGAAGTATAAGAAAATAATTGACATGGATGATTGTAGCCCAACCCTTCTATGGATTTTTTATTTTGAATTTCCTAATTCTTATTTTAATCTATAAATATTTTTTTAATATCATTATTAGTTTATATTTTTTGGTTTTTATTTCCTTTAAAGAGTTCTCAAAACCCTTTTTTTTCTATAAGTCTATCAGAAATAGCCTCACTACTAGTTACGGGTAAGGCTGCATAGTACTGGATTTCCCCAGACCCCACGTCTCAGCCGGATTTCTACTAAGATGTTGTTGTCGTTGATTGTAGCCCAACCCTTAATAATAGTGGGAGTTACAAAGCCAATGATCAGCTGCTATTTCTAAACAATGGCTATACTGTTTCCAAGTCCCAATTGAAGTAAAACTAAATAAAAATAAAAATTCTATTTTGACCCAAAAAAAAGGAACAACTAAAAGTGGCTCATATAATATAACTGGAAAAAATTGGCATCTGCATGATATACAGTTCTCTGAGGGAAACCCTCTGTAGAAGTATTCAGAAAAGTTTTAACCATCATTATTGAGTAGATGTGAATCCACATTCTATCCATCCCAAAACATGGAAAATTAACTAACAATGAAGGGCCGGAAATCATGATACCTTATTCAAGACCTTACAGGAAAGTTAAAACGTATTAAATGGGTAGAAAACTTATTAAAATTGTATGTTGAAGTCAATATTATAAATCCTGTCCATAAAAAGATATTATGAATAATGAGAATAAATTAGTATTAAATTCTTACGAAATTATGAACATCCCTCAAACTGTTATTCAATTTCAAGCAGACCCTAATCTTTAAATTTCAACATTAGATGTATGATCTTTAATGTAATTGCAATATTACCTTTTTGTCTGATAGATAAAGACAATAGCACAACATTCTGATGCATCTACAAACAATTCAATACATTTACAACCTAAACTAGTATTGGGTTCTAGATCCACCAGTAGAACTATCAGAAGATAACATCTGACCTCCTCAATTAAGCAGCAATAAATTGAGAAAGTACAATATACCTATCAACTACATCACTCTACATTCAACGGTTACATATTGTAATGCAAGTTAAAATGGAGAAAAGTTAAATAAAATTATATATGCTTATAGTGTGATACAAAATTTGGGTAACAAAGAGCAAGTGAGCTTCCTACTTTGGAGAGCACACTCATAACAATATAAAATAAGCTCATCCAATCAGATTGGTCCACTAGAATACTTCTTATGTGCAAATCAGCATCCAAATGAATGATGGCAAAAAGATTCTTCAATAACATCAAGTTGTATAATGAAGTAGTAAAATGGGAAAATTTTCAACCCATACTGTTTGTATAATATAAAAAAAGATCTTCAAAATCCTGCTAATGAATTGAACCATCTGTTTCAAAGAGTACACTCTAGACCTTCACAATGGTACCTGAATCACTTGATTTGCCTCTTCTGTAGACTTCTTTTGTCCCCGGCGAACACGAGCTTCCATGTCTTGTAACTCCTGATTTAGTGACGCACATTCAACCTGGTGACATATGGCAATAAGTTTGGAACTTCTTAGATGGAAATCAAGATAGGGAAAACAAGGATAATTGTGCTTGTCTTCCTTTCTTTTTTTTTTGGTACCTCAAGAAGTGCAACCTTCTGCTCAAGCTCTGCTGCCTTAAGCGTCCTCTCATCTGCAATTCTCTGATAAGATGGTAAAATAGAAGCATTCAATGTAAAGGAAACATGGAGTTGGCAAGCACTAGGCTAATCAACATAACATTAATATCTTGGACTCAAGCAGGCACATTATTTTCTGCTAAAACGTGCAACTACAATTATGTTATTACATACAATTCCAATGCTGTGGGAGTTGGATAAGCTTGAATAATTTGACTATTCTAGTATCTTAAAGGTGAAAAGCAGTTAGCTAAGTCATGACTGTTCCCATTATCAACTACCTTGAATGGCAATATACGATTTAGTATAAAGACACGTGGTATTTCTATAATTACCTGGGTTCTAGCAAGGGCTGTAGATGCCTCAACAGCTCTATGTTCCAGTTCCACTTCCCTTTCCATCGCTGCCTATTTCACAATTGAAGATTATAATGCAAGTTTCAACTGGATTTAAATAATTTCTCAAGCATGAATATATTATGCACAAACCATTTTGGTGGCATTATGAGCTGTACGTTCTTCTTCTGCTCTTCGTTCAGCAGAGGCTAACTCCTCTCGTACAGCCTTAAAATGATATATCAGACTTCTAAGATAATGTAGTATGCAAGAATATGTCAAAACAATTGAATATAAAAGAAACATTAGTGGTGAGGAAGATCAACTGCTGTACCTGCATCATTCTTGTCTCTGTGAGCTCCCTATTTCTCATTATGGCCTCCACATTTGCCTGAAATGAATGAAGTGTTACTACATGGGAAGAAATGCAGTGAAATTCACTTAAATTTTTATAGAAATGCAATGATTTCTCAACATATTTTTTACAGAAATGTGATGGTTTCAAATAAAAGAAAGGAAGGTTAGATACTTAGAAGACAACAAACAAAACAAGTAATTGCACCATAGTACATAAGAAAATGAAGGGAAAAAAAAGTGCTCACATGATATTATTTACCATCATCTCTTTTAAAATATACAAGAAGTGAGAAAGTGAGACTTACAGATAATATTCCAGAAACGATGGTATAATTACAGTAACAGATTACACAAGGTTATTAAGTTATTTGTTTCATTGAAAAACAAGGCATTGGACAAAGCCCTTTGCCTAAGTTTCTGGGACTCTTTCTTAACTATTCAAATATTTGACAATTCCTTCATGGCTATTCAAATATATGAAAAATATGAATGCATCAAGTTATAAATTAGAAGCAGCAGCAACCTGCAAGGAAGCCAAATTCCCTTCAGATAAAGCAGCCTGTTTCTTAAGTGCCTCCACAGAACTAACAAGTGCTCCAATTTCTGCATTTTTAGCAGCCAAAGCCTCAGTCATATTAGACTCTACTCGTGTTACTTCACTTTTGGATATAGACAAATCTTGCTGTAGTTGCTTTATGCAAGCCTCATATGATTTAGTGAGCTCTCTCTGTTAAGGCATCATCCAAAATGCTCAATATAACTGCAGCAATACTAGATGATATACATGTAAAGGTGAAGTTATTAGATCAATGACAGAACATAGATTCTGCATTCACCTCTGAACCGAGAAGTTCTTCCAGTTGGGCATTTTCATATTTGTATTCTTGAACGCGGGCTTGGAGTCCAGTACAAACCTGCATGTTGACATTTCAAAAGTCAATTCTGCTGCTAGTGAAAACATACAAATGGTTGGCAGCCCAGTGAATGTGTTCGACCTGTTGCCAGTCAAAACCCTTTCCATGAGAAATTCTAAGACTTCGAAATTACTTAAATGAAAGAATGCATCGGACAAAAAATGACTAGAAATCAATAAAAAACAGGGATCAAACTATTTGATGCAAAAATAACGTAAGCCAGAACCATGTGCCAAGTACCTTCCAGATCTTGTCAAAGTGAGAATGCTACCATGAAAGAAAGTTGATTACATTCAATACAATAGCAGTTCGAATAAGTTGTAACAAATATAAATGACAATCACATTTCAGCATAGAAATGCATACGAACGAACATGCTAACTAAAACTTACCCTTGCCAACCGTGCCTCTTTTGACTGACCAGTAGAATTTGCAGTTTTAAGCAGTACTTGAGCCTACATACAACTAAATGTATCAATCGGTAATAATTAACAAGAAAAAGGTACAAGAACCAGATAGCTGTTTCAGTAGTACAGTGTAAATTGTGGTAAATATTTTTAAAATATATCCGTGCCATCTTTTGTCTTGAAGAGTTACCTCATTAAGTTGATCCTGCAATTTTACAGAAGCATCACCTTTATGCTCTGGTTGCTTCTTTTGATCACCAAGAGGTTCAACTTCATGATGGACATCATTCAATGGAGTTCCACTTGTGACAGGAGAGTCCTTGTTTACTATTTGAGATTCCGCTTGGTCAACAATTGAAGGAACATCAGCATTTCTTAACTTGATATCTTGACCAGAGTTATCTTCTTTAACATCTTTTGGGTCTTTGGCAGGTTGTCCCAAGGAATGAAGATCTATGGGAACATCAGAAGCCTTCTCATTGAGAAGCTCGCCATTTGTAGTAGACAAAGCAGTGTCAGCATCAGTCACAGTGACAGACACTTCAAGATTGTCAGCATCAATTTGAACAACTTTCTTATCTGGACTCTCAGATAATGAAATAGTGGGAGGACTATTATCAGTATTAAGTAGTTGCTGAGTGCTTGGTTGGTCATTCAACTTGCTAGAAAGGGTTTCATCATTTTCGACAAAAATTATAGTCCCATCTTTGTCAGATGACACATTGGATTTTGATGTTTGTGAACTACTTATCCCCTTTTGAGGAGATTCATTTTCAGAAAGCATCTTTTGAGCCTGAAAACAATCCAATTATAAGCCAAATCATCATAATGCTTTCCAATACAGACATATGTCGCTGGAATCAGCATAACTAAGCATTATCCAGAATTAGAGGTATGTACAAGTACCTTTGGCCTTGATTTTTTCCTCTTACGTTGAGATCCTTGTCCATTAGATTCTTCAATTTCACAAGAAAGGAGATATTAACAATATGCAACTGGTACAACATTCTGAAAATTTATCTTCACATTAATACATTCTTTCTCCAGGTATATTACACTCAGATCACAGGTGGGCATTTCTTTCTATGTGAAAAGTAGCTGGCTACAACTTTAGCAAGTCACTCGAAATTCAGCTTGAAGTAAAGACTGAATGATCTTGTCACAATGGGTTTCTGAATTTAGTAGGATGAATCGAAATCAAGGTTGTTTATATGTTCATAAATAAGTAATTACTTTTCCACAATGGGTTCTTGTCCTTGGTAAATCTATCATTCCAATTGTGCCTAAGGTTGTCGTAAGTAGTGCAACATGTTATCTTCATAATAAACTGACAATCAACTGATAAAGCAGTGAATTCAGAGTCAAAGACTATCTACACGTGCTTTTTCAAATATGAAAGCTACATCATAAAACGGAATATATCAAAGTTGAATTGAGAAGATAATATGAGTCACCTGGGGGCTGAATATCAGAATGCTCTTCTGGCTTGTCACCAACAACCAGCTTTGCCCTTCGGTCTACAACTTCAAGCAAATCTGTAACAGAAAAGTAATGTATCAACAACATTTAAGTAACTTCCAACATGCTTGCCAATCATAGGTAGTTAGATAAATCAATGGCACAAGGCATTTAGTGAAGAAATTTGATGAAAGTATCAGCTTCATGGAATTGAGTGAGAGAATGACACTAAATTTTAAGTAAGAACACTACGGTGCATTTAGTCAATAAACTTCTGAGCTGCACTTCTTTCAAAGAATTGGGTTGAAATAGTGGTTCATAATGATAAATAAGTCCTTTCTCGCATATACCTTTCAATGGCCATGGAGATTGAACACTTAGACATTAAATTTCATTTCACATTAAGCTAAAAAAAATTCCCCAACTAAATTTTCAGCAATGGTTATTCTGTCACTAAAGCAATGTGATGCCAAGGGCATAAGTTACGAAAGCAATGCTTGCTCTCGTCTCTTTCAACTTCTGTAGCCGTCAAATCAACATATAGAAAAAGGCAGGTTTAACTCGATTACTCCCACAAACCAGAATACTCCCGTTGCTAATCCTAAAATCTATAAGCATATAATGCGAGCAGATAATTATAACCATGAAAAAAAAAAGAACACTAAATGACAAGCAATGAAGAAAACTGGGTCAAAACAGAGAGAGGTGAAGATAATTCTACTAGATTGATTTCCGCAAAGTGATAAACGAAGATGATTATCAGATCCATACCTTCAGCGGCTTTGAGCCACGAAGCCATTGATTAATAAAAGCTAAATTAGATTTTTTGGAGTAGCACCAAATCTCCGATGCAATGCCAAAATAATTTGGTTTTGGACAATTCTTCATATAATAATAATGATAATAATCTCGAAAGCATGGTAAGAAAGAAAAGAAATGGCGATCGTTGAGTTGAGTTGAGATGAGACGAGTGAGCTTGAAGGAAATGGGTTAATGTTACCCTGCCGTCGAGACTAGCGTAACATTCGCCAATATTACCGAATGGTGGGTCCCATCCCTCTGGGCTTTAAGACCTTCTTCATGTGTTGGGCCATTCCGAATTTAAGCTACCCAACCCAAGTGATGTGGTTACTTCTTTTCTCTTGGTCTTCCTTTATGCCTCCAAAATAAGCGTAGCAACTCATGAAATAACGGCTCAGCATAAGAATAAAAGGAATTGTGAGAACTTAAGGGGCGTGTTCTTCCGTGGGTAAGAACTTAAGGGGCTGATGGACAGATATTTTTAGAACAATTAACGATTCAACCACATCCTTAAGGATTGCTGACATCACAGACGGCCCAACTACACTGTCAAGCCTAAATAGCTGCCAAACATAATTTCACAACTGCAATTTCTTAAGGGACAATAATGTGCTCTTTGGCGTACGGCAAGATAAAACTTATCTACCACATGATAACCCGACAGTCTCAATGATCGTGAAGGAGCCAACTCCCCCAAAATTCAGATTGCTTAACTTAGAAGCATACAATGGAATAACGTACCTCACAAATCATATTGTTAGGTACCAGAAGACGAAGAGATTGATATCAAACCATTTCAAAAGGGTCAATTTCAAGTTTTGGGCAACTCATATCTATATCTGAATCTCATTTTGCCAATATTAAGAGTAAAGCTAGAAAAATCTTTAACTATTTTTGATGTCACATAGATACAAGGGGAAAACCTAAGTAGTACATGCAAAGATTTGGCATAAGGTCACACAAGTGCTAAATATGAGCTGAACAATAGTGGCTGTTGCCTTCAAAAAAGGCATATGCCACCATCAACCTTTATAAAGATCACTCTAGATGGAAATTAAAGGTATATACTTTAGAAGAGGTATAAGTATACGCATAAAGATATATTGTCCTAAAGGAAGAGGAGCATTCCCTAGTGAAAGCAGAAAGATCATTTAAGGAATAGGAGGGTAGAGAAGGAGATAATTCAACAAGAAAAGGCTCGTGGGAAGGGATAAACAGAAGACATGAGAACATGTATGCATAAAGACATTTCGTTGCCAAGGCTAAACACATCTCTTGATCACATTCCTAATTATACCAAGAGTAAAGATCTCATCTTATTGTCAAATAGTCTTGAAGTTTAACTTTCAAAATAAACCTTGGAGGTAGCGATCTCAGCGTTTTCTTTACTAATTTAACGTTGGAGTATTTCTTCCCCATTTGATGAGCTTGATTGGCTATATCTCTCAATATTCTATGAAAATCTCCAATAGTCTCATTCTCATCCATCTTCAGCTCTTCAAACCGCACAGCTAACATCTGTAGTTTCGATGCTATCAAGGATTTTGACCATTCATGAATGGTTTACAAGGCATCCCACGCTTATTTTGCTGATTCACAGGTTGAAATCATCGAAAAGCGTCCATCATCAACAGCACTAAATATTGCATGCATTGCTTGTGAATTTTCAAGTGAGCTTTCTTCTGCTGCTCTTGTCCATTTAGATGGGTCCTTTTGAACTGTCTCTCCTTTATCATTAGTGATAATTGGATGCGTCCACCCATGTATCACCGAATGCCAAGCTCTCATGCCTTGAGCTTAAATAAAGAATTTCATCCGTGATTTCCATGCAGGATAGTTAGATCCATCCAATAGTGGTGGTTTGGTGATTGAGGCACCCTCTCTCGTAGCCATATTCGCGAAACTAGGATCTGCACCAACTTACTACCAAGTTATGAATTGGTGACCTTGCTTTGATACTAATTGAAAAACCAAAGGAGTTAATTATTTCGCAAACTTTCCGCAAACTTCTTTGACACTAACAAAATAAAAACAAGCAAAACCAAAATAATAAAAACACCAAAAATTTGGTAACGTAATTCGGCACACTTTGCCTACGTCTGCCGGGTCCTCACCCAGATTAATCACTTTCACAGTAGTTCAATAAAATTACACAAGATCGACCTAGAGCAACACCACTCAATCTTTGTAACTATTTCTTAACCTCACTTCCCGTGAAAGATTTTTACACCTGATAACACGACCGACTCGTGTTCACACCCGATAATACAACCGACTAGTGTTAACCTCGTCAGAGAATTTTTCTAACTACTTTCACTCAAAACAATAATAAATAAAAATAAAGAAAGACAACTTCCCAGATTAATAAGCTCTTCCGAAATAGATCTGACGTTATTCAATTAGCTTCCAAGATGCACATGCAACAACGGTTCACCAACATTTGAGGCTCATTACTATCTTCTCAATAAATCAAGATATATAACTCACACCCACTGGCTCACCAACATATACCAAGTTGCTGCACCCACACCACACACATTGTTCAGTAATTGTATTAATATGTGTCGTAAACAATTATTTTCTTCAATGACACATAACACCCGCAACTTCAATTAACATACTCACACTACTTTTCACGTATATCAACTGTGAGACAAAGTGTAGCACCAATAACCATACATAGCCAGCCAAAAGATGCAAATAAGTAGACTTCTTTATTAAATCAAATAAGTAGGCAATGTTTGTATGACGTGAACTCAACCAAAGGATGTCCGTCATGTGCACGCAAATTTACAATATTCTAATAACCAAAATGCAACAGCCCATTGACGATTTGAACTTCTATTAAAATACAATCTCCACCCATCTTCATCAATCCATATAACAATTTTAATTTTCTTATATGTCCAATTTAAAATGTCAAAAATAAATAAGATATATATAAAATATATCCTAACATGAAATTTTGTAATATGTATATATACAACATCGAATGCCATTAATGTATGTACAGAATTTTGGATGTCATATATGTGGGTAGTTGCAGGTTTTATATAAGGGGTGCTACAGTTCTGATAGATTTTTCCACAATCATATGTATAGCTACAAGCCTTTAAGGTGAAAGTAAAAAAACCATAATGTTTAGGCATCATTAACCTGCATTCCTTACATTGTATAAACTTATTAATTGCTTCCTATTAATCGGTTTGTATTATTTGATACTTTCTTAAGTCTAACAAGCTTGTGATTCAATGACAGTGTAGAGATGATCCATCCAGGTTAAGGTAATAGCTCATGCCTTTATTAAAAGCTTCAAACTCTCGTTTTTATTGAACAATAAAAGGAAGTTGGAGGGACAAATGATACATTCCCCTAATGACAAGTTTTAAAAGCTACGAGGGTGCATGAAAAGCACCCAAAGGATGATATGATATTTTTAGGTCTCATATCTAATATGTGAAAAAATGAATCTTGCAAAGAAGACACCCACTAATAGAGGTATGAATGTACTTAATAGGGACGAAACCTTGCATAGATTGACCTAGTAAGAATTAACCGTATAAAGATGAACGTATCGTAGGTAAAACCTTGAAAGGATGAACCTTATAAAATAAACTTAGTAGGAATAAACATTACAGGGAGGACATTGAAAAAATTAAACTCCAACAAAGTCCTTACAGTTCTTGACAAATATAAATGTGAACTCTTTAAATTTTATCCAATTAAGCAAGTAAATTTTTTAAGATTCAAGTGATAGAAAACTGTACTTGCATTAAATTCATTCTCTTAGAAAACTCTATAAAAAGGCTGCCACTCGTGTGTAGCATGCTCTCATAGAAAAAGCTCCAAACAAATGAAACTAAAAGAAAATAAGAATCACAATTTTACAGTTGCAAGTAATAGTGATTGATAGCTAAGCTTCGATCAAAAAGGCACGCAGTTCTTAAAAGAGTGTACGTAGAAGAGGCCCCACCTTTTAAGTGCTTGATAGAAACGGTACTTCCGTCCCGGAGCACACCCGTCACAATCTTTCAACTACTCTTTGTTACAGTCAAGTCCTTCACTTCATTTTTCTTATGCTGTTTTAATTTCTGACGCAAATCTTACCAGTGAATTTTTCTTCTTTCTGTCGTTATCTTATTAAATCTCACAATTTACTACCTTAAACCAATACGATAACAATACATTAGGAACCCCAAGAAAATGATTTGTCTTCACTGTCACATTCACACATCAATTTTGTTTTCTCTCTCTATCCATCTTGTGTTCTTTCTTTTTCCAAAAGTATAGACTTGCTGTCCGGGACAAGTTGGCCCAATAATAGCTCTTGGAGTTGGCGAAAGATTTTAACTGTCCGGGACAAGTTGTTTTCTCAATTTAGATTTCGGATTGGCGATGGTATGTCTACCTTTTTCTGGCAGGATCCTTGGCACCCTAGTGGCCTTCTACAGTCCTTGTCCACTCCGCGGGACATTAATGGATCGGAGCTC
>JAOSBP010000205.1:9559392-9575357 GCA_027563825.1 Erythroxylum mucronatum | reverse complement strand
TATATCTAAATCATCATTTCTATTTCTTTTCAATTTCATTGATTATCCTTTTCTTTACACATAACTAATTGCCAAAAATTTCTCCTTTAATAAGCCTAGTTTATAAAAGGTTCGGGGTCCAACACTTAATGTCAAGCATATATAGATTATCGTAACCTGATAAAGAACCGGCACCAACCAAATTTGAATTTTGAAAGAGACTAAATATTTCATTTCCAAATGAACAACAATAACCAAATTTGTTCAAAGCAGAAATAGAAATCAAATTTCGTCTAAAAGACGGTACAACGAAAGTCTCAACTAAATCCAAATAAATTCTAGTTCTTAACAATAATATAAAAGTACCTATTGCTTTAACTTCTACCAACTTGCCATCTCCTACATAGATGTATCTTTCACCATCACTTAGTTTTCGGGCAACTCAGGCAACCCTGCATAGACACATTGATGTGAATTGTTGCACCAAAATCTAACCAACATGTATGTTTAAGTACCAAAGTCAAATTAACCTCAAAACAAACCAAAATAAGAAGCATACCTTTCTTTGCACGCCATGCGTGATAATTGACACACTGCTTCTTTACATGACCTTCAGTTCCACAAAAGAAACAACCTTTTGGATTTTCTTCCTTTTGCTATTTCTTTTGTGTTGTTGGAACCGCAGCTTCCTTAGTTTTGTTCCTTTTGTCCTTAGATGATGTGGTTAAGTGAGCACTTTCTACCTTATCATGCTTCAACCTTTCCTCTTCTTGGTCACAATGTGAGATAAGTTCATTAAGAGACCATATCTATTTTTGACAGTTATAGTTCACCATGAATTGACTGTACTGTGCCAGAAGAAATATCAAAACCAGATGCACTAACAAGTCTTTGAATAATTCCAACTTAAGTGCTTTCAATTTTGAAGTGAAGTGAGACATTTCCATAATGCACTCTCTTATGTTTCCTTTTCCTACATACCTCATTGACATAAGCTTTGCCAACAGTTTTGATTCAGCCTTTTCATTTTTGGTAAATCTTTTCTTAAGATCCTCAAGGAAACCTTTGGCCATAGTAATCTGATCGGACATAGTGCCCCAAAAAGCTTCTAGAATGGCACTTTTCATGATCATCAAACTCATACGATTCGACCTTTCCCACTTTTCCATCTCTCACTTTTGATCAGAGGTACTCTCACCAGTAAGTGGATCAGGTTGATCAACTCGTAAAGTAAGATCCAAGTCCAAGACTCAGAGAATAATCAAAACTTTCTCCTTTCATGACTTAAAATTGGTGCCATTAAGCATAGGAATTGAATTAGCAATAGCAGAGATATTTGCAGCAGAACTAGGAACTGAACAGAGAACAAAACAAACAAAATCTAATAACTCACATGACAACACTATAATATGCCAAATTAATTATATACAGATAATGGTAGGGCTCCATCACAAGATACCTTGCACAACATTAATATTTAGTGTTTGGACAAAAATACTAACTTGTAAGTGGTACCTTGGTGTAGTGATCAAACACTGGCAATAAGCCATGTAAAACAATAAACCTTTCTTTGGACCGATTTAATGTTCACATATTATACTGAATAATTACCACACATTTATCACCACAAGTGCATATGCAATTCAGGCCAAATATTACCTTTCCTTTGGGCCAGTCCATGTTCACATGAATAACATACAAACAAAACTTTTTAACATTCCAAGTTAAATTAATTTTCACAAGAGAGGTTGCTTTAGCAACATATTGCTTCAATTAATTTAATTTCAAATGCTATATATTTCTTTAAAAACCAAAATATGAAATTAAAATACCAAATTTTGTATAAGTTGTATGAAAGCGTCATAGCTCCAATTTCTTGATGCTACGACACTAACAATCCTGTCAGCTCAAATCGAGAATTGGGTTAAAAATTTTACAAATCAAACCAGAAATTATAAAATTTGGACCCAAAACTCATCATAATATTAGTCCATAACATGCATACTAACAAGTATAAATTTAAAACTTTCCAAGATGCTAAAGCTTTAGGCTTATTTATGGTCTTTATCTGATGGTTAAAGAACAAAACTAAATAAAGGTCATTCTCCTCTTTATCCAAAGGTTAAGGCTTTATTAAAATAAAAAAGTCATGGCTTTTATTAAGAAACAGATGACAGACGTTGGATAAAGATTAAAACTTTTTCATGAAAACCAAAAGTAAATTAACGTTAAAACAACCATCGTGATACAGATTAGAAGCTTTTGAAAACCACCTTTCCAACACAGATTATCATCATCACATATGTTCCTTGTTTTTAAATACCGTAAAAATATAAAGGCTGATTTTTTAAAAACAGATCCATAGAACCAGTCAAATCCATATATAGAAACGATTTTAAGATTACGGAGGACAAAAAGAAAACAGCCATTCTTGATGACCCAATTATGAACTTGCTCTGATACCACTTATATCAAATCACCAAGAATCAAATAAAAGCAAAAGCATACCTAAATCCATTGTGAGATTTGCACAAGAGTTTTGCGGTTTGTCTTCCAAATTAGAATGTAGTCTTTTTCCAGAGTTTTCACTAACTCTCTATTTTCTATCTGATGATGGGATGTTAAAAAAGAATTATGCGTACGTTTAATTTGAAGACCATAACCACTTATATTAGGGTAACACCCTAATATAATATCTCTAATCTTAGTTTGGCCCATCATAAAACTAGAAATTATAAACCCGGTCTTTACCAATATAAAGTCCACACTTAAAATAGATGCATGAAGCCTAAAATACCATAAACATATTAAACCACTTTAATTAATTAGGCTCAACTTTATATGATAGCCTTTATATATGATTATAAACATATAAGACCACATGTTTGATTAAAAAATCCTTACAATGGATGAGTATGCTTTTTTCATGTACAATTAAATTTTTGGCTAAATTTATTACAAAAGTATTATCTATAAATATTTTCAAAATGCTATCAACTAGAGCATGGGTTTGGCTCATTAAATTACTTGACAAATATTGGAAACAGTAGCACCATATTATGATGAAAGTGCAACAATTGATCGCTTCTTATATGACCAAGATTAAGTCGTATTGATAAAATAAAATACTAATTTGACATACTTTATGTTCATTAAGATGTCTACCCTATTTAGATATATAGCAATCACTTAACTGTCCATAAAGGAATATAATAAATCAAGATCGTAGGTGTTATTAATTATCGTAATATACACTTATCTATTTACAACTAAGATTGATGTGGTGACTCCATAAATCTACTATTTAAACCAACTTTATAAGAGATATACGACCTTTTACAAGTGAGATATCTCAAAATTTCCATAATTTGCTAGTGGTTCGTTAAATTAACACATGGCTCTTCTCCTTTCTTTGTTAATTTTGTACTCACCTCTAAGGTATTCTTATAGGATTGTAATTTAGCATTTGATATCTTCAAAAGTTTAGCAATAGATCTCTTTTGAGAGATAAAAACTCCATCATCCCTTTGAATCATTTCAATTCTAAGGAAATGTGAAATTAGGGTAAGGTTAGTCATTTTAAACTTCTTTATTACAAACTTATTGAAAGCTTTAATCATATTGGAATTATTGTCTACAAAGATTAAGTCATCAACATATAGGCACACCACTATAATATTACGAGAATTGTTGATTGTAATATCCAATTTTTCATATTGAAGGATTAGAACCCTAGACTATTGCATATAAGTCATATCATTAAGAATTCATGAAATGCATTTCATGCACATGCATATCATTAGCATACACACATGAATTATGATTTAGTACACATTGCAAAGATAACATATGCACTCAATTGACATATTTAGGGGTATGAAAGGTTTAAAATCATCATGATGTGAATTGTGTATTGTTTATGTCTTGAATTTTAGTTTGGTGAATTATAATTAGTAAACTTGGAATTAATTGTTACCATTAGAAAATTGATGCATTTAAATGTACATTTAGTATAGGAAAATTGCCAAGTAGTAAGACAAGTAGACACATGGAAAATTAGGATGACTAAGCCTATAATTGAGTGACATTTGACATAGATAATTGAGTGACATTTAGCATAGGTAATTAATTAACAAATGTCGTTGATCATGGAGTGACAAATGGCCTAACATCTTGGTGATGATTGGCAGCCTAAGGAAGGGACAAATGACTTACATGCTTAGGGACATATGTCATGTTATTAAGGTGACACCTAGCACCTAAGGTGTTAATCTTCTGTAGGAGTAAAATTAGTTTTGTTCATTTCTTCTTCTTTCTTCTTCTGACATCTCCAAAATCCTCTCACCTTTACATCCCTATGTTTTGTCTATGTTTGTGTCCAATTGCTACACCAATACTCCATACTTTTTACCCTTCAAGATAGTTAAAGAATCAGATTACTGTTGTCCTTTATTCTAGCTGAAAACTAACCTGTTATTACTTTGAATTTGTGATGATTTTGTTGCATAGAGACCTGAATTAGCTTGATCTTTGATTTGGAATTTGATCTAGACAATTAAGTAAAAGATTGATCTTTATGGCATGTGGTAATAGAAAGTTTATGATTATTGAATTGGGATGGATTGTATATGATGTTGATGATGAAGTGTATTGGAATATGATGTATGAACTTGGACACTTTTATGTTTGTTTCTTGATGTATTAAAAAAAATAAAGTTATAGGTTGTTTTATAGATGAACTAGATTGAATTTTGAGGTAGAATGAAGGTGAATTTATGTTAAAGAAAAGTGTTAATATGGTGATCTTAAAATGGGAAAGAGCTAGGACTACATGTATGATCAATGAATGATAGTTTCTATTTTGATTTTGATACATAAAAGACCATAATTTATGAGCTACCAAATGAATGATTTGAATTGGAATGGATATGGAATTGATGAGGATTTGAATTATAATCAAGGTATAATTGAGGTATAAGTAATGGACTATGATGAAGATGTGTTGAATTTGGTATGAAGATGTTAAAAGTTGGAAAAATTTTGAAGGAAAATGAAGGAGTACCTTCGGTTTACCTATCCAACGATCGTGGGAGCTACATAAGCTCCTTCCCATGATCATGGGCAATGCTTTGAAGTGAAAAAAAATGTGTTTTGTGTGATGGTTAAACCAATAAGGGTACGTTGCTTTACTTTGGAGCATTAGGACATGATTAGGGCTTAAAATGAACCTAGAAAGTTACTTGATTAAGTGTTTGATAAGTTTAAGTTATTAATTGAGGTTATAAATTAAGGAATGGATTTTTTGATATCAATGTATATGAATTTGGGAAGTATGAGTTGTTAATAATATAAAGATGTTCTTATGAATGCAAATGTAATCCAAAGGATATAGGTAATGAATTAGGTAGGAATGAATGAGAATTGGGAAATTGTGTTAATGTATAATGCTAGGAAAAGATTGGTGAATGTAAGATTGATGAATTGAGAATAATCAAGTTTAATTAAGTCATAAACCTAATTGCAAACTAGATATATATAAGCTATAATGAATGAATGATCAAGACTTGTGAATAAGGATACATACCCGAGATAGTCAATTGAGCATGCAATGAACATAACACATATCTATGTGTATGATTGAGTACTCATTTGATTAAACAAGTTAGTAATGTGTAAATATGTGTGTATTGCATGATATAGAAGCATAAATAGACTGACAACATCTAGACATTGCCAGATCGTTAAGGAAATAGCTTATCTGGAGCATACTGTGAGTTAATCTAGATGTTTTCTCACTATGTTTGAATTGTTTTTGATTAACTTTTAGATATTGAACTGTTATTGATATGATTGTGATATTTTAGACATTGTTGGTCTAAGGGGTTTGATATTTGGGATTGTTTTGGAACTGTTTTAAAATTGAATATGCAATATGAAATATGTTCTAAACTATTTATTGAATGCCGAACTCAGATCCGATGAATATACTAAATGATTGTGCACACTGAATGAAAGTTATTGATAGCATAATATGTGAAATGATGCATTCCATGACATTGATATATATGATTAGATAAAGGAGTTGTGACCGGAGTGACCAACATGTAAAAGAGCTTAAAGCTTAGGAAATTTTCATAAAGAGCCACAGGCTCAATGATTAATGAGCCTGGTATCCACAATGGGTACGAGACAGTATCTAAAATGAGCCCAGTATCCACAAGAGATACGAGACAGTTAAATAGGCACTCAGGCACAAAAAAATAAAAGCGAAAGCGGAGTCTCATGTGCATTTAAATATATATCTTTACATGTATCATGTGAATGATTGCAAAGAATGACTAAATTGAGTTGATATAACGGTATGCAAGTAGCCAAAACGCGTACAAAGTACAATATCACAAATGTCTTATGCACTAAGCTCATTCCCCTCAGATATAGATTTCTCTAATAACACTTACATCTTATTATAAAATTAAAAAAACAAAACGAATGTTTAATCCAAATATTACTACTTACTATACTACATTAATAAATGAACTAAAATATTGAATGAATTTTTATACTTACATAGTTGTTTCTCTTCTGACACACTTCCTTTACCTTCTTTATAGTGAGTTACTTTATATAGTGTGATCTTATTATATAGTGTGATCCTACCACACTTTTGTGTCCATATAGTTTCTTCTCTGGTTTATGAAGGAAAAATACAAGGCATAATAAATAATGTAGACATTTTCATTTCAGACAACTACAAATGATTTCGACCCTTGATTATGAGTTGTTTTTATTTTTGCTCTACTAACCTTTGCCTTCTCACAATTTTTCTAAATAAAGGAAAAAAGATAACGTAGTCATTAAATCATCTAACAAGATTAATGAAGCAAACGTAAAGGCAAAGAAAACAAACCTGAACTTTCATATTGGCCCAATAATCAAACAAACTATTCTAATTTTCTTCAGACGTTCGCTCGAGAATATGTCTTCGTGGCTCTACATTAGAAGGAAAATATTTGTATACTTATGTAACTTGAAAAGATAATCCATGATCCTTTGTTTTAATAATGAAGTAACCTAGTTTGAATCATCTGGGTTCTGAAGTTCCATAATATTCAATTTCAAATATGAACAATAAGCAAAAGTGTAGTTAAACTTAAAACCATTAAAACAATATTGCATAAAATTAAATATTTTCAAAATTACTGCAACTTTATCCAAAGAATTTTCATGAAAGTTTTTTTTTCTCTAAGTTCCTAACATATCTCAGACAAGGTAATTTTGTTCTCGTAATAATCCCTAATTCGCTTGACAATTTTTGCAGATTGGACCTTTATCTACATAACAACCTTGTTAAGTATCAATCTTTATTGATAACTTGCAATTCATTGCAACATTCATTCATTGTAATTCACAACCTTTAGTTTTACCTCTACATCTTTTTCTAATACTAGCATTGGAAGATTACAACAAATCAGTAATTATAAGGAAATATTAGAATATATAAATATATATTTGAGCATAAGTCTAATTGAACGTGCCAAAGATTAATAAACTTACACTAGTTGCTTCATTGTTGTTCAAGTCATAATGAAGTTGTGTATAACTAATTTCATTGGTGTTTGAGGTAGAATGTTAGTGTTGGTTAGGAATTGAATTAATGGTACCAAACGATTGATCTGGTTAAAGTTGCAAATCCCTCAGTTCTACAATTCGCATAGTTGCTGCCTTTTTTCCTTTTTTTCCCAGGTGCCATTATGTTGAATATCTATAAAAAAACATAAGTGCTAGCATCGTTATAATCAAACAAAAGAAAGAGCACTTTAATGATACATTCAATTATCATAATCAACATACATTCAATCATCAACATTAATCACATTAACAACATTCAATCATCAACATTATGCATATTAATAACCTAAATGATACAAACTTTACGTTTGAGACAATATAAAGAGCAATTTCATAATACATCCATTCATCATAATCAACATACTTTCAATCATCAACATTAATCCCATTAAAAATATTCAATGATCAACATTATGCACATTAACAACATAAATTTTACCAACATTACGTTTTAGACAACTCAATCAACATGTCAAAAGAGTTGATACTCTACCTATTATATGCCTTCAAGTGCAACAATTTGACAACAAAAGATAAATGTGAGAAATTAAAGCACCTCAGATATAATTCTTCTTGAGAAACTTTCAATAACTTCTTAAAATTATCTTTTAAAATTCTACCAAAAGTATTAGGCAAAGTATTATCATTCATAGACAATGAATTTCACATTTTAAACTCATTTGATTGTTTACAAATTTCATGAATGTCTTCACTTCTTCTAAGTATTGAGTGGACCATTTCTGATGAGTCATGCAACTTTTTTCCATGTAGCTATACAATTATAAGTTAAGTTAAGTCAACATACCCAGAGCACAAAGCTCATCACTTTACGGGAGTCTAGAGAGGGTCATAATGTACACAACCTTCCTTTTGTATTTTTGCAAAAAGACTGTTTCTATAAGTTGAACCTGTGACCTTATGGTCACAAAAGAGCAATTTTACCAGCGACTTCAAGGCTCACCCTTTAGCTATAGAGTTATAAGTAAATTACTTAATTACTAAATGCAATTTAAGTTGTAAATAACATAATGTCAAATCAGTTTAAGTTGACATACCAATTTTGAATTCTATTAAAGAATTCAATCGATTAGTAGAATATGGCAAACCCTGTGATAATATGTGACAATATAAGGTTTTGTACTTAAAAAATATGAGCTAGCGTAGAACAGGAAGCACGAACCTATCTCAAAACCCATTTATAGATCCACTTTTATAGAACAAAAATGTGAAAGCCACTTCGAATCACATCTTAATTAGTTTGCAATGAGGTTAACAAAATTTTCAAGCATGTATTTGCAATCCTTGTATCTAAGATTTTACTTAGACTTTCACAAGAAATCAGTGAGCTTTAAACATACCTCCAAATTCTGAAGCAAGAACTATAAGGTTTGATTCAATGTGTGCTTTCACTATTTTGAGCTTTAGCACCTCCTATTCGATTGCATTTGTAATTAAAGTATTAATATCATCATTCTTAACAAGTATATAAGAGAACTCTTAAGAAAGAATCAATTAGAAATGGAAAAAATACTAGAAATGGACAGTAAGAGGCGGCTAATATGGAAAAAATACTAGAAATGGAGAAACTTAAGATGATGCATGTGCCAATATGTATTAATTTTCATAATGTGTCATTAGAGTATTGTTCAGCAACATGCTTTGCATTTGACAAATTCCTACTCTGTGTTTTTTAATACTAGGATATATCATGAAAATAAATGAAACTTTTCCTAATTTGGTCCTGATCCATAAACCTTCCATTATTTCTCTATTCAAAGTGACTCAAAGAACATAAGGATTTTAGATTAAGTGATAAAATAAGACACATTTGATGGATTTGAGTTTTATCATTCAACTTCCAACTCTTAAAGTGTCTTTTAATATAAAATATCTACCTTTTGAAAATTTAAAGGATAACATATCATTTTAAAATTAAAAAATTTAAAATTCAAATAAGTTTTTTCTTATATGTGAAAGCAAAGAATTAATACATAAGTGATTAATTTCAATAATGCATAGATGATCTTAGAGTTTTTTTTTTTTTCAAAATTCTGTCAAAAATATAGGGAAATTGTGTTCTATAAGCCACAAGTCTATGGAATAAAATTAATAGTGACAATAAGGGACTAAAAAATTATTTGAAATCTTTGTTGAGCAGAGACAAGCAGAAAACAATTCTAGGAAGAATAAAATTTAATAGTAGACAAAACCCTAGTTTCTATTTTTCAACTAGCCCCTGCAATTAAGTCCTGGTTTTCTAAACAAACATCAGTTTATGCTGATTTAATTAACCAAAACTTAGAGGAAGCCCGAAAACAGATCCAGATGATGCATTATTCTTGCGACAACGTTACGATGAAGAGCACACCAATCTCTTTCAATTGTAATATAATGGTTCAATGGAATTTCCAAGGCTACAATCAACCATCTTCATGTTGTACATACTGAGGCAATGCATAATATACAATGATCACTGAGCACAGACTATTATGAATTTTAACAACTTATTTGGACAACTTCTTTAGTTAGGTAAACAAACTATTCTGAATTTGTGAGAGATCCCACGGCTTGAAGAAAATTGACAATGAACTAAAACCCAAATTACCTGGAGAAGAAGAACTCTCATGTGGAAGAAGATGAAGTTAAACGAACACTGGAGATAAAGACAAACAAACACACTAGATGAAGACGAATGAACAGTGGAGAAAAAGACAAACAAACACACTAGATGAAGACGAAGTAGGATGAACACTGGAAGATGACAATGAAGATGAAGAAAACTTAATCAAATAAAGACTGCTTCTTAATTATGTTATCAATATGCAGAAAATGGCATCATTTTAACGGACAAAACAAATTCATTTTCATTGTCTTTTGTTCTTCTTCTTTTAACTACAAATATATTTTTGTAGCCAAATATTTTTAATTACGAAATATATTTTCGTAGCTGATGTTATAGAATCTGTGTTTTAGTTACGAAATAATAAAAAAATATTTCACTATGAAAATAAGTTCAGAGTTAAAAAAACGTAACCAAATATTTTTACAAAACTGAGTATACAATTAAAAAATATTGCCAAACCTTATTAACTACGGATATAAAACTTAGTCTATCATAAATGTTACCAAGAGTTTTTTAAAACTCGCGCATCCTTTGACGCTAGCGTTTTTATTACAATAGGATACAATTTTTTGGGTGACTTTTAGTTATGATTTTCAAATTGTAGAAAAAAAAGAAGCCAAAAGGCTACTTTGATACGGTGTATGTAAATATGCCAATAATATTTTCATATTCCTTTATGGTCGAAATAATTCTGGCCTCTTCTGTTTTTGGTCACTGCCTGTTAATCAATCACCTCGAAAACAAGTTTTTACGGTTGAAATACACTTAAACTTGACTTCCGCCATATAATTGTAAACAAACTTAAACATGACTTATTCTGATAGACGTTATAAACTGGAAATTGAGCTCTTACGACAGAAAACGAAGAAGCAAATTGACCTCACCAGCAATATGTATGAATAGGATAGACAAGTCCTTTTATTAAAGTGATGGAGTGAATCATAAGATGGTGAAATAAGTAAAGCACAATCTCAGAACTTTAAGGCTTGTTGTCGAAATAATTGCTTGACATCGTGACAAAGAATGAGGTCAAATAACTAGAGCTTATTGGCTATATGATCATAAGAAAATTTAAAATTAGGGCATATGACAGGCTGAATTTAATAATATAAACATTAGACGAATTCTAGCTCCTGCTTTAAAACATTACAACTTAATCCTCCACGAACTGTAGAGCTATCTATCAAGAAATCTGACAATAGGTAGAAGCTGCACATGTGGAGGTCTAGAAACACGTTACTATATATGCGCGTATGGAAATCTAAAAACATATTACCGATGCCAAAGTCGCGAGGACCTGCTCTGATTTAGTAAAGAATTAATACACCTTGTTCTCGTGTGACCTGATTAGGGGTCGCACTAAGCTTTCACAGAATAGCAAGCTTTGAAGCTTCGCTTATATAAATGAACCAGTCCTCACGAGGGTCACTTCAGCGCACATTGATTCCCACCTTATACAAGTTCCTTTATAATAAATCACAAAAGGCTTCATCTTTTCTTGCAATAAATCCTCTCAGTTCCTAAGATAATCTCATGAAATCTGCTCAATTGAACTCTCTTGATCACCCCGGACGAAAATGGGAAGGCAAGGCCTGCGAGCAGCTGATAGGCATCAAAGCAGAACAAGTATGGCCTCTATTGGACGACTTCTGTGGCATAAACAAATGGTTCCCTGCACTCCCCACAAGCCTTCTTGCAGAGGGCATCAATGGCCAACCAGGGTGTGTGCGTTATTGCGCTGGGGTCAAAACTAATATTAATAATGGCGAAGATGGGGTAGTAAACTGGACAAAAGAGAAGCTGTTGTCCATTGATCCAAAGGAAATGACTTTAACATATTCCATTATAGATGGAAACTTTGGGTTCAACTCGTATCTGGCGACATGGAAAGTGACTGCAATGGAAGGAGGATGTAGCGTTGAGTGGAGGTACGAGACTGAGCCAGTGGAAGGGTGGAAACCAGAGGACTTGAGCTCCTTTGTCAGCTCAGGTTTACGTGGCATGGCCGCAAAAATCGCAGAAGTTTTCCATGCTTAAGTTTGCATACGTATTCGATCGTTGTGGGTACAAGTTAGGAGTACTATAATACTGCAGTGCAGTCAAATATTTCAACTGTACGTGGCTGCAATTTCATCACCCCAGCTACTAGACTACTACTGTTCATGCGTGCAGCTACTTCCTATCCACTTCTACTTTAATTTGTATGTAAGGCAATTATTAAGTCTCCTCTCGACGCAGATTTCTCGGAGATCCCCTCCCATCTGCTCATGTTTTCATGAACGGATCTTTTGTTCATTTTATCTTGTTCCTATCTTATCATACGAATCTAAGCTATTTATTCACATGAGACTCATATAAATAAATGATTGAAATTTATATCTCCTCTCATTCGCTTATATTTTAATGGAATGAGATCCTTTATTTATTTTATTCTGTTTTTATCTTATCTCTTGAATCTCAGTTATCTATTTATGCAAGACTAATACAAATAAATGACTGAAATTTATAGAATAAGGTAAGAATAGAATAAAATGAACAGAAAATCTTAGCTCATATTTTCACCTTCTTTTCCGCTACTTTCCAAGTCAGAACATTGAAATAGCTGACAAAACACATTTGAACTAAAATAACTGTCGAAAATTCAATAAAATAATTAAGTCTATAAAATCATTTTCATTTGGATATAGTCTTCGGGCAACCGGTGAAAGGAATTCTCTTGAATAATAATAGCAGAAAAGTGATACATGGCGATAAAAGTGTCCCAGTGCTCCTGTATATATATATTTATATGGACACACCCAGGATATATCTATATATAGTGCTCCCGTAAGGATCCTGGGTGTGTCCACATCTGTGCCATTAAACCTGTACTTACTCTGTTCCGCACCAAAAACGTCGACGTTTTAATTAAAACAAGCATTGCGTCTCGGCTTCACGCTCACCTAAGCCAAGCCATGTTTTCTCCTCTCTTTTATTTTGCTTCCCGCTTCACTTTTTCAATCTCACTGTCAACTCTTTCCAATTTCCATCCATATTTATTACATCTTGCTCTAATAAATATCGGCTTTTGCCAACTTGCTCTGTTCTTAGTCTTCTTCTTATGGCATCTGCTTCTTCTATCGAAAACAACAAGCCCGGTATTATGGGAGATTTTGTTTTGCTCTTGATGTTTTAGATAGCTTGAAATCAACTCCCAGCTTCAAACCAAGTTCAGTCAGGTACTTCTTTTATTAACTTCCCTCTTGTTCTTTCTCTGGACGCTTTAGGGTTTTCTCTATCTACATTTCTAGATTTTTTATGGTTCACTCTCTAACTTTTAGGGCTTCGAGCTTTATTTGAAAATCTCTCTTATTGTGTTCCCTCTTTCCTTTCTTTTCATTTTTTAGTCACGATTCGTAGCCTACAAATACCTTCTCATTCTTCACTTGTTTTGTGTTCTGTGTTTAGTCTCTTCGCTTCTTGGCTAACTACTATGCCTGAACCAATTCAGGGACATTAGTTCCTTGTAGTTTCCTATTCAAGACATGGAATTGTACTCTCTATTCTTCTTATGTTCTGCTTCTTTATTGTTCATCTAACTTCTCAAAATCGTTTGTTCTAATCGCCAGAAGTTGCCTCTCCCTCCCGGAACCTTAGGTTGGCCTTACATCGGGGAGACATTCCAGATGTACTCTCAAAACCCAAATGACTTATTTGTCTCAAAAGTCAAGAGGTCATTATGCAAGTCTTCTTTCTTCTGTCGTCTTCTTCAAGTTTTGATTTTTAACCATATATATAACTGATGATGTTCTTATGGATTTTTTTTTTGGTGCAGAATAACAAGGATGGGACAATGGAGATCAACTTAATTGAAGCTGCAATTAGAGATCCTGCAGGGACCCTTGTGTATACAACTACTAGGCTTATTTGTTTGGAGAACTCACAAGCCAAGTATTGATGAGATTTGTTTAGTTCTAAACTGGATGCTGACACGATTCTAACTTCAATATTTTGATAATTTCATGTTTGTAAGCTCTTTTTCTAAGTTAAATCTGCTGATAAATGTTGGATTCCATTTGCTTGACAAAGCTGGTTATATTATGTGCAATTCTTGTTGCTTTGGGACAGCTGAATTTGTATTTTAGTGAGTATATTGCTTTGCAATGTAAATGGTTGCCCTTCATTTGAATGTGGGCCAATATTTTACTTTCCTCATCTTAGTTAACGAGGCGTTTTATAATCTAAATGTACTGTTTGTTTAACCATGCTGGTTTCTTCAAGGAAATTTGACACTTGCAGATAGAACCCACATATTTACAAACTCTTACTCATTTCTCTAGTAACTTTTTTGTATCATGTTTTAATTGGTCCTTTAATTGTAAATTTACGAGACACATTTTGCAAATATCTACTGTAATAAATGTATTACGTTGTATAAACAAGAATAAAGTTTAATTACTCTATCTCAGGATTGGACTAGAAATATGGACAAAGACGAGTAGGCTCTGGGACGAAAAGGAAACCATAGAACCTTTACTTGCTTATTTGTTGTTTCCTCAAGAACTTAATCTATTGCATGCTCTTTTCTTTTATCTGCATTCTGAATGACTGCAACATCTTTGACATGCTTCAAAATGAGTAATTATTTGGTTTGATAGTCACTCTTTATGGGAGGGATAAGACTTAATTAGGTTGACTCATCATAGTTTATTCGCTCCATTTACTTGTAATTGATAGTAAATGATTCAATCTCAAAACTAGCTTTTGGTGTTCAGTGGCGTCATGTGTGTATTTTACATGGTCATAGTTTTTACTATTTTGATAAAAACAAAAATGACCATCGTTGCATTTGAAAAAAACATTGGGTAAACTTTTTAATTACTAACTCCATAATTATCATGAATCATGAAAAACAATCCATATTTCATCTTCAGTAGGAGTAACATAGCAAGGATGCAATAAAGACTTGGCAAGAAGAACTAAGGAAAAGCTTTCAAAAGCAACTCGAACTAGCAAATGGGACAACTAATTAGGTTCCATGTAGTTGCTACTGTGACTTTAAAGCTTCAGGATAGACCATGTTGATCATTGAAGTGTATCAGAATGGAGATGGGCATAACGGGCATGATGATTTGTGAGAGGTTGAGAACCACTTGTATAGGCAGTAGAACGGAACTTGTGCTTGGCAGTCCTGCAGGCAAGACGGGGAAGGCTATGATTTGAAGTATGGATGATACTATAGCATATGGGGCATTCCTCAACACTTTCAAATTCCTTGTCAAAATTGCTCTTTCATATTCGAATGGTTTCAGCCAAAACCCCATTCTACATAAGAGAAGAATCATCACTTCTAAAAATCTTCAAACAAACATTCTGAATTCATATCATGCTTTCACGCTAATTCATCCAAATTGATGTTGTCTAAGCATTATTAGTTTATAAATAAGGCTTGGTGAAACATGTAACTACCATTACATTCCTAACTTCTCCTTTTTATCACATTAAAAAAAGGGAAAAGATGGACCAAGTATAAGAATCTTAATTTGTCGATCTTCCTAATTAAACATCACAGTTCTGCTAATTATTTTAATTACTTTTAATTGGAATGCAAATCTATAATTGATTTATTTGCTATAAATGGCTTATTCACTTATGAGCCTCACCCAACAGCTCAAGTTTTTGAGTTGAATGGTTTCTCATATGGCTAATTAACAATGCTGAATCTTCTAAGAATTTTTAAACATCTTCCAAGAAC
>JAOSBP010000205.1:9521637-9538814 GCA_027563825.1 Erythroxylum mucronatum | reverse complement strand
GTTGTTTCAAGTTCAAGAAACCACTGCTGAAGGGAAAATCTTCTTCATTGAATATAACATGTCGAGAGATATATACTTTACCGATAGAGCTTAGACATTTATATCCTTTATATGACCCGCTGTAACCAAGAAACACACATTTAGTATTGTGAAACTGAAATTTATGCTGATTATATGGTCGTAGGCAAGGAAAACAAGCACATCCAAAAGTTTTAAGGCCACTGTAATAAGGCTTCTTTGCAAATAAACTTTCAAAAGGCGATATATTATTCAGAACCGGAGTTGGTAGCCTATTTATCAGATGCACAGCAGTAGAAAAAGCTTCCCACCAGTAATAGAGCGGCATTTTAGCCTGAGTAAGAAGGGTCAAACCCATTTCAACTAAATGTCTATGTTTTCTTTCGACTCGACCATTCTGAACAGAGGTGTAAGGGCAAGAATATCGAAATATAATACCATGACTATCTAATACAGGTTTAAATGACTTGTATTCTCCTCCCCCATCACTTTGGACCACTTTTATTTTTCTTTCCAGTTGATTTTCAATCATGTTTTTAAAATGAACAAATGCTGACAATGCTTCATCTTTCAGCTTCAAAGGATACACCCAAAGATAAAGTGTACAATCATCCAAAAAACTTATATAATATTTAAGCCTAGATGTGGATTTAATTGGTGAAGCATGAGATTGAGAAACTGGAAAGGGAAGCTATGGGATTTGCCAAGTTGACAAGCATCACAAAAAGTAAATTCTTCATTAAAATTCAAATCGGTATCATAATCACTCAGAACTTTCTTCAACACTTGGCTATGTGGATGACTAAGTCTTTTATGCCAAGACTCAACGACAGAAAGAAAAGCATGTGACCGACATTTTTGTTCTAGTTCAGAATTGCTTCTACCAAAGATAAAATTAACAGCATCAACATTAGCGAGCACCACACCATTCTTGATCTGATAGAGACCCCGAGTAGACCCATGTGTTGTAGGCCCTTGTAGCAGAGTTTTGTTACTACTCTTGTCCTTCACAAAACACCTATGTGAGTGAATTTCAACAAAGATATTTGAATTGTCATTGGTGAGTTTATATCCACTGATCAGATTTTTCTTGATTTTAGGAGCCACAAGAACATTTTGAAGTTTCAAAGACTTACTACAAAACGCGAATTTATACCTGAATTAGCGTGGACAAAGTCCACATTTTCAGTAGTATGAGTAACATGATGAGTGGCTCCGGTATCTAAATACCATACTGGGTCTGGTACAGTATCTGAGGTTGCCGTGTAAGCCAACGCATTCTCATTTTTCTTAGGAGGTCCTCTGTAGTTACGATCATAACGGTGCCAGCAATCCGCTACCTCATGTCCTGGCTTCTTGCAAAGATGACAAAATTTATCAGACTTATCTGATTGCTTTCGCCCTCCATTTCCACGACCACTTTTACCTCACCCTCCTCGTCCTCCGCTACCTCTAGAGGCATCAAAATGATTCTGACCCTGTTGCTGGAAAGACAAATTCGCGAAAGCATTAGAGAGAGAGGATTGAGACGAAGATTGAAGTTGCTCAAGTCGAGATTCAAAAGTGAGCAATTTAGATTGAAGGTTGCTCCAGCTCAGATTCTCTTTTTCAGAGAGCATTACAACAATTGGTGTATACTCTGTGTCAAGACCAGCGAGAGTTTGAGTGATTAAATCAGCGATGGACAGAGGAGCACCAGCAAGGGTGAGATTATCAGAGATGGATTTCATTTTGGCTAAGTATTCTTTCATCTTCAGACTCCCTTTCTTAGTGCACTGAAACTCACTCTTCAAAAAGGTGACCTTAGATCTTGTATTTGCACTGATGTATTCTTTTACTACCTTCCATAGAGCAGACGATGTCTTACATTGCGTCATCTGAGAGGCAATCTCTAGGGTCATTGTGCTAAGAAGCCAATCCAGAAGAATTTGGTTCGTTGTCTGCCAGTCTTCAAATGTCAGGTTTGGTAGAACTTCTTCGGCTTCATTAAGAATGAACTCAGGTGGGGTCGCTTTGGTACCCAAGAGGTATCCTTCAAGACGATGACCTCTGATGATAGGAAGGACCATGGATTCCCATGTGATGAAATAAGTCTAAGGCCTTATAGAAGCTTAAAATATACAAAAAATAAAGGTTGGGAAGTAACTTAATAAACCTATTAAGATTGTCAAGTTAGACCTTAGTGGAGAGTATTATAGCATACATGGAGATTTTTCGCAAGAGAAGGGATTTTTGCTAAGTTTATATGCGATTATGGTATATTTTCATAATACATAATGTTGGGTACACTTGAGCATAACAAAGTAGTAAAATGGTGTAATTACATACTAAAGGATGTGGTGAGGAGCATAATAGCGAGATCAAAGCTCTTTAGGTATCTCTAAGATAAGACATCGAAAATGACATTATGCATTCTGAACCATATTCTAAGTAAGTCAATTTATAAAACTCATTTTAAATTGTGAGTAGGTAAGAAGCCCAGTTTGAATCATTTGAGGATTTAAGGCTGCCTAACTAAGATAAATATTAACTTACTTGAGGAAAAGTTAGACCCTCGTACAACCTTTAGGTTCTTTATAGACTATTATGAAGGTTTGAAATGCTGCGTGTTTTATTGTTCTGATTATAGTACCACAATTGCAGAGACATTGATTATGAAGCTTTTAACGAATGATGTAGCATATGTATAATTGAGAGTTGAAGCAATAGAAAGGCTAACTCAATAGTAGTGCATGTTACTATAGTTTATGAGAGGGATGTTTAGGTACTTCTAGAGGTATGTAAGGATAATTTTAATAAAATTTTAGCTTCTAGATAGGCTTAAACCCATTACTTAAAATAGAAGTTTAAAGCCCAAAGAAATACTAAAAGCAAAGTTGATTGGCTTTATTTTCAAAAGGAAAGGTTGTTCGGCTTTAAACAAGACTTGAGGTTAAAGAATATAATCAAAAAGAGGAAGTGGACTATACTGATACTTTCTCACTAGTCCCAATTAAAGACTTATTCTATATCATTATAACTTTGACAATTTATTTTGATCTTGACCTTCATCAAATGAATGTCAATAAATCCTTCTTAAATAGTGATCTAGTGGAGGAGGTGTATATACAACAATTTAAGGGTTTTAAGATGAAGGTGAATGAGCATTATGTTTGTAAGTTGAGAAAGTCACTTTATGAATTGAAGCAGGTATTACAATAGTGGTATTTGAAGTTTTGCTAAATGGTTACAACTTTAGAGTTTAAGGAGAACACACTTTAACTCTAAATTTAACGGATGTTTTTAGTCTTGTATGCGGATAACATATTACTACCAGACTTTAACTATAGGATTTTGGAAATCCTTTTTATTCTTAGAGTGGAGATTTATAGTGACAAATTGAAGAAAGTTTTAGGCCTAACTTAAAAGGCTTATGTAGACAGAATATTGAAGAGGTTGAACAATCAAGATTGTAAATTGGGTGTGTCAACTTTAGTCAAAACTATTAGTTGAGAAAGGAGCAATTTCATCATAATGAGTGGGAAAATGTTGAGAAAAGTAGCATTCCTTATAGTAATGCACTTAAAAGAGTCTAATGTATTTAAAGGTATGTACTAAGCATGATTTTATTTTTGTGATTAGTGTTCTTGGAAAGCATTTGTCAAATCCTAATAATGAACATTAGGCTGCGGTAAAGAAAATGTTGCACAAAATTAGACATTATATGTTTAGTTATACGTGTGTAGAAGATCTAAATATTAGTGGATATGTTGATGCTAAGTTACGTCTTTATGTTAGCTAGAGATACTGGGTCTTGAAAGAGTTCTGAACAATCTGTTGCATCATGAAAATTAAGATTATTGCTTGTTTCGGGCGGGAGCGCGTGCCAATTGGTTTGCTACGGAAGTGAAACTAACTTCTCATTTCACAGCACCTTTTGCGTATCTACAATCATGTAGGATGTATATGGTAGCTCAACAGTACAAAAACCAATCCTATAGACTTTACCCTTTGTTTTCCGTTTCTCCAGGAGCATCACAAATGCTTTAATTAGGTGGCATTTCCCTGTTGAGAGGTTATGCATCAAAACGGTGAAGAAATTCATGATACTACGCATTGTCTGTGGAAATAAAAATGCAATACAGCAAGAAGCAGGACGAACGACGAAGATACTAGGATTTGTCAGAATTTTGTGAGAAATAACAATCTAAATTCCAAAATGTAATCCTCTCATTCCAAAAACATTCACAATAAGCTATAGTTGACTATCATCATGTTTATGTAAATATGGAATGTACCTTTAAACAGTTCAGACATCAGTTGGTTCCTATTACACATCAATGCAAATTCATCGTTTCCATTGGCGACAAGGCTAAAACTGCAGAAATCTAGAAGAAAAATCCAACCACACCCCCCAAGTATACGCCCGTATCATACTTGCCATAACTGAACTAGGGAACAGATAACAACCCAATCTGCATTTGATTCTGTAAATTCTAGCAAAGCATTAGGTATATACGGTCCTCTTAGACAAAAAGACATTTGCAATCCCTTCACAAAAATATTGTTAATTTACACGTAACAACAATAATAACAACAACAACATTCAGTATGAATCTCGCTGATACACAAGATCTAAAGATCTAATAATACGCAGCCTTATTCCTAACTAGTAAAGAGGCTGTTTCTAAATGAAACCACTCTAAATAACTTAATACTATAAAATCATCAATTTTGAACCATACAGTAAGCTCCATAGGCAAATATGTATTAAGAAATCAGATCAGGGAATAATTTAATCTCTACGTAGCCCCACAAACAACACACTTCCTTTGAATGTCTCTTGTTGTGCCATATGGATGTTTCGTCAGCTTTCTCAGATATAAAAATATGTCATGCGCAAACTCCTACCTCGCTGTAAGATTAATATACACCCGTAGATAAAGGAGCAGGTCAGGCATCTCCTGAAGTTCTTTCACAACTTATGGAAGAAGATTTCACACCAAAATAATCATTATGATATACACGATTTGTATCTAATTTCTAATATCAACGACGAAAATCCACAAAGAAAAGCCTCCCCGCTAAAACCAACTTGAAGGAGTTCTTAATGTCCAAGGGATTCAGTTAATATTGCAACAGCCATATCCATCATCGCCCAGCCATCCGCAAAATTGCACAATCTTGCAGTTGCTTCATCCAAGGTTGTTACAGTTTTGTAGGCAAGTTGTAAGTCTTCTTAAGGAACTTTGCTGCTGTTTCATCATCCCGATAACACAGAACTCTCAAGAGTGTGTTTGGTTCAATAGGGTTCCAGTGACCTGAAGTTGGAGGCAAGGGAAATCTAGATTTAGCAGAAGACCCACAGGTATCTAAGGTTATACTTTTAAATTGCTCAACCAGGCTCTCAGTTGCCGTATGATACAAAGGAAGGATGCCTTTAACTGTTGTTGAGTACTTATCAATTAAATCAACTGGTAATCCATCACCATTGGACCAGAATAGATCCGTAAGAAACTTAAAATCCTCCTCAATCATTTGAAAATCTTCAAGAGTAAAAGCACGAGAAGGGCCTCCAGCAAGCAAAATCAAAAGGAATCCCTCTAATGAAGCCTTCATCACATCAGTAATCACACGTGTTCTGACTCTATCATGCACCGTGGAAGCAATAATTTCCAAATACTGCTCAAGCTCCTGCAAGAAGGGCTCAATCCTGGAAGATGAAACTTCTCCAACATATAGACCATCCCAAAGAACATGACTCAAATCATGAAAGACAACCTTGTATGCTGCTGCCTCACAGAGCAGTTGGATCCCTTCAATACAAGCAGCAGCTGAGAGCTCAAATCTTCTAAATGTTCCGTTTGATAAATCATCCACATGAGTGGATTTTGAACTCCTCAACTGGACAACTACTCTTTTCTCCAACACTTCCAGCTGTGTTCGAAGGTGCTGCAAAGTATTAATACGTACACATAGCTGAGGTATCCCCCAGGAGCCATCACCATTCACAGTGCCAACCTGAGACTTCCTCCTCTGGGGTGCTTGTGACTTCTCCTTCTTTTTAAAAACATTAAATTTTGATCCCATACTACATCTAGTCAATGCAGGCAATGAGGGAATGAAAGTGCTTCGGGTCCCTGCACATCAGAGGAAAATTTTCAGGCATGACAACACTGACCATAGTTGCTTTATCAAGTATGGTTTTGAAGACCATGAATCACGTACCACATCCAGATTTTGCCTTTAATATGTAACTTTGCAGGCAATCGTCAAGGCCAGAGATCAAATCAGGAAGGACCACTGCATGCACAGGTATGGGCAACAAGAAGAATGCTTCCAATGTTTCATCTACCAATCGAAGAACTTCAACAGCAGAAGGAGCAATTCGCTCTTTATTTGCCTGTGGATTCCATACCTATATTAAAAATGGGAACGTCAGATTGTTGAAGATTGATCAGAAACAATACAAATAATCAACTTATACTGACTCAGTATTTAACCAGCCTTCAACAGAAGATCTGGGTCTAGTTGCTATGTCTACCACCAAAATTTTCGTTCTATCTCATGCAGATGGACTAAATTACTCAAGTGCACAATCTTTTCAGTAATTTTGAACGAATAGAGCAAAACACATGAACTAAAGGAAAGCTAACAGCAATTATTCCATCAAACACTTGTTAAGTACGCAGATGAAGTGTCACATATACCTCCTGTAACAAATTTCTCTCGGCCCATTCCTTAAGTCTGTCAATTCTTGACTTTATCCATGACTTCACCAAATTGCCAATTAAAACCTTAGCTTCATAAGGAGGCATTTCACGGATTATTGACTTTCCTCCATCTTCACTATCTACCGAATCTTCAACTGCAATCTGCACAAGATCTTTCTCCAATTTGTCTGCAGCAGTCAGCACTTGTATAGCATCAGGCGTCAACTCAGTAATAGCTGAAATGAATTGCTTCAGCTCATTCCCATAACAAGAATGGAGGGTAGCCACAGCCACACCAGCTGCATGAGGATGCCATTTCTTCAGGATTGGAGAAAATATTGCCTTCTCATTAAAGGCGAGTTCACTGGCAGATTCCGCAAGAATGGACAGGATGGGACTATGATTTTTCTGGTGTTTAGATAAGTGTCTCCTAGACTTGATCTGCTCCATTTTCTGTCTTAAGAAGATTAAATAAAACCTCAAGTCATCAGCTGACAAGCTAGGTCCATGATTATGCAAATATAGGACAGATGAGCTGTAGACTGGTCTAGAAACAGATGATTTCCTGAATTGCGATAGACTTTGCAGAACTTAATGCCAAGGTACTTCCATTTAAAGTTGCATACTTGTCCTAAGCTTATTTAAACAAAATTTAAATAATCACAATGGTCTAAGGTCCAAATCCTCAGGTGAGGATAGCAGAACAGTCAACTCAAATGTCTACATGAGGTATCAAGGACCTATAACAAACTTAGTTAAAACTGAACTTCCATATGAATGTTAATGGATAACAATTTGAAACATTGATTATTTCTGGCAAGTACATTTTACAGAATTTGGGAAACTTGCCTGTGAGAAAGCAGTTCGAAGGGATGACCTAATATATGTATCAATCCTATCACGAGCAACATCAACTTGTTTCCTTCTCCCACGATATTCTTGAGATATATCTTCAATTAAGATCTTTGCTGCTACAGCTCCCAAAGAAACAATGCTTTGCATTGACTCAGTATTATCACTGTTAAAGCAATCACGGTAAGCAAGAAGTTTTTTTTCTGCCCAACCCAAAATTGAACTTAATGTGGAACTTAAAACCTTGACATAATCTGGATCCTTAGCTGCCTTCGCATCCTTTTCAACATCCATTAACAGATTGTTGGCAGCAAACAACAGGTCTTCCTCAACTTCGCCGGTTACAACATAATGATGAAATAAAACCCACAAAAAGCAGAGATTATGCAACATCTGGTTCATTCCTAGTATTCCCCAAGTCTTCTTTATGAGTTCCAAGACCTCATCAATCTCTTCTATGACAGTTGTTTCATCATGAACATCAAAACATGCATCTAAGAGCATATTGTAGAGTCTAAGATTCAACGAGAACCCGTCAGCCCAGTGACATGTGACAGAAACAGACCCATCAGATGATTTACAGGAAAGAGACATAACAACACTGCGGAGAGCTTGCATTGATTCACTATTCTTCCCAGTATCAATTGGTTTTTCTAGCGCCCCACGTATAATCTGCTGGAGGCGCCATGGAGCAGTGTCTGTCTTCTCAAGTGGCAGGTAAGGATGTAGAAGCAGTCCAGCTTCTAGGAGCTTCAAAATTCTCCCCTGCCAAGTTTCATATTCTCGCTGATTAGGAAAATCTGATGGCTTGATCTGCTGCAGTAGCTCCAGAGGGAGGACCATAGATTCCATCCGCCTTCCAAGCTGATAAAGTGCAAAAACCCCAAACGCCGTAACTGACCACCCTTGATTCGGAATAAATATAGCATAATAGTTTGAAAAGCAAATACATTTAGACGAAATCATATAGCAGCTGATAAACTCATCGTGCAAGAGGAACATCGTCAATCATTGAGAAAAGGAAAACTGGGATCGCGTTACTCGCTTATGCTACCCCACTAATTTCAATTTCTACCCTTTTCACTCGTTTAATTTCAGCAAGTAAAAGGTTAATATTTAAACTTTATAAGTTAATTGTTCTCTCCATTTCACCATTGAAAATGCAAAAGGAAAAGGAATTTAGGAACCCATAAAAGTAAGAGAATGTACAGACAAATACTAAAGCATCCAAAGGAACCAAACAAACTCCCAATTATAATATCAGAATATAGAAAACGCCAAATGACCATACTTCAAAGAAACCAAGCTTCAATTTTCCAAAAATATATTTTCATTAAACAATTATACGCTCAAAAAGACTGAAGAAGCTACGAATTCGATCCAAAGCAAATACACAAACCTGGCCAGCAGCAATTCTTAACAGAGCTCGCCGAATTCTGGAATCAGTTTGCTCCGAAACTCGCATCTGAACCCTAAGCAACTCACCAATCGTGACCGCTTTTTGCGCTCTCCCTAGACTGGTCGGTTTACCGCCATCGTCAACTCTCTTCTTCCCAGAATTCGACTTCATTCCCAGCGCCTTCTTCACCTTACTAGCAGCAGAAGACGTCAGCGAGCGCTGGAGCGACGGAGCCGAAGATGCCGGAGCCCTGTCAGCAGCCCTCTCAGACTGGGGGATGTAGGTCAAGGGGCGGGTGCCGGAGCTCCGGCAAGCGGCGATTAGGATCTCATAGGCGGACTCGCGGAGGTCGGAGTCGGACAAGGTAGTGGCGGGGTCACCAAAGGGTGACCTGAAGTCAGAAGCGACACGTGGGTTGTGAGAAGGAGGAGGAGGCATAGGAGCGTGAACGTAGGAGTGACGCTTGGAACCACCCAAGGACTTGTCCCTGAAGATGTGCGACATGTCGGAGGAGATTAGTAAGTAGCAGGGAAGTTGGGAGGGGGTCCATCAATGCATCTTTTTGCTTTTTTTTATGTGATTCTTGCTTGAATTTTAGGGAAGCCAAAGCACACTTAGACGACTTGCTTTGTACTTTGATTGACAGAGTGTGGTGGGGACCTGAGGAGAGAGACAGGGGGAGAGTTTTTATCGAAGAAGCTAGCTGGTGGTGTGAAACAGAAAATTGTCAGTTTAGCCTTCACATTAGGCAACAGTAACATTTACGTCCTTATTAATTTAATATATTCAAATACTTTAAATTTCAATATATGAAAAGATTTGATATGTTCTTTTTTATTTCAATTTATTCTTTTTTGGTTACAAACGAGAAACACAATCAAATATGAGAATACAAATCGCCTTCTGCATCACTGCAGAGAAGCTCCTGGAGGCACGAAGGCGGCTCCTAAAGTGTATAAAGACCCGCTCTAAGGACGATTGTAAGATTGATCAGATGGTCCGCACACTAGTTTCTCTCGCGATAGACATGCTGGAAAAGAGTCTCCCACAATCTACGGAGAAGCTCCCGGAGTTTCAATTTATTCTTCGTTTGCCTGATTGAATACAAATAAATACTCCGTTTACTTTTAAATTCTTGCCACCAACTGTTGAACTAAATAATTATTGGGGACGTTGTTTATTTGATCCATATGGCATCCCGTTAGTGACTTATGAAGGTCAAAACACAGACTGGGCTGCTAATAATATAGTTTATAATGAGTAGCTACAAAACACACTTGCATTGTTAACACACTATTGGATGTAGTCTACGTTACATTACTTTTTATCACACAACTTGCATCCTAAGTGACGCCATTTTCTAACGAAACAAAACAAAATATATCCTTTTCTTCTGTAATTGACCTAAAGCCTACCGTTTCTTGTTCACACTTGGCTCGTCCCTCCCACCATCCATTCATCAAACCGGCAGGACTTATTCTTAACGGAATCATTCAGAAAAATCAAGCTTTCCTACTTTCCTAATTCTAATATATTAAAATGATCTAAGAAAACACATATTCCACCAACCCAATAAGTACCTTTTTTAAGCAATCGCCTAAATTTAGTAGAGTTTCATAGAAGTAACATTCATCCAATCTTCCATTTGTTTCTCGAATCTTTACTTTAATGTGATATTACCCACTCGATTAAAACGTATTTTTAATCGAATCCAAAGATGTGCTACTTAATTAGGCTTTTTTCAAAATGGGTTATGTTCGTTATTAAGCTAGCTTTCTAGCAAACCCAATATTCTTATAGCATTACTCGTGTTAAACTTTCAGGTGGAGAACTCGCTAATAAGAAAGCTTTCGCGGTTTCTATCCAACGTCTAGCCCATATCACACTAGGCCGAACTATTTTGGTCTCTTTCCCTCGCACAACACACATAAATAAACCTCCAACAGTTAATGTCATTTACTGCAGTATTTATTTCTCTGCAGGCACATATTTATTTCCCTGCGGTTCTTCGTTATATACATGAATAAATACTTACTCCAATTTATACATATTTCATTTAGTTTCCCTCTCCCATTAGTATACAATGACCTTGATCAAACTTAGACTTGAGAAATACAATTTTATGCTGGAGCAAATTAAGCTATACAACAAGGTAACGTTCTCTTTCTCTACCAGAAGCCAAGAAGATATTTTAACAGAACTTTATGGACTTAATCTGAACAAGTTTTTTAGTTAAAGAAATTGAACGCTCGCTCAAACATGTCTTAGAGGTTACAATACACCATTAACTCAAACTCTAAAACTAAGATGGATATATGGAGCTGAATTACATGCTTTTTATCTTATGTGTAGGTACAAAGAAGAGTTGTCTATATACCATTTTTCACCATATCTAAATCCTGAATCAGCGATTACAAACAAATTTTTTTATTTAGTGAAAATTTAAATCTATCTTAGTATGATGCCAACTAAAATAGACATTACCACATTTTCTTCACTTAAACTAGTAGACCCAACACGGAGAGACTCTACTAGCGTGGGTGGGTATTCGAAGATCTGAGCGTCAGAAGCCAGAATCTCTGCAGATTTTCAAAAGATAAAGAAGATTAAGCCTCAAACCTACACGATCATGAAGTGAAGCGATGGAAACCTTACTTGTTGGGTGTTGAGACGATGCAAGCTTTCGGAATCAACATAGGGGTAGAAGCCCTAATTTGGTATCTTTTCTTGTAGGAGTCGAAAGAGGGATAGCAGATTAGGGCTTCTCATTAGGACTTTTAGTATGAGGGGCTAAACGGCAGAGTTTTAGACTGGTTTTTGTAAGACTTCTATTGTACGCTACTTTATTTATTCAATTAATTTCTTTTTATTTTCAAAAAAAATTAGTAGACCCAACAAATAAACTTGAAATTTTTTTACCTAAGATTATATGTGTTATCTCAAGATTTTGATGAAAGTCTAACCAATACAACTAGATTGAGTTAATAATAGATCAAGCCAAGTCTAGGTAAAGATGACAATGGGTCAAGTCAGGCCGAGTCTGGGCTGGCCTGATCTATGGGCTTATTGACCCGTGGCTTTGCCCCAACTGGATAGGCCATGAATGGGTTGGGCCGATCGGGCCTAATTTATTAAATTTCAAAAGAAAATTCAAAAAATGCTCTAGGTCAGGCCTCTGGCTGCGCTGAGCTTGAACAGGAGCACAACCCATGGCCCGTGGCTCGTTGACTTTAGGCTAGCTCGGGCCGGATTGTCATCCCTAAGTCTATGCAGCCTCACGACCCTTATAGGTGACATAAACAAACATGCCAAACAACAAACTAGTAAGTCTTGATAACCTAGGTTTTGTTTACACAACTTACAAAATGACGTCATTTTATTTACATACACTATATCGTTTTATGTATGTGAGAAGTTTGAGTTTCGAATTAGGTCAGGTTGGGTAGTGGAGCCCAAACTCAACTTCGATCTAAAACTTAATTTTTTTAAAAAATGTCCATCCAATTCTAGACCCAATCAACTTGGGCCAACCGCACTTAGGAAATTTTATCATCCCTAATTTTGTTGACCAATAAAGCTCAAATTACATCTTTATCTATGTCTATACATAACTTAAAATCAATATATGCTCAATTAATTAATGACAATCTGATTTAGAACAAAAAAAATTCAATGCATTAGATAAAAAGATGAAGTTAATTTTAAAGCATTTAGGTAAGCATAAAATTGAGAAACTTGTTGAATTTGTCAAGAAACAAATTGGTTCAACACACTTTGGGAGTTTTAGTCCTATTATAAGCTTAAATAGGTTAATTGATCTCACTTTACATGAAAATCAGGCTAGCTTGAACTTAGGAGGTAATATAATGTAACTATTAGTAATATGATAAATGTATCGGTGTCGTTCCACCTAACATAGGTGATAAGTACCACCCAAAGACTGTTATCTTCCTGTAATTAGCCACCATTTAATGGTTGAAACTACTAACTAAAGCTATGGTAATAAGGGTAGAGACCAGAATTTTTATGGAAATAAGGTTAGTGATCAGGATAAGTAATGTACAATATAACAAAGGGATATTATAAAATCAGTTGAGGTTATAACTTTTAAATTTAATGGTCCTATGGATGGTAATGTACTTTCCGAATGGTTAGTTTTTCTTGAAAAGTATTTTAATTGGTATGACATACTTAATATTGAGTGTATTAGGTTTGTTAAAATAAAATTAACCAAATTTGTCAAAATATATTAACAAACTATATTATAAGACATGGCTTGATTAGGTGCACTATCAATCACTCAGTGGGAGGACATGAAATCGAAGATTAAAGAAAATTATATCCTTAAATCCTATAAGAGCGACTTTGTTGGACCCTGTTTGATTCCGAAGCCCAACCACTTGCTCTGATACCATCTATGTTGGATCCCGCTTGATTCCAGAATCCAACTATTCAGAATAACATAATACTTGAGCGTGGTTCCTTGTAATCTCTTTAACCAACATAGATTTATTTTCTTGCTCTGAAACCACACCTATTGGACTCCGCTTGTTTCCAGAGTCCAACGCTTGCGAAATCATAATACCAAACATGTTGGATCCCGTTTTCAGAATCCAACTCTTGCTTTGATACTACTCATGTTGGATCTCGTTTGTTTCTAGAACCCAACTCTTGCGAAAACATGAACGTGTGCATGTTACCTTGAAGAGTTATTGCATTGAACCCTCATTAGCCATTATCCGTTCAGCTTCGTCCTCATAACATACCAAAAATTTCCTCACAATTTGGTCAATAGCGTGCCCACACAAATTAGTCACCATTCTCAAACTCATTTCTCCTATTTCAGAACAGAATTTGGAAATCTTTAAACCAGAATTTCAATTTGACTTCTTCAAAAAAATTGTAGCTTTATGTCTCTAGTTTGTTTTGAATCTCTATAGATTAAGATATGCTTAAAAAGTCAAAGTGTGTTCATACCCCAATCATGCTCTCCTATCTGATTCCTAATTTTCTTTCCATCAAACTTTTCAAATCAACTCCAAAAGATACAAATTCTCATGTAGAGATAGGAAACGATGTTACAAATCCATTGCTTTAAGAACCACTTCATTTAGAGGTCGGATGAAGAAGTTATGGCCAAAAGAATCAAACATGTTTATACCCTCAATCATGTAGTAACATGTCTTGGCGCAATTGCCATAACTTTCACAATCGATGTCGGATTGAGTTCGTTCTTAGACGGATAGAAAGAAGACTTCTAGATCTACAATTTTCATGAGGACTACAAAGTGAGATTTTGCTTCAAAGAAAGTCAAAAATATGGATTTATTGAAACTGTCCCGTGAATGTCCGTTTAACGGACATTGTCGGGCCTGGGGGCTCTTTTTCACCTGAGAAGGTCCGTTTAACGGACATGGGCGATGCTAGGGGTCTTTTTTTGACCCGAGAAGGTCCGTTTAACAGACCTAAAGTCCGTCTAAAGGACGTAAGGGTTCCCCAAACCCCTCCAAAGCGTCTCCAATGCTTCCTACATCCAATCTAACATCATATTCACTCATAATCTTCCCAAATTCAACTCTTCTAGTGCTAAAACACTTCATATGAATTCAAACACCCAATTTATCTCATAAAACTCTCAATTCTTAACCCATTTGGTTCATCAAAACCACACATTCTCATCAATATACCATAGCTGTCCTGTGCATACATTTCATGTAGCATCACATATTGCAACGATCATATCTTTTCACTCTGATATCCAAAAATTTACAAACTTTATATCATTGGAAAGCTATAAAGACAAACTACAACTTCCATGAAGACAACTTTGTCTAATTCTACCTAAATTAATCAGTTTGCCCCTGGAAGTCAAAACACACATTTTATCCTCATGAAAAACTTGAAATTTATCCCAAATTCACTTCCTTAACTAATGCAATATGATTCTTATCCATTCACAATTCCAATCCTTCTTTTCCATAACATCTCACTTACAAGTAATAGCAATTCATATTCAAAGTTCATTAACTCAAATGGATTACTTCTTCAAGTGTACTCAATTCCAATTTAATCTCATCCTTAATTAATTCATATTCCAACTCCATCTCATATTTCAAATCCATACACAAATCCATATTTCATTTACATCATAAATTAAGAGTTTTACAAACTTTAATGGCATTTCCAAGCCACATTACAATATTTCACAAAATCACAAATTACATAAAATATTTAAACTATAATTGCTCAACATGCGACTACAACCTTGTTTTACATCAATTAACTTCAAATACAAATTATGCATCAATAGAGTGATGCCTTGATTCTTTTTCACTCTATCTCTTGCTCATCACCTAGAGATAGGGAAAGAGAGTGGGGGTGAGCTTGAAAGCTCGTGGGTAACAGGTTTATAATGGATAATAAGCAAAACCGTTCAAAAAGTTCATTGTCATAGAAAACTCTTGTTGAAATCCATAAAACACTTGTTTCTCAAATTCTCATCATGTAGTTAAATTTACAAACCACAAAACATGAATGCATCAAACTTGTTCATATATCATAAGCACATAAGCACATTAAAATGGTTTGGATAGGTCCGTAAACAGAACGTACTAACACAATTTCATAGAATGGTCTTGTGTAGCCGTGAACAGAAGCAATCCCATATAATGGTTTTGCGTAGCCGTGAACTTAGGGGAGTCCGTGAAGGAGCTCTATGCCACTAGTGGGCAGGCAGGAGAAGCCTTTAGACAAGTGTACTTGACTGACAGAACAGACCACCACAAACCCACATAACATGTAATTTATGACTTGAAAACAGATTGCCCAAAAGGCAACATTTCAGAAACTTGTTTTTCATGAACATGAAATTTTTCGAAAACCCTTTTCATTTAGCAATTCCAATTCATCAACAACATTCACATACTAAGCATATAGTAAAATCCTTAAATCATTCAAAAGCAATGATGCAATATTTATGAAGCCATTGAAATCATTTTATTCTTTTGATTTTAAAGAAAACATTTATGACTCATTACTCTAATTATAAACATGAAAGCCATCTTGATTTCCTTGCTTAACTTTGCTCAAATTGCCTCTACCCCTCCTTGGTCCTCTTGCCTCTCTTAATTTCCTTCATCAATGAAAAAAATCCCCAAATCAATAGGCATTCCAATTGAGAAACCCATAAGACATAATCACTAAAATTGATCTTAGAAAACTTAAACCCATACATTTCCTAAGCTCCATGAACCAAAATCTTCCCAAAAATCCATCAAATCAAGAATGCTCTTACCTTGATTTTTTACCAAATTAAAAGTTTCTTGGATTGAATGAGAGCTCTAATCCTCCTCTTCCTTTTACCCTTCTTGAACAACCACAAATTCCTTCTTGAAAGCCAAGCAACATTGAAACCTAGCTTTTTCTTCTTTTTCTCTCCTTTCTCTCTTCTCTACGACTCTTTCTCTCTCTTTTCTCTCCAATCACGTTTTTTGCTTCTTCCAAATGAAAGACACCAAATTTTGTTCCCTTTTATACCCTTAATGATTGAACAATGACCATTTTACCCTTACATGTAAGCCATGTAACTTAAATGCTTAAGTGATCTTCCCAAAATGCCTTCATACATATATACTCTTACCACTTAACACTATAATTCAATTAACCTATGTAATATAATCTTACTCACATTAACATGCTAATTAACTCCCATTAACATGTTAATTAATTCCACAAAAATACTCTATTAAGACCTCAAATTTTATTTAAATCATGCTTAACTCCTTCCGAAAATCAAGACCTTTTTTCTAATCATGTAATTGAAAGAATTTGATAACACTTCCTTCTAGAAAAATGTTCCTCATTGTCTTAGTTTTCTAATGACATCAAAATTGTTCAATTTAGTTCCATAGTCTAAAAGTTATACCCCCAAACATTTTCGGACTATTCTTATGCTGAAACAATATTCTGTGCTTAACTTCCATCCGAAAATTGAAATTCTTAGAGACTGAATAAAAACTTGATGTCATCAGACAATTTGTAGCCCTATATCCCTAGTTTACTTCAAATTAAAAATCATCTCATTCGGATAACTAGAGCAAAAGTTATGGCTAAAACACCGAAGCATACTCAGTGTACATGTTCAACTACATTTTCCAGCTTTTAACTTCCAACATTTCATATATAACCCATCTTGTACCTAAACCATCTTTTCTACT
>JAOSBP010000205.1:9486369-9497506 GCA_027563825.1 Erythroxylum mucronatum | reverse complement strand
AACAAATCCATTCATGTCCAAACATGGAATAGAAATAATGTTTCTTGTGATGACAGGAACATAATAACAATTATTTAGTTCAAGTACAAGACTAGAAGGCAAAGCTAAACTACAAGTTTCAATAGCTAATGCAGCAACTCTTGCTCCATTACCGACTCGTAAGTCTACTTCGCCTTTTCTCAACGCTTTACTGTCTGTCAGTACCTGAACATTGTTACAAATGTGAGAACCACATCCGATATCTAATACCCAAGATTGTGTTACAGAAGTAGAAAGATTGATTTCAATCATAAACAAACCTGAGCTTGAAGTTTCTCTTAACTTCTTTTCCTTCAAGCTAGCAAGATAAGCTTTGCAGTTCCTCTTCCAATGTCCAGCTATGCCACAATGAAAACAGGTGCCCCTTGCCATTCTTCTTCTTGACACCGCCTATTTACTTTACTAGTTTAGCATAAGCCTTATGATTCTTGTTCTTATTCTTCTTCTTAAGGGTCTTGCCCTTATTCTTGAAAGAAGAAGAGCCAACAATAAGAATAGAACTAGATTCCTTCTTAAGGCATCCCTCAGCGGTCTTAAGCATGTTGAGTAATTCAGCCAATGACATTTCCTTTTTGTTCATATGGAAGTTCATAATAAATTGTGAAAAACTCGGGGTAAGAGACTAGAGCACTAAATCAATGCTCAACTCGAGGTTCAGGTCATACCCCAATTGGCCTAATTTTTCAATGTTGCCAATCATCTGTAGAACATGAATTTCCACCAATGTTTTAAGAGCTATCCAACATTGAAACAGGGCTCTCGCAGTCTTAAACCTTTCCGCCCGACTTTGAGCACCAAACAACTCTTGAAGGTGTAGGAACATTTCCCTTGCATTCATGTTTTCATGTTGCTTCGGAAGCTCGGGAGACATGCTGGCTAACATCACACATGTCACTTGCTCATTGTCATCTATATGACTTTGATAATATTCCCAATCTTTGTTGGCAGCATCTTGAGCAAGTTCAGGTGGAAGGTTAGTGTTAAGAGCGTACAATTTTTTCTCATTCCTTAAAACAATTTTAAGGTTACACAACCAGTCAAAAAATTTGGTCCAGTCAATTTGTTTGCATTCATGATGCTTCAAAAACTATTTCGTCAAAAACAAAAAAATTTAGTTTATGTTGTAAAACCAAATAAGTAAGGACTTTTAAAATTTGGTTACTCCCACTATTTTAAACAAATTAATAGCCCTCACTATTAATTTGATAAATCATCACAAAATTTCTAACCGCGCATCGTAACGCTAGTCAAAATAAAATAACTAAACTACTACTGTAGCAGTGGCGAGTTTAGGTCGATCCTACAGAGAGTGTGTGTAAAGTTTATGAAATGAAATTAATCGATGTTTGGGAAAAAAGGGGGTTTGGATTTTTAAAGAAGAAAATAAAATAAAGCTAACTAATAAAAACAAATTAAAGAAAACATGAAAAAATTATAAATGTGGGGAACTCAGTAGGGACCCGGTTCTTTGGTTCAATCTCAGCCTACACCCTAACTAAGAATATTTTATTAATTTATTGTTCTTTAACCTCTCTTAGCAACTATTAATTGTGGGTTAATAATTAACCCGAATTTTCCCTTAGGTTTTGTTTAATCAAGATATGGTCGTTAATTAAACCTAACCACCAAACAACCTAGGATACGATCTCTAGATTTAATTAGGTAGTAGCATTACGAATTAGAAAAACCAATTAATCAAGGAAACGATCACTTGCGATGTGTCATTTAACTTAGGTCATGTTATCCCTAATGATTACGAAATCATTAGTCGCTACACATGAATTTCAATATAACAATTATGGATTATATCAAAATTCTACCAATGGGTTTGCAATTAACGATTCAATGAACGCATTAAAATTACCAAATCATAATACCCAATGGGTTCATACACAAATAACCGAATAATAACGAAAATTTGATTATCCATACACACAACCCAAATCAATTAACATCGGATAACACAATCAATTCCTAATGAGAGAAAGAAACCAAAAAATAATAATAAAATTACTTAACCTAGGTCATCGACGTTGATATCGACTCCAAACCGGCGTTAGAATGTTTAGCCCTTCATAGGTGTTTTTCGAAAAATTGCTTCAGTCCCATTCCAATCCCTACCCAAAATATCCCCTTTTTATTTCTCTTATGCAGCCCTCACTATTGCTTGTTGCCACTACTGTAGCTTTACTGTAGCTTGATGGGACGAATTAACTTCGTCCCATCTTAAATCCTTGTTCACGCTTCACTGCTTCTTTGAGCGTTGTCTGCTTCACGCAGGATGCCTCTCACCACGCTCGCTAGCCACCAACCACCAACCACAGCAAGCCCTGCGCCTGCGCCTCCCTGCTTGCACCTCTCTTCTACTTTCTTCTCATAATTTAATTTGCTGCCCTTTTTTTCTTGTGTGTTGCGTCCCTCTATTGCTATGGGACGCCAGCGTTTAACGCAGCGTTCCAGCGTTTAACGCAGCGTTAAACACTGTGCACAACCTTTTCTTTTTTTTCTTTTTTTTCAATTACTTGTATTTAAATTTTTCTTCTTCTTTGTCTTCCATTTTTCATCTTTTAATTTTCTTTGCCAATCCATGAAGACAAATAAGTATTGATGTTCGAAAAATGTCCCAAATTGGGTGTTTTTGACTCACTTTAATTTATTTGCTTCTAAATTGTACCTAAAATCACATATAAATTAAAGTGAATATCTTAAGCATTTTTGTATCATTAATCGCTAAGTGTAAATAATTAAATATATCAACAATTAAACATATATCAGCTTCTTAGGTCCTTTCTCTTTCTTTTTGTAGTATTTCCCATTTAGGGTAAACCCTCGGGTTTTTTTGTGCCCAAAAAGTCTCTCAAAAACCTGAATCCGAAAGCGACCCTGTGTCTGTCTATACACAGGCCACGATCGTGGCCTTTAGTGCACGATCTTGACCAATTTATCTGCTCTCTGTCACGATTGTGGATGACTCCCCACGATCATGGCCAATTTTTCTACTCTCTGTCACGATTATGGCTGACTCCCTACAATCGTGGCCTTGTGCCCAAGCTTATGTCACAATTGTGGCATATTTGCTATTTCCCAGGTCTTCTTCGATTCTTCTCTGAATGCCCTTAATGGTTTCTCCTACATGGATGGCTCTCCAAACTTTTTCAAACTGCTTCCTTTTAACATATATTTGTGTTCAATCCTTTAATCTATATGTAAACACAAAATGAACACAAATTCAGTATTTAAACACAAAGATAGGATTGAAAAGACATTGAAATGCATAAAAAAATATAAGATGATTCAATCCTATCAAAACGTGATAGAGAAGACTTAGAAAACAAGCCCAAAGTGAGGAAAAGGGTAGGAAGCAAGGAGAAAAAGGAGCCATGGTAGTGAGAGGTAAGAGTTCTCACATTAGCCATGGTTTTATTATGGACCATGTGTTGAGTTTTAACATCAAAATCAAAAACACCTAATTATTGGTTTGTCTCCCAATAAACGCTTTTTTATTAGTATTTTAGCTGGACTTCTACACAAATTATTCTTTAACCTAGATTTATAATCAGCTACTTGCTTTAACTCTTCTTCTCAAATGAAGGTCATTAGCTTATAAATAGGCCACTTACTGTAATATAATGAGGATATATGGTATCAAATTAATAAAATCAAGTACATCTACTAGTTCCTTTTTTAGTAACAAATTGTTAATAGAACAAGGAATTTAGAAAAACTCCTGAATCATCAATTGACTATAACAGTTTGTTCTGTGGGAAGTAGTAGACCTTTGTACTTAAGATGGCTGTCAATAATTCCTTGATAGCCTCTTTAGATCATCTTCTTCATCATCCTCTTTTTTTCTCTCTTCTCCTCTTAAGCAATAGCTTCCTCCATTTATTTAACCTCTAGCTCCTCTCCACTCCTTATAGTTATCATATTTACTTGTTGCCTCAAATTTGACTTGGTGTATATGGATAAAGTACTTGACTCTTTAGTTTTATAGAGGGAAACCTTGGTTGAAGCAATGAATTTTATAAGAAGATCCTCAAAATTCCAAAATTCCTTTTATTGTTGAAGATGTAGAAATCTAAGGGAAAACTTGGGCATTCCATACAAAGTCGTGATAACTGCTTCACTATAGATTATAAGTATTCCCGTATAAGATCTTTTAAGGTTAGTTCCCCTATACAAATTAGATGCTCCCACATGTAACCTTGTGTATGACATTCATGAATAGGGTGGTCACCATTACAAATATGAGAACACATCATGTATACCAATTGAGCTTCCATACGTATCACCATTCCTCTTGTTTCAAGCTCCTAATACGGCCATAAGTGATGACATACCATAATTCCCCTGAGAATACTATCATATCCATCGATTTATTATGTTTGGTAGTTATAATGATGAATACCCAGATCTTGAAAGTATTTCATAAACACAAATTCAAAAAAAAAGGGCTATAAGAATAACCCAATAAACATAAAAAGAAAATAAAAGAAAAATGATGGCTAAATTAATAGAAATTAAGTATTTCTAATATCCTAATCCCTGAAAGTGATACAAAAAACTTAAAAACTTGATTGAGATTGATTTTATTTATATTTAATCGAAAGCTCTCGATGTAATTATAGCTAACAATGGTAAGGACAGATTAACCCTATAAGGACTATAAGAACTAATAATAATTTCCTATTATCTAAGCAACAAATATTAGGGATAGTGATTGATCATATTTAAAATTAAAACAATAAACTTCAACATAATTAATAAACCAGAATGGAAATTGAACTAAAAATCAACCAATGAAACAATGGTATCCAAAATTCAAATCACCCTTATGACTTCTCATGTAATCATGACTTCACACATCAATGTATTCTAAAGTTTATTAGATGGTGAAAATTCCATAATTATGCTAATATATGTCTCAAGGATATTAACAACTAATCCTATGTTGATTAGTTGAAATATCTTTCTAATTAAAACTCCTAAAGTTGTATTAATCAATTTACAAATTTCATTATTAGGTTTGACCCTAATCTAGGTTTACATGTAACTCCTTTCAATTATGCTAGATCTATTTATACAAAGGATTTATCAATCTAAATTCCATGAAATTACATATGAAATAACATGTTGTTAATATTGATTGAAGAATAATACAAAACACATAATTGTAATCTCAATGAAACGAAAGAATAAATTAAAATAAAATCAATATAAGGTCCATCCCAAGGTTCATTTAATCTAAGTTATCATAAAGGGTTTTGCTCATAATCATATGAAATACAACATCAAAGCTAAAGAGAAAATTGAAAATCAAGGATAACATGATAAAATCCTTTTAATGTTCAGAAACTTCATTTTAGATCGATAAAAATCTACCCCAGATGTTGGCCCCTAATTTTTTTTATTTGATTAAGCCTGATTAGATTAATTTTAGGGTCTTGCTAGATTAATGTATGTTGGAGTTAATTAGCTTGTTAATGTTAATGAGATTATGTGACATAGGTGAATTAAATTAAAGTGTTAGGAGTGTATAGCATAAAGGGCATTTTAGGCAAGTCACTTAAGGATGAAAGAACATAAGCTTTTAAGTAAGGGCAAAATGGACTTTGTGCAATCATTAATGGTATAAAAGGGGAGAAAATGGGGCGTCTTTCATTAGAAAGAATCTAAAAACGTGATTAGAAGAGAGAAGAGGGAGAGAGTGTCGTATAAGGAGAAAAGAGGGAAAGAAAGAAGAGCAAGCTAGGTTTTGATTTTTTTCTTAGGCTTCAAGGGTGATTTTTAAAGTTGTTCAAGAAGTAAAAAGAAAAAGCAAGATTAGAGCTTCCATTAGAGCCAAGAAGCTCATTGTTTGGTGAAGATTCAAGGTAAGTTGTTTTTAATCTTTTGGAGTATTGAAAGGTTTTTGGTTCAAAGAGCTTAGAAAATGTATGGGTATAAGTATTCTAAGATCAATTTCATGCATTTGGTTCTTTGGGTTTTCCAATTTGAATTCTCTTGATTTAGGATTTTTGTCAATGTTAAAAAGGAAATCAAGAAGCACAAGAGGAGAAAGAGGAGAGGAATATTTGAACAAGCCATAATCAAGGACTTCAAGGTGGGTTTCAGTTTTATAGTTAAGAAATAAGCCAACAAAAGTTTTCTGTCAAGAAATCATGTTTATACATGATTTGTGTGATGATTTATGAAAAGTTGTTTTCAAAATGATTCTATGAAATGATGCATGATTATGAAACCATACTTTTGGAAATGGTTTTTACGGTATAACAAGCAGGTGAAAAGCAAGTTTTTAAGAGAATGTGCCATTGTGGGCATCAAGCTTACAAGATTTTGAAATCTATGTGGTATGTGGGTTTGTGGTAGTCCCTTAAGAACCGTCACGTGCACATTAACCTAAGTATAGGCTTCTCCCACCTGCCCGCTAGTGGCATGGAGCTCCCTCAAGGACTACCTCAAGAATTCACGACTACACAGGACTATTATATTAGAAATGTGTAATGCGTCATGTTTTGGACTTACCCAAACCATTTGATATGCTTATGTGTCATGACAAGTTGATATGAGTGATGCATTCATGATTTGCATACACATAAATTTCTGCATTGAAAATGATTTATAAATGTTTTTGCTTATTACAAACTATAAAATTGTTACCCACAGGCTTTAAGCTCACCCCCCAATCTCCACCCACACATTCAAGTGATGAGCAGGATATCGAGTAGGTCAAAGGGCAAGGTAGCACTCCTAGTTTTGATTATTTAGTATTTAAAACAAGTTTTGTAAAGCAAGGCTTTAATTGCATTTTGAGCAAACCATGGTTCTTGTATCTTTTATATTTTGGGGATTTTGATGTATTAGTATATTTGCAGCTTGAAATGCCCACTAAAGCTTTGTAAAACTTTTATCTTTTGCTGCAAATGAGATATGTTTGCTTCAAATAAGTGAATTATAACTTGGTTAAAAACAGCTTAAAATAGCCCCAAACTTATCCCAATTTATTTCTTTTGCTTCAAATAAGTGAATTATAATATGAAAACACAATATTAACAAATTAAGTATCAAAAAATAAAATAAACAAGTAAAATACACTAAATATAAACCTAAAAATATGAATAGTTAAGCATTTATCAAACTCCCCACATTTAAGCATTTGGTTGATGACTCTCATCTTAATAAGAAAAACTTCGGGAAAGCATTAAATCAAGATTCTCCATTATTCATTTGATTACAAAGTTTATTGAATTGTTAAGCACTTAATTACTTACATCAAATTATAAATCAACTTAATTCACTTCACAATTCTTCAAATTTCAACTTAATTCACATCATTGCACTTAATGCATAAAGCGAACATACATGAGAAAAATGTTAAAAACTTAAAGTATTTTTACCCTTTATTAAAAATAAAAACACTAAATTTTAAAAAAATATAGGAGAATTTATAAGTTTGTTTGAAAAGTCCCCTGACATTTTGACGCAAGAGTAAACACCTTGTCATGAAAACTCCCAATTACTAAGCTAAGTTACTATCTCAAATGGCTACTAACATCACTCTTTAACTTCAAATATTTTATTGATACAAATCCAATGGAGTGTAGGAATGGCAGTGGATCAGGCCCATAGGCCTGAGCCTTAGGATGTAAGCCCAAGGCTTGGCCCAATTAGACCTCAAGTAGCCCAGGACTCAAACCGATTCAAGCCTCCGATAGCTCGAAGTCCAATTGGGGCCAATTTTTAAATTTTGAATTTATTTAATACAAATTTTATTTAATTAAAATATATAATATGATAAATTCATTGAATTGAAGACATAAATTACAATTGATTAATAAAAAATAAGATTTTTATTGAATGAATACATAAAACGTACATAAAGTGATAACATGAATAAGATGAAACTAAATTCATTTGTGAGTGATAGGAAATGGAAAAAATATATATTTATATATATTTTGAGAAATTTATATAATTGATGATACAAATTACAATTGATTAACAAAAAAAGAGGTTTTTAATTAATGAATACATAAAATGTTAAAATAAATAAGTTGAAACTTAATTCATTTATGAAGTATAGGAAATGAAAAAAAACATTATATATTTATTTATAATATGAGAAATTTATTTAATTGATGATACAAATTACAATTCATTAATAGAAAATGAGAATTTTAATGAATTAATGTATCTAACATATATATAATGATAAAGTAAATAAGATGAATTTCTATTCTTTTACACATCAATTGTTAATATGTATAAAAAAAATATACAACAAATTTTTAAGTAAAAAAGTTTCAATTACTATTAGTAATATTTATATCACCTTTATGTATGATGATATTTTGAATTAGAAAAAGATTGCAGGTAGTTTCAAGTTTGGGGGCTTTTTTTAACTAAAACTACCCAAATTTAAAAAAAACAAAATAAGTTCATATTTTTAATTTAATTGAATAGAAATCTTAAAATTATAAGAAATACATTTAATTAATGAGAAAGGCAAAATTCATTTAATTGATGACATAATTTAGGAAAAAGATTGTTCAATTTTTTAATCATTCATTTTACAAAAAATCAAGACGAAATCATGAAATAATATTGGAGTTTGGGACTGGGAGAGTGGATAGTGAAAACTGGAGAGTAGTGGGACAATAGATATTTATTGAAGTTGAGAATTTAGAAATAAAATGCAATTACAATAATTATATCTTCAATTATAACAAAACGCAATAACATAACAAATATGTAATTTTTAAAACAAAGATTAAAGATAACAAACTTGGAGTACAAGAAAGAGGATAGTAGCTAATTGTTGTAATTAAGATCGTCAATAGTTTGCATCACTTCATATGTTTATAGAAACATTATAATGAGTACTATAATATTAAAATTAAAGGAATATTAAGCACTTGCTAATAATTAATAAACAATTAAATATACGTTCATCATCCAATATTTTATTAAAATATTGTTTTCGTTGAATGAGTATGAGTATGACTAGTTACCTCTGCATCAGTTCCTGTGGTTGTATTAATATACAAATTAAAAAACAATATGCGGTAAGATAATGTAAAAAATAGACAAAATTAGTATATTACCAACTTCGAGTACACATAAAGGCTTCCACATTACGAGGATGAATTCGACCACGATGAGGACTAATAAGTTGACCACTAATGCTAAAAGCAAACTCTTAAGCAACAATATATGAAGGAACTGTTAATAGGTCTTGTGCAATTACTTGCATAATTAAAAAATAATTTTTACGATTCTTCCATCACGACATACATCAAATTGTACACTTTCAACTTTGGCCACACAATCTTCTATCAAATATTTATCCAACTTCATCATATTATACTAAGTCCTAGCCTTTTTTTTCTTTTATGAATTTTGTGAATAAAAGTAACAAAATGTTCTTAAAATGAGTCTAAACCTAAAGCTAAAACTGAACTACTATGAACTCAATCCTGCAATTTGTCTAATCTGAATTGATAAACATTAAACAAATCATACCAAAATTGTTTCATGACATCAACATGCTTTTGAACCTAATTACCGTACAAGACCTTATATATAAAATTACGTCTCTCCATTTTGTATCTCCGGTCTATCACAGATATGGCTGCAACTGTATGTCTAACCATATACCAATAAAAATTCAACTTATGCCTCATCTGCTCTGTCATAATTCGAATCACCTCATTAGAATCAAGCATCTAATTAGATAAAGCTTTCTTGATCTCACACATATTGCTGAAGCAACAGTTCGAAGTTGGATATTTTATTTTTTAGAACAATTCAGTCACAGTATAAAATAATTCTAACTTCTTACAAATTTCTTTAGCCAACTCTTATTGGTCTTTTGTTGGCAAGCAAATGTACTAAGAATCTTTTTGTCCCATTCTAGTAAACACCTCAAGATATTCAATTGTTGACTGCAACATCTTAAAGTTTAAGTTCTATCTAGTTGGACAATCTAAAACCAACTGCTTCGTCCTCAGAATGTATATTGTTGTACAATTTCTTCAAATTTCTTAACTCTTTTAGGTGTTACACTCTAATATACTACACTATCCTGAATCGCATCTATTGCTTCCATTATCATCTCCAACTCGTCCTTCACAATCAGAATATGTGCAAAACAACACATATGGAATAAACTTCCACTAACCATCAAGCTCACAACCTATATCTTATTCTTCATCTTTTCAATCATAGAATCATTTATGCTATAATTCTTGATTGTTATGGTGGATAATATAGTGTCGATATTCAAATTTATTAAATAATCGACCAATATAATTGCCAACCTTTCACTTATATATGATGCTAGCATATAAATGAAAATACCATTCACAAATATGACCAAATATCAATCATAACATAACCAAAAAAAAATAAACGATAAAAATATTAAAGAATATAATTTGCCTCAAAAGTCTACTAGAGTCCAGTTATTGTCAATATAATGTGATGTCACTGCTATATAACCCTTTTTTTGGTTATCAACTATCAACATGTCCATTATAATGGCAACCCATCTTTCAATACTCGATAATGTTCTTAAATTTCTTTCTTCTTATCCTCGTATATCTTTATAATGTCCTTCTTTAACGTATTTTGAGTGGGGATCTTGAAGGATGGTTCCAGTAATTTAAGCAACATCCTAAATCTTTATTGTATCAACTATAGATAGTCGATGTTTATCATCAATTAGTATAGAAGGAAACAAAAACCTTGATTTTTTGTTATCATAAGATGTTGTAATCATTTCATTCTTCCCTCTGTTACTATCCCAGGAATTAGAACGAGTTTGAATCGGACTTGATCTAACGAACCCGCTCTTGCCTCAATTATTCCCAATGTTTGGAACTCAAAGGGAGTTGCCTACCAAGAAGTTTATGATAATTCTCTACTATCTTTATTCATGAAAATAGCTGGCTTCTTATAACGAAGCTTACAGACTCAATTTAGAATACTTGTCAAAATAAACTTCTAAGAAATAAAGACTGTATCCAAATTGATTTGAGAATAACATAAATCACGCAAAGATAATTGACTAAATCTTTTTCAAATAAACTAGCCATAT
>JAOSBP010000205.1:9473378-9486269 GCA_027563825.1 Erythroxylum mucronatum | reverse complement strand
AAACTAGCCATATTCAGCTCACTTAATCCCCCTTGTTACGCCTCTGATAACTCTTTCCAATAAAAGAATCCATAACACTCTCTTATAAAGTTAGGGGTCAAAAATGTTTGATCTTCTGATACAATCTTCTTTCTGTTGCACGAATCCATATTTCTCTTTAAATGAGAGGTTCCACCTTTTAAACTCTCGACTAACATCCTACAATAATATTTACATTCAGCTTTCTTTACTCCGTTCATTAATCTAGCCTTATTGAAGTGATTTCAAACATCGCTTTTTAATGGACCTAAACTTTTATCTTCACTTAATACAAGATTAGAATTTTTCACTTGTAAATCCTCCGATACCAGATTATAGCTCTTCAATGGAATATATTCATCCATATGAAACAATCAATATATAACTATATATGTTATTCATAAATTTGAAATCCAACATAATACAACATCGCTACTAATATATGTCATTTGAAATCCAACAACAGTCATCAATAATTTTTTTAAAGCATTAAATAAGAACTTTATATTTTTTTAAAAATATTCAATAATAAAAAATAATCTATGTTGGACTTATTACACAATATAACTTACTTTTAACTCAACCAAAACTGTATATAGTTTAATGTAAGGTATGAACGCAAAACATAATGTTAGAGCATCAAGATTTATTTTTAAAAAAATATCCTTACAATAAGAGTTTTAAAATAAAGATAACATGTACCTTAAATGATAAAGAACATTTATATATATATAAACATAAAAAAATTTAGCTTACTATCTAACTTATTCTTAATAATCTTTAATAAGATGATGTCTCATTACTTTTTAATTAAATTTTTTTATATGAAAAGAACAAAACTTTATTACTTGGCCCTATAAAAAATTGCATCTTTAAAAGACAAGTGTCTTGAGTCCTCCAGCTATCTTTGGTGCATTTTACCCTAGTCATTGGTGTATTCATGACTTTTATAATTTTTATGTCCAAAAATTACTATTCAGTAATAGTTAGACTATATTATATGATGCGCTATTATGATTCACTTAGATTCTTGAAAAGAATGTTGTTGAAAATAATTTTAAAAATTATGATACTTATATATTTTTAGTGTTAACGTAAGTATAGAGTGTTTCATAGATGTATTGAATAAGGTCAACGGAAAATTTATAGTGAGATTTTTATTAATTGAATGTTTCATCTTATCAATGCTTTTTGAGTTTATGCTTTATTTTCTATATTCTGTTCAAAAGATGTCAGTACCTCAGGCTTTATGTTTTGCTAAATAAATAGGAAGCTTTTATGATGCAAACTATTACTAGATTTCAGAAAAATTGATCCCATAGTAGCAAATTTAAATCAATCAATAGCACCTAAAAAGATAAAAACGTTGAAAGTAGAAGTTTTATTTCTTCTCAAATCTATCTTATAACTCTCCTTGAAAAAGATCATATTCTTAAAAATTAGTGGCAGTAGGAAAAGGGTGATGTTGTATTATCTTTAACAATAAATAAGAGTGAAACAGAGCGAAACTCCAATATAGTAGTTCCTTTCCCTTTCAACACAGATTAAGCTTATGTAGAAAATAGAGCAGACTTTGTTGCTATAAAGAACAACTTGTTGTACAATACAAAATTAAGTTATGCATATTAACTATACTTCAGATAAGGATTATATGAAGAACCCTAACTTCTTTTTTAACTTCCTCTTATAATTTGCACAAATTGCCAATGTTTACAGTAGAAATATATTAATCACTCAAGTTGTAATTAAGGTCATTCCAATACACAAAAAGAAGGCAATGAAAGAAAACTTACTGTAAAAATAATTGAAATCAAGCTGCCACTTCCTCATCATTATAGTTGTTGCCTCCATACAAGTTCTTAATTATTCAAGGATAGTGAATAGCTATAGGCCTGTGGCCTTGTAGACTGTCTGCGGGGTAGCGGGCAGTTGGGTGCAAACTGTAGATTGGAAGAAGAAGATGAAACTAGGAGGTAGTTAGGCACAAAGGGGCGAGGCAAGAAGGACGAAAGAGAGACAAAGAGGAAGGAAGGGGAAAAAGTAAAAAGGTATATGCTAACCTAGAGTAAAATGGCATTGTTTTACATTAGGTGTAAAATAACATCATTTTACTATGAGATAAAACTTTTTAAAAAAGGGTCAAATGACACCTTCTTGCTCCTATCACAAAACTACATCATTTTAGCCTTATTAGATTACAATATACATCCAGAAAAATGATGTTATTATATTGTTGCAGTAAAACAATGTCATTTCACTTTTTACATATGCCCCAGAGGCACAATTTTTTTTAGAATTTTAGGGCTAGAGACTCTGTCAACCTAGGCCTTGTTGACTTCGGGCCAAACCTGGGCCCAACTCCCATCCCTTGCGAAGTTCAATTATTTATGCTCGTTTATTCACATACTAATTTTTTCCTTTTTCATAATGAAAAGATTCAAAAAGAATTCACATTTAACTCAATGCATGTTCAAATTATACATAATTTAAAACCAACTTAATCATTAAAACTCAAAACTATTTGCCTAAATAAATCAAATCACCACCGTAACTAAACTCATAATTAATCATTTTGATCAACATCCTTTAAAAAACTTCCTATTGATTAATTATGTTTTACCATAGCGTATGGTGTAACTATAACTAATACTAATGAGTATGTATCAATCCTATGAGGATTAAAATTACTTGTACTAATCATCTCTCTATTATCTAGTTTAACAAATTATGATGATGATGATGATTAATCAAATTCAAAATTAAAACTATAAACTAAAACAATTATGCACAATTGATTAATTAGAATGAAGATTAAACTAAGAAACAATTAAAGAAGATAGTAGTACCTAGAATTCAAATCCCCCTGAGACTTCTTATACAATTATGACTTTATGCATCAATTTAATCTATAGTTCATTGGACCGTGAAATTTTTTCAATTATGCTAATACCTTTGTTCAAGACTATTAAAAATTAATCCTAAGTTAATTAATTTAAATCTCTTTCTAATTAAAATCTATTAATTTTCACTAATCAATTTATAATTCAATTATGCTAATACCTTTTTTCAAGACTATTAATAATTAATCCTAAGATGATTAATTTAAATCTCTTTCTAATTAAAATCTATAAATTTTCATTAATCAATTTATAAATTTCACTATTAAGTTTTCTATTCTAGAAGATTTATGGTGACCTATATCTAGTTTTGCAAGCAACTTCTTTTAATTATGTTGGATCTATTTATACAAAGAATTTATCAATCTCAATTGCATGAAATCACACATAAATTAATACGCCAGTAATATTAATTCAAGAATAATAAAGAACACATAATTGAATCATCAACCCAAAGGTTCTTCTAATCTAGATACCATAAAGGGTTTAGCTCATAATCATATGAACATAACATCAAAGCTAAAGATAAAACTAAAAATTAAGGATAACATGATCAAATCCCTTTATTCTTCAAAAACTTTACTCTAGATTAATGAAAATCAACTCCAAAAGGGTCCTTGGTTATTCTTTGAGCTTTTTGTCATCCTAAGGTTTTCATTTGTGTTTCTCGAGCCTCCTCTTCACTTTTCCTTATAATCTTGTCTTTTATAGTTTGAAAATTAGGTTTTTGGAGGATACATAGCCATCAACAAGGGCGTGTTGGTGGCTATGTACTTTAAAAATCATGAAGCCCTTAAATTCAAAGCAAACATAGGCACAAAATGTGATGGTGATCTAACTCTTTGAAACTTTAAGACTACTTGTCTTATATGAAACATGTCCATGTTAAAGTACACAAGCATCAACATGGGTATGTTGGTGCTATGTACTTTTCTAGCATCTTTATAACTGGGTCAAAATAACTCTAAATTGCCTTAAATTTTTTCCAAATTGTTTTTTACTCTAAATAAGTGAATTACAACATAAAAATATAATAAATTGAATTTTTATTAAAAATTAAAAAAAAACAAATAAACGAGCAAAATGCATTAAATATAAACCTAAAAATATAAATAATTAAACACTTATCAAGTAGCTTAATCAATTCATCATAAGGTGATTTTATATCAAGAAGGAATATTGGAGACAGCATTTTGATAGCTTAGGAGTTGTTCAAGTCATACCATTACAAAAAATCAATTAGATGTTGCTATTTGAAGATTAATTTTTACAAAGCATTTGATACCATTAGCTGGAAATTTATTCTGAATGCTCTCTAGGCCTTTGGTTTCCCAATTATATTCAACCAATGGATAGATTAGTGTATCTTTAGTCCAACTTATATTGTCATTATCAATGGTAAGCCAACTAGTGTTTTTAAGAGAGCTAAAAGGATCAGATAAGGACAGCCTATCTCACACTCATCTTTACCATTTGCATTGAGGTACTAGATTTATCTCTTATAACATCAGGCAAATCATGCCTTTAAATACCATTATAAATGCAAGTCTATGAAGTTGTTTAACATATCCATTTTGGATAATTTGATCTTGTTTTATGGAGCAATAAACTAGTAGTTGGTACACTAATGCGATCCTTCAACCAATTGTCAGAGATCTCATGCCTCAAAGTTATCTACAGTAAGGGCTAGTTATATGCCTTTGCTACTTCTAGTGTTCTAACGCAGGATCTTACCAATTATTCAAGACCTAAAATTTATATGCCTACTTTTAAATACCTGGGCGTTGTTATCACTACTTCCAGACCTACCTATAGAGATTATGCCCCTCTGTTTGATGCCATCTTTAGAAGGATTAGAAGAAGGAAAAATAATCTTTATCTTATTCCTGTAGGTGTCAGCTTTTTACATCCATCCTCAATAATCTCCATATTTGCTATAGTTCACATCTTTACTTGCTCCAGAGCCTCACCAGAGGAATGGAGAAGATGTTAAAGAAATTTTTTGGATTAGTGGGACATCCAAAAATGGAATAATCAGGGTAAGTCGGAGGGAGTTATGTTTGCCTAAGGAATAGGGTGGCCTCATTATTAGGTCCACAAGAACTACTAAAAAGATTCTATTTGCTAAAAGAATATGGAGACTTTGTAATGATCATAAATCTTTGTAGGTAAATGGATGCTGGAGGAGTACCTAAAAGGCAATAGCTTATGGAACATGAAGAATAAACTTGACAATTCTTAGACCATCAATCAACTTCTAAAATTGAGAAAAGTCATGGCTAGGGAAATGAAATTTTTGAATGAGAATCGAGAAAAAAACTAGTTTCTAGTATGACAACTGGAACATATTAGGACCTCTTCACTTGCTTGTAGAGTTTGGCTCACTTCATCTCACTATTCTAGTTAGGAAAGAGTTAAAGAGATAATCAAAGGGAAAGGTGGCAACGTGATCATTGTGGTTTCACTACAATCATAAATACAGTCGAGAACTCTAGTCCTGATTTAAGCAAAGAGGATACAACTATATGGTCAAGGCATAGCTCAAAAAACTTCTCAAACAGCTCCTATATATATATGCATCCCTCTTTAGAGCTCATGAAATAATTGTCCCTTGGTGGAAATTGGTTTGATTTAACGGGAACTTGCCAAAAATTTCATGTATACTTTGGTTGATTGTTAACAATAAGGTTTAAATATTTGACATAATTAAATAGGATAACAATCTTAATGGCCTATATATCTTATGCAAATTTTTCCTAAAATTTTGGATCACTTATTTTTCTAATGCACCTATACTAGTTCTATTTAGGGTCAGAGGGTGCAAATCAACAAGAAACCTGGGCTTAAGAGGTAAGCTGGTCTTTGAGGGTCGAATTCTAGAATAATCACGGCTTAACCATATTCAAGATACGTTTGAGTTGCTGTGTCTATGATATTTGGGGAGAAAGAAACAGAAAAATCTTTGAACTCACGGAAAGCAACTCACGATCACTGTACTTTTGTGCTTATTTGGAGTTTAGTGTGATAATTTGGCTAAAGCAAGCTGATTTTAAGGTCCCTCTGAGACATTTAGAGCCGTTTTTTTATTTATGTCTCTTGTACTGATGTTTATTTCATTTCATTTTCCCAAAACAAGAATTCGGGCTCCACTCCACTTTTATCCCACTTGTCCCTTCCTACGTCGACGGCTATCAAATGTCAAAACCAATACCGAGGATTATTTAAGAAAATAACAAAAGAATTGAAAAGCTTACACAGGTCTTGATTCCCACGTCATCATTGCGAAAACATATGCGGGCAAGACGATTCAGCAGGCGCCGCAAATCCATGGCGGAGGCCCCGCCGTGGCTGCCGTCACTTCCCCACTTTCTACTGCTTCACTTTTGTTGTACAGCACGACTTTGAATTTTGACCAATCGGATGGTTCAAAGTCACGTTTTCAATTTCGAGGTAGATCGGTATTAGAATTAGAATGATTTGGATTTGGAATGAGAAACGTCGGCAGAGACAGGGTCTTGTGGACGCACAGGGTACATATATTTGATATATATATATATATTTCTTTTTTTAAAATTCTTTGTCGACACACACTACTCTTTTCTTGGCCACGGACAATGGAGCTTGTAATTGCGGTGGGGTCCATGGAGCTTAATGGTGGGTTGGTTGAGTCAGAAAGCTCCACGTGGAAAATGATTTTTTTTTTTTTATAAACAAAGTCAAGAATTAAGAATAAAGTTGGGTTTGACTTTCTCATATTATACATGATAAGTTTTTTTCTACTTAACAAGAGAATTGTCTCGTTAACATATATCTAAAGGCACTCACTCACTTTTCATTCTTACAGTAAAAAACTTATTTGTCAAAAACAATCATATTATCTGTCAACTAATTTACAATATATATTTTTCTTTTTAAAAACTTTGAAATAAAATCTCCAGTTATAATTTATAATTGAGCTATGTTTTTATCCTACATTTAATCGAGTTATGTTATTATCTTACATAAAAAAATAATATTTTAAACAATTTTCTAATTATTAATTCAGAATAATATAACAAGTGCTAGTATTAGACTTTATTTAAATGTTTTAACACAAGAACAAAATAGTTATTATTATATCTTTTTCTTAAACACAATTCATAACACATATTATCAAAAGCTACATCAATTAACCACGCATAGAAAGCAGGCCACATCCTTTGATCAAACATATAAACTGTAATTGGGTAATAAATTAAAAAAATATTTAACTTTTCGATATTTTATAATTTAGTATCAAAATTTTTTAATTTAATAATTAACTTTTTAAAATATATACAATAGAGTCAAAACGTTGTGTTCATTAATTTTTTTGTTCAATTGATTAATTGGAAAACAATTATTTGATATTTAATAAATACGTTACATCAATTAAAAAATATATAAGACAATCGGTTATATAAAATTTAAAATTTAATAACTAAGTTAAATTTTTAAAAAAATTCAAAATATTATTCACTTTTAAATTTGTCCAATTTAACTAATTTATATGCCAAACTTAACTTCAATTTAATGACATCAAAAACAACTCCAAATGTAGAACCTTTGAGTTTAACTTGTGAGAATGAGAACTTTGCTCCCGTAACAAATTAAGGTATCACACACATATAGCAACTATCTTGGTTCAAATCAGAATTCCCTTAGCTCAAATCTTTCAAAAAAAAAGTTCAACAAGGGACAATTTTGAACATCTTATCTATTAGAAGAGAATAATTTGGAGAATAATTTGCCTAGCCTTGGGTCTTGTATTTATATCATATATATAGTCATACAAGGGAATGAATATACACACTATACAAAGCTATGTACATCACTAAATCTAAGGAAAAACATATGGCTAATTACAATATTAATTTTCTATGTTTTATCACACCCCCGCAGTTAGAGAGGGAGGAGGTCGGACGCTCAAACTGGACCTAAAATTAAGAAAGAGCGATGAGGAGAGTCCCTTTATGAAGATATTTGCATACTGATAAGCAGATGGGACATGAAGCACTTTCACTTGACCCAAGCCTACCTTTTCTCAAAAAAATGGATGTCGATCTCAATATGTTTAGTGTATTGATGTTTCATGGGATTAGTAGATAGGTACACCATACTAGCATTGTCATAGTAGACCAAAGTAGCATGAGATAAAGGAAAATGGAGCTCAAAAAGAAGGTTGCACAATCAATATGTTTCAGCCACAATATTAGCAACATTGTGATACTCTGCTTCAGCACTGAAATAAGAACTAGTAGCCTAGCATTTAGAAGACCAAGAAATCATATTATTGCTAAGAAAAATGCAATAGCCAAAAGTGGAGCATCGAGTGTCAGGATAAGTACCCCATTTTGGATTCGAATAGGTCGTTAAGCCATTAGTAGAGGATGAGTATAGCTACAAACCATGATAAAGAGTGCCCTTAAGATATCAGAGAATACGCTTGAGGGCCTGGAAACGAGGTTTTCGAGGTCATGTATAAAAAGACACACTTGTTGTACTGTATAAGTAATGTCTGGCCTGGTAAAAGTAAGATACTGAAGAGCACCTATAAGACTTCAATAAAGAGATGGATCGGAAACTGGAGAGCTAGTGCCAACGGATGACTTGACTTTTGTGTCAACTGGAGTGGTCGAAGAGTTGCAAGAACCCATGTTCACTCGTTCTAAAGTTTCTTGATACTTACGTTTAGACAGAAACAAGTCATTTATATTTTTTGACACAGAAACGCCTAGAAAATAGTGAAGTGGACCTATATTAGACATGGAAAACTCCTTACCCAAAGAGGCAATAATAGAACATAACATAGTGGTAGACGTTACTGTCAAGATGATGTCATCAATATAAAGAAGAAAGATAGCCATGTCCTTACAACGACGATAGACAAATGGAGAAGTATCAGATTGGTAGTTGGTAAAGTCAGTAGAGGTGATAAAAGTGAACAACTGTTGGTACCATACTCGAGAAGCCTGTTTAAGCCTATAGAAAGACTTTTTAAGACGACAAACATAATCTGGATAAGCTTTCCTAACAAAACCAGGTGGTTGGCACATGTACACAGTTTTTGAAGATACCATAAAGAAAGGCATTTTTGACATTTAGCTAATGAATAGGCCAAGATCTGGAAATGGCTAAGCTAAGAACTGTGAGACCGGTTGTTGGTTTAACCACAAGGCTAAAGGTCTCATCATAGTTTAGACTAGCCTGTAAAGAAGTATCAACTGCCACCAAGCAGGCCTTATGGTGGATGAGGTTGCTACCAAAATCAGATTTATCCCCCAATTAAAATTGACAATGTTAACCCCAGAAGGCCAAGGGACAAGATCCCAAGTATCATTTTTAACAAGAGCATAATATTTTTTAAGCATTGTTTTTTTCCAGTTAAGATCTTAAAAAGCATGTCTATGACCACGAGGAACAAGAGGGGTTTATGTATGAATATAGACAGACTGCATTGTCTTAAAGATACCTCGTTAACTGCAAGTGACGATGGGATGCTGAGGTAGAGGAGGGGAAGGGGAGGGAAGTTGTGGGACGAAAAGGTTGTGATTTATGAGAAGGAGAACAACTACGACAAGTTGATGTAGAAACCATAAGATATTCAAGAGATATAGGAGAATAAAGAAGTTAACAAAGTAAAGTAGATGGAGTATCATTGATGGGATCAAGAAAATCATAAGAGTTGGAAGTAGGTATATGTTACAATGCAAAAGGAAATTCCCCCTCATTAAAGGTAACATGCTGGGAGATAATTACCTTTTTGGTGGTGAGATCAAAACACCTAAAGCCAATATGGTGAGGTGGATAGCCAAGAAAAACACAATTGTTAAGTCAAAATGACTTTACGATTAATAATTTTGATGAAGACCAAATAATAATAACAGAAAAGTAAGACACAAGCAGAAAAGTAAGATGCAAGCAGGAAAGTAAGACGCAAGCAAAAAAGTAAGACGGAAGCAAAAAAGTTAAACGCAAGCAGAAAAGTAAGAAGCAAGCAGAAAAGTAAGACATAAGCAGAAAAGTAAGATGCAAACAAAAAAGTAAGACACAAGCAGAAAACTAAGACGCAAGCAGAATGTAAGACGAAGCGCGGAAGCGAAGAAAATAAGACGAAGCGCGGAAGCGAAGAAAATAAGACGAAGCGGAGAAACTAAGACGAAGTTCCAATACCACGTTAGATGGATAATCAGTTTGAGTTAGTTACAGAACTCAACTGAATAACTGTTTCTTCAAAGATCAAAAAAAGAAGAAAGAAGCGGTTATCAAGAAGCAGTTGAAGACGAAGGCTATAAATACGAGTCGGAGTCTAATACTAAAAAAGTTAGAGATTTTAAAAAGTTACACGAGTGAATTCAAAGTTACGAAAGTTACAAAATCATTGTATTCATTAAGCTAAACTCTAGAGCTATATTGTCTGTAACAAAGCTCGAAACACCTTTCAGTAGAAAGAAGAAAAGATGAAAGCCTGAAGAGACAAGATAAAAAGAATACTTGTTGTAAGAGACCTAAAGAGGCTCGGTGAAAAGAATACTTGTATTTTTGAGAAGTATAGTGAAATCTCAGAAAGGATTCTGAGGACTGGACGTAGCCCATAGTTTGGGGTGAACCAGTATAAATCTGCTGTATCGATTCTTACTCTCAACTCTTAACTTTTATTCTTGTTGTTTTATACAAGTACTTAGAAGCGAATTGTAATACTTTGTAAAATTGTTATTCAATAGTTCTGAAAAAGCAAGTTTTCAAAAGAAGTTTTGAAAAGGGGATTGTATTCAAGAAGAGGATACACAATTCAACCCCCCTTCTTGTGCGTTTTGTATATCAAATATTAAGTCTATACTAATGTGTGATTTACTGCATACATGTCAAATTATTGAGAATGGAAATAATGAATTACAATATACCTATATATAAAATGTTTTTGTTGATCTAACTATCATCTATTTTATGAATGAAATTAAATAATGATTAACAATCCTTGGACATGAGCCTTTTTATTATTATATGGATACTAAGTTACTTAAATGGTAGTTTCTCAAGTTCTAGGCCAAAAATGTTCGAAATTTAATTGGATAGCTTTGGATTACATGATGAAAAATAGGTACAAATCTTGTTGTTGGTCATTACTAGCCCTTATATATCATTAAACTTCTATATAATTGTTAATAGGGTCCTTACCAACTTTACATAAGCACCGTATAAGAGAATTACAACATTGTAAATAAGTAGTGACGTATATCATTTTGCATTTATAGTACTACTTGAAGGATCCCTTATTATTGATGTCCTTTCTAATTAGCTTTCATAGAGCTTTTATAAAAATTACGAATAGATAAGAGGATAAGGGATCCATTTTCCTTAGCCTTTGTTCTTTATTGAATAATTATGTTAGCTCTCTATTCACAAAATGTTATAGGATGTTGTTGTTATAGGATGCTGTTGTGATATGTAACTCTATCCATTTGATTAATTGTTTTGGATATCCTAAAACCTATATTAAATTAAGGATGAATTCCTATTTAACATTATCAAATTCCTTGTGCATGTCTATTTTCATCATATAACTCTTTTTCAATTTATTTTTATAGCAATCCTCACATTTCTTGTATTAAGAGTATATTATCTACTATATTCCTCCCTTGAATGAATGATACTTAAATTGGATTAATGATTGAGCTTAGGATTACTTTCAATCTAGCTACTAACATCTATGAAACTCTCTAGTATATCGCATTATAAGAAGACGTGGGTCTATAATCTTGCATGGTAAAAGGTTTAGGATTCTTAGGAATAAGGCAAACAAAATTTTTGTTCACTTACTTAAGCATTTTATCCTTTGAGGGAGGCTTTAAGATTTCCTTTGAGACTAGACCTCTTACTAGCTGCCATGAATTTTTTTTAGAAAAATAGACATTGATTTGATTAGACCCTACTGTATTATTTTCAAGCTATTGAGAGTCATTTCTATATCATCTTTATTGAATGGTCTGGGGAGCCATTTAACTTGATTTGTATTAATTGAGCTAATTATGAATGTTTTAGATACTATAGAGAAGAAACACTATTAGTAGATCTACCTAATGTAACACCAGAATTTTAGGGCCCTTTGGTATTGGTCAGTACTTGGAGATGCTGTTGTATATTGATAAATATATATTTTATTTAAGTCGTTCGGGTGTATATGTAAATGATTTATAATGTTATATACCCTTACATGAACTTATAGTTCATCGGTATGTGAAATCTTGGAGATTTCCAACATATAAGCTTTTAAGTGTGTAGAACTGAGTCCATTGGATGAATATGACTATGGTCGTTGAATTAAATGTGTTCTAATGCCTTAGAGGTGAGTAGAGATGATTTATAGACTTATTGGACACTTAGAAAGCTTAATTGGAAAAGTTGAAGTACATAAGGGCTTATTTGCCAATTGTTAAAAGTTAAAGGACTAAATTGTAAATTTTCAATTCTTGGAGGACCAATATATAATTTTATTGAGTTAAGGGGCTTAATTATTATTTCCAATAGTACAAGGACCAAAATAAAAATAAAAGTTTTGGAGATTTCTAAATTTTGGGCATAATTGCAAATTTACGAAAGTTTGGAGGGTAAAATGGTAATTTCACCGCATTTGGTCAAAGAAGAGTCAATATTCTAGATCTTTCTTTCACTTAAGTCCATGCATCGCATTTCTATGTACTTAAAATACTTAGCTTCAATTAAAAGAAGGGAGAAGAAAGGAGAAGAGAGGAAAGAAAGAAGAAAGTTTCTACCATCACCTATTTTCCACCAAGTTTTTGATTCTTCAACCTCAATCAAGGTGTTCTAAGAGAATTTAGGGTTAAGGAACTCAAATCTATCATTATATTTGAGAAATTCTGAAAGGATTGGAAGATATCACCAAAGGAAAGTTTAGGTAAATTTTGTCTCATCTCTCTCTACATTAGGATTTTGAGTT
>JAOSBP010000205.1:9435882-9454622 GCA_027563825.1 Erythroxylum mucronatum | reverse complement strand
AATTAAGTTAAAATTAAATTACATTCTATAAAATACTTTACATACCAAACACTATAATAAGAATCTACCCAATTTTTCTATTAGAATTTTTATAAGTATCCAAACATGTTAATATTTTTACTTTCCTATGGATTTATTTTTTAAGGAATCATATTCCAAGTTCACTTTACTTTCCCGCCAACCAAACGGATGTATTGTATTGTAGTTGAGTCGGAATCCCACACAACACCGTTTCTGTATCCAAATAAACATAAGAAAATTTAGCATCATCAGAATCCTGAGGGGATGGATTTTGAGCAAATAGGGATGGCTTACTCATGTGAATAAGAACAAATTGAAAGGTGTTGATGAGTGGGGTTCAATTCATGCAGATGTTAGGAGAAGTATGACTTTTTAATACATTAAAAATAAGATTTTCTGTATTTTTTTGTTTTGTATTTCGAGAAAACCATGCATTATGGTCTACAATTATTAATTGGAGATTTCTGGAAAATAAATAATTGTTTGCTAGCAGGTCCATCATTGATGGAATAATAAATGGGAATGTGAAATATCAAGCTCTTTTTCAAAGTGGCAATGGTCTATAAAAAATTAATAATGGGTGGAAAAAGGCTAGCACGTTGTGAGACGTAAGGATATTTCCATCGCGAAGAATTAATGTAGTTTAGCAAGGTCGAGCACTTCAGTGACCTTGTTTCAATTATTGGAGGTCGCATATAAATGATGTATGAAACCACTGTTTCTACGTATTTTTATAGTATTTCATATATTTCCTACACAAAAATGTACAATAGGCTCTAGGCAATTGAACCTTTCGGCTTATCTAACTACAGGAAATCAACCTTTTAATGCTTTTCAATTTAGAATAGTGTTCAGATTTTTGGAAAAAAGTTGTTCATAAGACTGCAATCCCCGTAGCTTCATACCTTTTTTTCATATATATAAAAATATTTTGATGGTAGAAGATTTACAGTTTTTTTTTCTTATTGATTCAAAAGTCTCGTTGACATATTAAATTATATGATATTACTTTGTTGTTCTATATAGGGGACGACAGGCTGATGGTATCCCAAAAACGACATTACTATACTTTAAAAAGATGTGCAATATTATATCAACCATTAGATACCCTATTCACGGAATCATTTAGGCACAAAGATATGACCCCTTCAAGTTATTTAATCTCTAAGACATGAAAATTATACACTCATATGATTTCTTATAGGTTATTGTATAATTCACATGCACCACTGACAGAGGTGGTTGAGAGACGATTGTCACACGAATGAGCCCTTGTAGATCTAGTTAAAAAGAATTGGTAACGATTATTTGGGAAAAGGCTTATTTTCCTTGGAGAACCGGTGACTCATGCAAACTGGCATAACAAAAGGCTTTGTTCATGATTCAATTAGAATCTTCCAAAGCACATACTTGACGCACCCAATCACATCTGTACCCTATGACTATGAGAGACAAAACTACATAGGTCCCAAGTTGAAGCAAACCAATTCCCACTAAAAAAAAAACCCTGTTCGTTGAGCGTAAAACTTGTCTTAAAAAAAAACAGAACATAGGAAGCACCAAGTGCCAAAAAACATCAGTTCTTCAGACACTTTCTTGGACCTTTCCATTTCTTGGTCTTTCCAAAGCCTTAACAAGGCTCCGAGCCCCCCAGTTACTTTAAGCATATTCACTGCTCCAGAAAGCAATGCACCTCTTTAATGGCCATTCAGTTCCTTCTTGTTCGTATTGAAGCAGAAGGTAGAAAGGAAAAAGAAAATCCAGTTGTCCCTTCTGGTATCATCCGTAAAAGCTAGGGCCATTCAGACAATAACAGTTATCTCCAAAAACAGCATATTATATAGTAGACACTATTTAATCCCCTAAATACTCTTAATATTGGTTGGTAGTGAAGAGCTAAAGGTCAAATTCTTTCTTTTCAACCTCAAAAAACAATGCGAGGGAGGGGAATGTACAAAGCAACATAAATGGAGGAAACTCACCAAAGGCCGCTAAAATTACTGATGATCAAGTCTTGAAAGAGGAAAAGAGAGAGTATTATCTAGAGCCCTTCAAGGAGAAAAATTGGAAAAGGGCACAATATATATCATCAAAATCCCAAGAAGATAAAAAGAAAAAGGATGACACAAGCACACAACCAAAAAGTCAAAACACTCTAAAAAGCTAATAATGTTCCCACAAAAAGGCTTCAAAACTACTTGTGCTGCCAACACTTTCTGGCGTTATTGATAGCTGTTCGATGAAATACCCACCGCTTCCACCGTCACAATACTCTTCATGCCACGCTGGACTGCACAGCCACGAGTCAACAAACACGAACTCATCCCTTAACTCGGGCGTGTCCTCGAAACTCGACGACCCGAGACTCGGTAACTTCACTATCTCACTCAAATCTTCTGCCGCTGCCAACTCATCCGCCGATGACGTCACCTCCATTGTCGATGAAGATGATGATTGCACCACAGTGGACGATGATGACGCATTATTTGCGGTATTGTTATTGTCGTCTTCGTCGTCGTCGTTGTTGCATTTAAACTCCATTGAAGCGGCTTTAACTGCAGCGGCTTGCACGTCTCGAGGTGAGTTGGAAGCCGGCCGGGGAAGTAACCCGGCGAGCTCCGGGAAGTTGAGGATGGCAGAGTTTCCTTTAATGGTCATAGCAGCGACGTCATGAGCACGTGCCGCCATTTCCGGTGTAGAGAAGGTGCCGAGCCAGATCCGGTTCTTCTTACGGGGCTCTCGGATCTCCGACACCCATTTACCCCAGGTGCGCATCCGGACACCTCTGTACACAGGATGCTTGCTGTCGTCTCTAGTTCTCTTGGGCTTTCCCTGGTTCTGTTCAAGTTCAGCATTAGGGTTCGAAGACAGCACGGATGATGAAGAAGGTGAGGAAGGAGTTAGTGATGAAGAAGAGGAGTTAACGCTTGATTCCGCCACTGAGAAAGTTCTTGTTGGACTTGGCGGGTCAGCCATGTTAATTAGCTTAAGAAACACCTTCACTTGCTAAGTACTTTGATAAATAATATAAGCTCTTTTCGTTTCAGATACAGAGCAAAAGCTTAAAGGGGTTGATATTTATTCTGAGTGAGTAAATTTATTTATAGTTTTAGCTTGTAGGCAGACGGAGGGCAGAAAATGCAGGAAAAGAGAGATGACGCTTAAGGAGGTGAGTGTTAAGGTGTATATAAAGGGTTAGTAGTAGAAGCTAGCTGGAGAATTGAGAGTTAGAGAGATAGGACCGGTCACAGGAGAGGAGGGTCAAAGCAAAGGAAAACGTGGAACCTAATAAGTGAATCCACCAAAGGTAGACGCTGCATTCACCACTAAACAAGTAACTAACCCAATACGTACATATAATTAGTAGTCCCATACTAATTATAATTATACACGAGTTTTTTTAATTAAAAATATAAAAATATCTCATAAAAAATATAGAACCTATCAAAATTAGAATTTTAGTGATTTTTCATAAAATCTGAAATTAAAATTTAGATTGTATGTTTTCATAAAAGCTTGAAAATAATAAAGACACCAAAATGAATGCTCTTCAAGAGTCAGCAATAGGATTGGAGAATGGGAAGGGGGTGAAGCACTCACAGCTGGCCTTCAGATATGGACTAGCCTAACATTCATCCTAGTTTCATAATGGCACACAGTAAATATAAATTTTTATTAGGTACAGAACATCATCAACGCCTGTCATTGGCCAAATCATAAATGGACTAATGTTTGGTCATTTGGCTAAAAAAGATAGGATAAATTATCCACCCATCATTTTACCAATAATTACTATATGATCCCTGTGCAAGTCACGTTTCTATTCTTAGTAATTAATACCTTAAAATTGGACTTTCGTTCCGCAGTTTCTCTTACAAGATATTGTAGTTTAGTTTTGATTCTGCGTTTAAGTGAAGAGACTCAAGACATTCAAGAATAATTTTTTTCGGAAGGGGTGATTTATAAATCCAACAATTATTTTTTCTTAAAGTCAAATTAAACTCAAAATCAAAATCTAGGGGAAACTCTCAGATCCAACCATAATTTGGTCTTCAGATGAAGAACCTTACCACCAAGGTTTTCAAAGTTGAGACCTAATGACCTGGTTGGGTCCACATTGAAATTAGCAATTTACTTGTCTGTCGGCTGATCCGACCCGAGAAATTTCAATAAGTTAAACCAGTTTTAGTATTGTTTTCCTTTATTTTCCTTTCCTGAATTTGTCTCCTTAAAATCTTTGAGATCTTCCATTCTGGTCCGGTTAATACTATTCTCAAAAAAAAAAAACTTAGATTATTCATATAATGCGTAAATGAGTCGTACGCATTCTTGTTTAAGTTTTATTTATGGAATGCCAACTTACACAATTAAGACTGAAGGACATATATATGGTCTAATTTAATGTGCAGAAATGGTAGATCTGGTTAAACAATTTGCTTCTTCTCTATTCTCTGAAATTAGACGATACAAAAATAATTCAATTTTATGTACCAGACCATTTATGTATATGGATTCAATTACCTGACTTACACACTAAATAATAAGTGCCCTTAAGGCAAGAAAACATAAATTGAGAATGGAGGTAAAATTATAGTGTTAGAGAACTTTGTAACTATCGGCTTCAGTCATTTAAGAACTGGGTACAAGGTACGGTGTTTGCGGATGAACATGCCGACAGCTAGTTTGTTCATGGCGTCACTTGTTCCAAATCAACATCCAAAGGCGGCAGCTACTGTAACTTGAATTCCACTCCATCTGCTGATAGCGATTTCTTTGTTATAAAAAGTCCAAGGTGCAGAAATAAACGAGAGTTGGGAGAATCCCGGTTAAGGCCATGCTCAAACAAGTTACCGACATTTCGTAGTCCGATCGAATGTTAGAAATTCGATCGTACGCTTTGTGCAGTACTATGAATTGCAAAATCCTCGTAATAGTATCACTATCCTGTCCACGAACTATTTTCTTAATTAACAATGTTGCAGATGGAGTTTGTTAGGAAATGCCCGATTGGAAGAGTTCGAGTATGGAATGGAATTAGCTTTTGCGTTGAGAAAGAGCTGCTATTGATCAAGATTGAAGGCAAAATCATTCGTTACAGGCAACAGATACAATTTCCTGGTTCAGAAGTACATCCATTTATTTTCTAAATTCCTCATAGTCACCTGGACGATGATGACCGAGTCAGTTTGGCCAAGTACTAAAAATTGAAAAGAGTAGGTGCTTAGAACATGATCAAACCTCAGCTTTCATTAATGAAGTGGACCCACTGATATAATTTTACTCCATTTTTCTTATTTCATTTCACAAAGATATTTGGATGCGTTAAATCATTGTGTTTCCCTCACATGCCACCCATGCCCGTAAGGTGATGGAGGAAGAAAACAAAAGAAACTGCATTTATTTCCTCAATATTAGTCCAGACTTTTCCCTGCTGCCTAGGTTCGTGTTGTTATCATATTGGAGGGGAAAGATAAGATGGACCATGTTATTTAGAATTAAGCTAGGAATTTTATCAATTATCATCCCTGCTTGACCAGCAATATCTCTTTTTCTTTATCCTTTTTCACACAGTACAATCGATCCTTCACTCTCATGAAAACCCTGTAATCATATACTATTTGTCAAGAAACAGAACAGCAGTTGCGTTGTAATTACAACGTGCCCTGCTTAATCCGGTGAGTGCTTATTTATTCGGTCATTATGCATATAAATGTTGACATCTGGGTAGTTGGCTAGGTAGAAGTCCAATGGCATTGCTTTAATCGGCAGGACCCGCAAGAATTTATTGCATTTGGATTCTTACAGGAGGCACCTGATGGGCTTTACAAATGTATAGGCCCCATACACTTCTATCTTACCTTCCACATCCTGCACTTTTAAGTCTGGCATCTTGCAAATACTATATCCTCCCAATATTATCATATTAATTTTATATTAAGAAGGGAATAATAACCCCTGCAATACAAATTCGTGCTTATGGTGACCTTTAATTCAAATTTAGAAGGCGAGTAAAGTATCAACTGAACTTCTAGTGCCGTTGCCCATTGGTGAACCAACAAATTAAACCAGTACTAGATGATCTTAATAGATGTATGTTCTCAGAAATGATGGTACAAATGCTTCATTGAGACTTGAGAGAGGGGTTTCATTGATGACAACTCCATTAAGCTGGTAAGCACTGAAGATAGGCTTGCTTCCTTCGTCTTTGAAAGCCGTATGACAGACCATTTTGGTCGCTGAATATTTTGTCAGAAGTGTCCTTTCTGGTGTCTGAAGCTCCCGAATGCAACAAAGTCTATATCACGACGTAATTCAATCATAAGGAAGCGAGTTATTGCTCATGGACCCCCTATCCAGCTACTCTGAACTGGAAATGGAGCACAAATACTGTTTCTGGCTTTCTGAACTCATGTGTTGGAAGTTGCATAGGAACGTCAAGAGATGGTACTAGTAGTCATAAGTCGCAATTGCTCTACACTGCCAGTGGCATAGCTTCATTCGACAGCCATAGGAGGAAATGCATACTTTGCTGGGAAGTTGGAAGAAATGGACCAACCGTTGTAGCTTATTACAGAGTTGATAGTAATATCCTAACTTGCCTGTTACATGTGTGAGTTTTGCCGAGTGAATTTTAGAAAGTTGTGCTTTATAACTGTGAATGTAGGATCCAATTAATCTGATTATTTTTAATATCCCCTCACAAACTCAAAATGATTGAATATCAGTTTTTAGTGATAATATCAGTAGTTTAATATAAAGATAAGTCGAATTGTCCCTTAAATAATATGATATCGTCTAAATTGAAAATCATTTTCATTGTATTTAGTACACTCATAGAAAATATTATTTTGAACAGTTTACATAACGATGCGATTGTCATAATTAAAGGAAGATAGTAGTTGGAGTTGGTAAATGTATAAACCCATAATTTGGAGTTAGCACTGCAACCTAACAAGTTAAGAGGTAGTATTGATTATGGCTCCACTTTCAACTTTAGTACTAGAGAAAAATACAACTGTTTATTTCTTATTGTGTCAAGAAATTAATGAATCAAGAAAGAAATTTGTAGCACGTAAAGTGTCAATTGGTACTTTGGTAGGCTCACCAGACAAATCAACATCAAAATAATCTTTTGGAATAATAGATGAATGTCAAGAAAAATAAAGGGCACGAATTAACATCCATTTGAGATAATATACGATGCGTAAGATAACATCATAATGAGTGATACGTGGAGCATGCATAAATTAAGGGGTGTTTGTTTCTTTTTTTTTTTCGTTTTTTGTTGTCGTTTTTGTAAAAAGAAAAATAAGTAAGTAAAACGTGTTTGGTTTATTCTGTTGTGATTTTTTGTTTCTGAAAATAAAAAAAACCACAACGATTTTACAGAAACCAGAAAACATCGTTTCTCTAAATTTTGAGAACATGTTTTCTTTGACAGAAAATCAACATATTCCTACTTTCTATCTCAATTAATAATAATAATAATAATAATAATAATAATAAAGTACAAAATTTATAATAATAATAATAATAATAATAATAATAAAGATAATTAATTTGGTATAATAAAATTAATAATATTAAAAATAGTAAGTAGAAAATTTATAACAATAATTAATAAAAATAAAAATAATTAATAATATTATTATTATTAACAATAAATAATAATAAGAATAAATTAATAAGAATAAGAATAACTTATTAAAAATTAATAATAATGATAAAATTAATAATAATAATAATAATAATAATAATAACTTATTAAAAATTAAAATTAAAAATAATAATAACAACTTGTTAAAAATTATTAATAATAATTAAAAATAATAATAATAACTTATTTAAAATTAATAATAATAATAAATAAAATTAATAATAATAAGAATAACTTAATAATAATAATAATAATAATAAACCAATGATATTTTTGTTTTCAGTTTTTTATTAGAAATCTCAACTAAATAGGTTTTTGTTTTCAGTTTTTATACTGCAAATCTCAACCAAACAGATTTTTGTTTTTTTAGAAAAAAACATAAACTAAAAACATGAAACAAAAATCAAAAACAACAACAGAAAATCAAAAGTGGAATCGAGTGACTATGAAATAAGACTGTCAATTAATTGATGAAATAGAATTCCCTCAGTGGCTAGGAAGAGTATTATCATTGGTAGCAAAATTTACATTAAATTCCACATAAATATTGACAATTTAAGAATATGTGAAACTTGTACAAGAAATAAATTTAGTAGCATACTTTGTTTATATTACATAATGTGATAAGGCTTCAAGGCCAAAAAAGAAATTAAGAAGTCCTAGACCTTTATATTAAATTGTTGATTAAGAAAACCTTTAACATGAATAATGCCTTGAAAATGATCACTAATAATCATGTCATCACCATAAAAGAAAAGTATAGTATATCCTCGGATGGTCTTACAAAGAAATTACGTATGATCATAAGGATTAGATTTGAAACTATGACGAGAGATAATGTTACATGAACTTCAAAAACCAAACTCGCGGTACTCATTATAAGGTCATATATAATCTTTCATAATTGAAAATTTTTATTAGGTAGATAATAGTCAGAAGGTGGTTGCATGTACATTTCTTCAAATAAATCGCCGTTAAAAATGTATTATTAACATCCGTTTGAAACAAATTCCATTACTTTGCAGTGATAATGATAATAGGACTCTAAATAGAAGTAAAATGAGCTATTGAAGCAAAAGTCTCTTTATATTCAATGTCGTTTTTGTGTGTAAAGACTTTTTCATATCGTTTGATAATACTATCTGCATGATACTTAAGTTTTACATACCTATTTATAGCAACCACCAATTTGTCAAATGGTAAGTCAACTAAATTCCAAATATATTGATCGTTAAGTATTTTAAAGCTCTTCTGCCATTATTTTTATCATAAATGATTAGAATTAGTTTTGTGGTATATACAAGACTTATAAGATGTAATGGTACAACAATGACAATTACAAATAAGAATTATAAGGTTTACTCATGCAAACAAATTAATAAAATGTTTAAGTAAGTGAAATAAGTAGAGTGAAAAAGAAATATATAAGTAGAGTTTCAATAGATTTCATGTTTGGAGGAAATTCTTTCGAAGAGTTATAAGGTTAGTTTACACTAAAAAAGCTATCGCATATATAGATTTCATTAGAAAAATAAAGAGGAATATGGACGTTGGAGAGAGGACATGTAAAGTTTATCAATTTAGAAGAGGAAATAGTTAAGAATATTTTATTTTTCAAAAAAGTAACATGACAAGAAATTCGCAAATGTTTGGCAAAAAATCCCAATAATTATAACCCTTTTAGTCAGTACCGTATGAGGTTAAAGGAGAGCAAAAGAGGCACCAAATGCTTTAAACATATGTTATTACAAAGGATAATTACATAAATGCTCACACAAAAATGACTAAAAAAGAGTATAATTGATTGTGTGGATAGTGGTAAGAACAACCTCTCCCTAAAAAGTTTCATGATAGGATAATAAGATCAAAAAGGTTTTAACCACAGTTAAAATGTGTTTGCATTTTCTTTCTACGCGGTCATTTTATAGTGACATTATAGAATAAAAATGTTTGAATTGCTGCTCCATTTTGGGATAATAATTGGATAATAGTAGCTTCATTATATTTCATGATATTATTAGTGTAAAATGTTTTCATTTTACAAAAAAAAATTAAGTAGCAATAGTATTTACAAACTAAAAATATATGAAGGCAATTTAGATCCATTTCATACAGGATCAATACATATAAAACTAAAATAATCATTAACAAAAATCACAAAATAGCATGAACTACCTATAGAATTATTAGAAGTATGGCTATAAATATCATGATGAACTAATTCAAGGGAAATAAAAATACTATTAGTAAAAGGTAAAGTATAATGTTTTGAAATTTGTCATGAAATACAATTAACACAATTTGTTGTGACACGACTAAAATAATTGAAATTGATGAATATCAGCAGATATTAAATATTGAGATTCGAAACAATTCCACAACTCTTGCAGTGTTGAATAGACAAAAGTATAGTTTCATAATATTGGCACATATGTTGCAAAACTAAATCAAGATCTACTAATGCTTCTTACCTTATTTCTCTATTTGGTTAATGAATTGTTTGTTATCTTTATTATCTTTTATGGTGGATTTTGGAACGTTACTAGTTACAATACACCATAAAATTATACCTTTTAAGAAGCAGCAGATCTTTTGTTTTCATAAATAATAATTTAATCCATAAAAATGACATTAATTAGTATGAGAATATGTTAACTAAAATCTAAAATGTAAATAAGATAAGAAATTAGATATGATAATGGGAAAAAACCAATAATTAGATGTGGAATTTGTATAAATGGATTGTAAGTTTGAGTTTAGAACAACAAAAACTTAAAAATTAGTCTAATTTGAAAAAGAATCAATTAAAATTGTGATGAATTATTTTGATTTATGTTATAAATTGATAAAATTAACTCAAAACAAATAGATGAATTAATTAACTAAATAGGCCAATATAATACACTAAAAAGATGTGTTAATTAATGATTAGAGAATGTGTCAAATAGACATATGGAAACAGATAATTTGAGACATATTGAATAATGGTTAGGATACATTTCATATTGAGTATTTGACATGACAATAGACTTTTAGAGAGATAACAAATTAAATAGTGTCTAACCCTTTTAGAACCTTTTTCAATTTAATGTTAAAAAATTTCAAGTCTTTTAAAAAAATTTTTGGAAAAAATAAAACTTGATTGAATTAATAGTGAACTTCAAAACATTTGGAGAATACTCTCCTACATCAAGAGTGAAGCAAAACGACAACGTTATGAGACACAATTACAACAAATTAAAAGGACAACATCATAAGAAAAGGAAATGCATGGGTTGCAAACCAAAATGAAGCAAAGACGATAGCATATCAATTGAACAAACCATTTTCGTATTGTCAAAGGGGTGAATAGGATAAAATGTTATTTTTGTTGATATAATGTGTCTAACAAATGCTATGCAAATATTCATCTGTCAATCACATCCGTAAAAAAAAACATTTTGATCTAATTTGTACAAATTTTCGAAGGTAAGTCACTAAATAAATTTTTTAAAATTTTTTTACACTAAATTAGAAAAAATCTCAAAAGATTTTATCTCCCCGTGATACAAGTGAAGAAGTTATCGAGACAAATTTAGATGTGTGACATTTTTAATGGATGGAGTGTTTGGGTTTGTTTGATAGAGTTTTCTATTGACATGTGAGGGCATGTGCGATGGTTTTTGACAATGTGATTTATTTGTTTTGTTAATTTTTACTTAAAACGTGATTTTATTATTAAATCAATTAGAATATTTTCAATTAATCTATAATACTTTCAAAGGCTTTTTGTTGAGCTCAGTAGTCCACATTAAGCAATATGATAATAAGCATAACCACAAGCACTGCTATTAGAATGCTCTATGGAGCAACTTGAAATAACTTCCACTTAATTGGTTCTAAGCTCCAGAATACAAACTAAAGTGGAAATTTTTGGCAGTGCCAAGTCTAAGAGCTCATTGTACCCAAAGAAAAAATATCCAAGATGACTTGAGTTCAAAAAGGTGGATAATGTATTGAGCTTTTGTTATGTTTATTCATGGTGATTCATTCATATAAATTAACCTCTTGCTTAACTTTTCAAAGTTTTTTTTAATAACTCAGAAAACTTTATACAGATAATGAAAATAATGTACAAAACTTGAGAGTCCCATAATTTTTCAAAGTTTAGTACCTTGTTTTATGCCTTATAGCCAATTAGTTTGGTTGTAGTTTAATGATAATTATTTAAAGACATTATTTATCTTGCACATGTTTAGATGTATATGATAAAGTCTAAAAGATAATTATATATTGCAAATGAAATTATGATGAGATTATAATTATGATATTCATATTGCATTTATGTATTATCCCTAAATTGTTCTTAGTCATTGTTTTATTAAGATTGGACATTAATGGAATGCAAAAAGACTAGCACATATTTTGTTTTTCTTGTGAAGGAAGTAGTCAATCTCATAAGCTAAAATAGAAGACATTTAAACAAACATATGGGTGCTTGTTGTAGAACAAGTTCATAGAACATATCTGATATGAAAAATCTATTTGGAACATTACTTATATGTCTATAGAAATTCTCATTGTGATGATTATATAAGTAATCATTTGACTTGAGGTCTCCAAAGCTATCATGTATAGGGATTTCTATATTTTGACGTTAATTGAGGTCTCTAAAGTAATTAGGAAAAATGTTTCGTTGTTCTTGATTAGTATTAATTTAAGAAACTATTGGAATGACATTTTGTAAATAGTTTATAAATTTTATTAATTAAATCAATAGCTAATAGTAGAGAATTAAGATGATTGGACAGAAAAATCATGCATCGAAAGGTTAGTTTAAACTACTTTAATATTCTTAAATATTTGAATGGTTATAATGTGTTGCTGGATGCTAATTTTGATTTATGATTATAAATTATTTAATTAAAGAATTGAAGATAAATTAAAAGGAGTTTTAATTTATCTAATTCTAATTATAATTTAGAATTATAATTTATAATCATTACCAACATATTTGAAAACGTAATGTGTATCATATAAAAAATGAGTTAAAGAGAACAAAGATATTTTAGTCAAGTCGAGCTTCATTGTAAAGATTGAGAAATGTTACGATTAAATATGAGATATTTGATAACTAAGTATCAATATGAGATATTATATCTTATTTGGTCATAATTGAAATTTAATTAGAATTATTTGTAATTCTAATTATAGTTTAATTGAAATTAGAATTTAATTTCAATTAAATTACCAAAATGTCCAAAATTTATTATAAATATGCTTAAGTTTTAATGGAACTAGCACTTTTGCTTAACCCTTTTTATAAGAGTTTCAAAGTTCTTTCAACTTGTTCTGTAGATACCATTAGAGGTAAGACATTTATACGACTATAGTAGTTGAGATGGATCGATTTCAAAAACGATTTGTGGGATACAAAAAAAAAATGTTCAAGCTTCATAATAAGGTATAAATTAAGATTTATGTGTTAATTATTTTACAGAATTTAAGTGATATTGGTTTTTAGGAAATCAAAATACAAAAAAGTTTCATAATTATTTCGTTACAGTTAGTATCGGATCCTGTCCTGATTTTCCAACACAACAGGCGTAGTCAAAAGTGTCTTTAACATTTCAAGAATCAGGATCGGTAGAGGCTTTTCCGTGAGGAGTAAACCATCTAAGCATGATCAAGCTCTTTATCTGGTCTAGCAACAATGAACCTAGAACTTCAACATGATGGTATATGACCAATCCTTGATCACTTTTGTCCCTAGACCTAAACTACAAGCAAAGGGCACACAAACCATATCAATGGATATTCAGAACCTAACAATAACTGTAAAATCATTTATAAGCCATCCATTCCCATACATGATATATTCCAAGCATGAGAAAATTAACAATTCAAATGTTACCATGTAAGTGCAGAAAAGGCTAGGTTAGAATGAATAAGGAAAAACTTCTCTCAATTGAGAGCTACCAAGGACGGAAGGTTATTGTACCCAATTTTAATACACCAATAATTCAAATGTCTGTGGGTAGATAAAAACTTTATGCAATTAATTCTAAAATTGAACTAGACCCAATCAAGCCTGAACTGGATGTTTTTTTAGGTCTAAAAGTTTTTATTTTTTATCAAAACCTGCCGAGTAAATAATAAATCCGATTTCATCCAAACAATGAAAGAACTGTAAACTATGTTTTCTTCTTATTTGGCAAGAACTGGGTTATCGCTATAGGCGCAACAGCGGGCACTCTTCTTCATGAAGTTTGATTCCTCTAATTGATCACTTTTAGATCCACTTGATGAGGTGGGTGGAGAACTAGTGACATTCCTCCACCAATCTATTAGACAAATGTTAATGGAGAATCATGAAACCAAGATCACCCACAGAAGGAGATGAATAAGTATAGGCATTAAGTGAGTACCATATTGAAACTTACTTAGCCAGTCGAGGAAGCAACTGGGAAATATGAGGGATGATGGTTTCCAATTGTAAGCATCCTTTTTTTCACGGTGACAATCACCAGGTTGGAAAAACATTATGAGGGATGATGTATGGCTTAGGAAAAACACATCAAACTCTCGGCATTAAGGTGTAAGCATCAGCCCAACTTAGTAAACACAACAAACACACACTTAAATTTATCTGCTAGCCTGAGGACGATGTTGGAAAAGCAAAGGATGTCTCTAATTGTCCTTCCTCTCGATGGCAGTACTTGGTTGAAGGCTTAAAGCTTTGATTTTCTGAAGTCTGGAGAGGAGAGATTTTCCAATTTCCCTTTGCTTTGTCCAAAGTGTGTATAAGGCTAGAAGTTATGCATGTCTTCCCATGGATACCCAAAAGCTTAGTCCATGTTTTAGTTCATTAGTTTTTCAAAATATGTTTGGTGGAGTGATATAGATTATTCAAAACCAATATGTCATATTAATTCTTATTCCCCTATTGATCTATAATTCTATATCATTACTAATGGTAGACCTATAGTGATTAGGCTATTTGTAACTCTTTATTTTATCAATGGAATTTTTTTAATTTAAAAAAGGTTGTTCCATCCAATCCTCATCTAATTTTTTTAGTATGCAATATTATGCAAGATGAGTGATGTTTAACTTTTAAAGAAGTATATTTAAAGGACATTGAAAAGTTTTTTTTGAAATTAAAAGGACAATGAAGTTATCAATTAGTAATTTAATATAGATAAGTTATTTTATTTAGGGTACTTTAAGAGTATGTTAAAGAGTGATATTTAAACTTTAAAAAAGTATGTTTAAAAGGGACATTAAAATTAGTAATTTAGTACATAAGTAATTTTATTTAAGATAATCTAAGAGTATATTAAGGACTTATGTTTAAGCTTTAAAAAAGCATGTTTAGAGAAGGACAATAAAAAAAAGTTATTGATTAGTAATTTAACATAGATAACTAATTTTGTTTAGGATAATTTAAGAGTATGTTAAGAAATGATGTTTAAACTTTAAAGAAGTATGTTCAATGTCTTTATTTAAACATACTTAAACTTTTAATGTCCTTCTTTAAACATACTTCAATTTTTTTTGACTTCTTAAAGTTATTCAATCTTGGAAAATATTTCATTTTTTGTCTCCTATTTGAATTGATTTTTTTAAATGTTTTCAATTTTGAACCCATTTCTTAAAAAATAAAAATTTTCTAAAATTTTTTTGAACCTCTTTTCTCTTTCTTTTACATATACTCAAGAGTACAAGTCAACTCTCCTTTATTATTATTTCTTTTTTTGGTATTGGTGATTGAAGTTAAATCTCATATTAACAAATAGACACAAAAGATGTAAGAATCACAGGAAAAGTTAAGGGACATTTTTGTTTTTCAAACTTTTATCTTTTCATTTCATCTTCATTCTTTAGTTCATTATTTTGGGACTTATTTTTATTCTAGTTATTATTGTGATTATTTTTGTGCAAAAAAGACAAAATATTTTTCCTTATATTTTCAGGTTAAAATTACAATGGAGAATATGGAATCATAAAAAAAGATTTAATAAACTTAACATCTGCTAATCGTAGTAAGCCTGATTTAGTATGAAATTATTTTTGTTGTTCTCAACATCTAATGGTAATAAAGTGTATGCTTTGCAATAGAATATTTAAAAAGAGAGGAATTTATATAATAAAAGAACATCTTGTTGTATTAAGGGTAATATTGCTTCATGCAAAAAAAAGTACCATTTGATGTATGTAAGAGGATTGAAAATTATTTGAAAAAATAAGAAAAAAAGAAAGGCTTATAATATATCTTTTAGAGATGATGAAGCACAACAAGTGTTAGATAAAGGAAAAAAAGGGAAGCTACTATTGACATATATTTTTATTTTCTTCCAAGAACTATTCCTAGTTCTCAACTTAGTCTAAAAATTGTTTTAGTTTATAAAGATATTGTTTTGTGATGTAAATGAATCTGAGCTAGATGGTTTTTATCATTTATGTATTCCTTTAAATGCTTTAAATTCACCTTATTTTTAAGAAGTAATAGATGCCATAACAACGGTACCTCCAGGATTTAAGGTACTTTTTTATTATGAGATTCATGTGCCTTTGCTTCAAGATTTTAAAAAGGAATATCAATTGATTGTAGATATATATAAATCTAGTTGAGAACCAAAAAGATGCACTATTGTGACAGATAGGTGGACTGAACAAAGACAAAGAACCTTGATTAATTTCTTGGTATATTATAATATCATAACAACTTTTATCAAGTCTGTTAATGCTTCTGATATTATTAAAAGTACATATGCCTTTTCTAAAATATTTTATGAAATTGTCTAATGGGTTGAACCAAATAATATTGGGCATTTTGTTACAGATAATGCAGCTAATTATGTATTAATTGAGTACTTATTGCAGTCAAAGTATAAACATATTTATTAGTCTTACTTCACATGTATCTAAGATCACAATTTTCGTGTATAATTATATTACATTTTTGTGTTGGTTAAGAAAGCAAGAAGATTGGGTTGAAATTATGCATTCCGCTACTAATAAGTTTACAACTATATTTATTACTTTAAAAAGTATTTATGAACATAAAAAATTACTTCAAAATTTAATGACAATAAGTAAAAATTTTCAAGTCATAAGTTATTAAAGAGTGCGAAAGGAAAAAAAGTTTATGTTATTATTCTAGATAATAAACTTGGGATGTCTGCTTGATCATTGTGAAGATTTTGGCTCCACTGATAAGGTTGTTGAGCATTGTTGACTCAAATGAGAAGTCATATTTGAGGTATATATATATGATAGTAAGTATAAAACTCACAAAACAATTATGAATCTTTTTAAAAGGAATGAGAGACTATATAGTCTTATAAAAATATTCTTAATTAACGAGGGGATAAGCATCTTAATCAAAAGATCCACTTAGCAACTTATTTTCTCAATCCTTATTGCTTATATAGGGAAGGCGCATATACAAACGACAGTATGGGTGATCTCTTCGATGTGATTAAATGTAAAGATAATTTCTCTATTAAAGAGCAATAAAAGGTGATAAATAAAATTAGATTATATCGTAAAGGTTTAGGAAGTTTTGCTAGATCATCTACAAAGAAAGAACTTAAAATGTAAAAACATTAGCTTTGTAAGTTTTTATACTTTTATTTTATCCATTACTTGTCAATAACATATATATAAATATTATAGTTCTCATAACTATTAATTTAAAATGCAAATGACTAATGAATATTATTTGGTGAAGGTTTTCTAACATTGAAAAATTTGCTATTAAATTACTCAGTCAAATAGCTTATGCATTAAGTTGTGAATGTAATTGGAATATTTTTGAACGTATTTATACAAAGAAACATAATCCTTTAGAACATCAAACACTCAGTAACTATAACGTTGTTTACGTTACTTATAATATGAGAATCAAAAACATGTATTTTATTGATTTTTTTTATTTTTCCTTAATCTTATTTTTGTTATTGATTTTATAATTTCTTTATTATGTATTCAACAGTAAAAAGAGAATGTATGATTAAGTTGATTATTGATTGTATTGTCCATAATAATTTTTGGATCGAAAAATAAGAACCATCTTCTGATCTTGATTATAATGAACTTGAAAAGGTAATTTACAAAGAAAATGCATTCATCACAACGAATGAATTGAGTATATTTATCGATGATCAGTTAATATCTTATTTTGATCATATTTAACATTAAAAGTATAATGTATTATAAATTTACAATAGATAATAGTTTTATACATTACTAATTTATAATTTATTTAAACGCAGTAGAAAAAGTTAATGCAAATATTTTAAATGAAAGCGTAATTTACTAATCTTTAGATAACATTTGAGAATTTGAAACTTTTGACGATGATAATATATAACTTATTTCAAAAATACATTTTTTATTTTTATTATTATTCTAAGTTCTACGATATATTTATATTTAGCTTGAATTATTACATTTGATTTATTATTAGTTGATGTATTTTTTATTTATTTTTATAATTTTTACTCTTATTATATACTAATTTTACGTGTAAAGTTGGTCCAAGTCCAACGGCTATCGAAGTCAAACTACAAAGAAACGACCCCGCTTTCTGTATACAAAATCCTTCAGGTTTTTGAGGATAGGGTGCGCAGATTTTCGTTTCAGCCATGGCGCTGAAATTGTTTCCAATCCCATCTCCAGTCTTTGCACCACTGCCCAACCTCCAACCGATGCCGTCTTACGTCTCCCAACGTCCGACCACCGAGGTCCGATTCTCCAGGTGGCACAATGCCAATGCAGAGAAATTCGAACTGCGCCGGAGAGCCCAGCAAGAAATCGAAGATGACATCCGACGCCACCGCCGATTCGACGCAGTAGACAACATCGTCGACAAGTACGAGCCCACCGCAACGACGACGGCCACCGATACCTTCAAATCCACGGGAACACCATCGTCTCCGTCAAAGCCTTCAATTCCGGGCAAAAAATCCAAATACTCCAAACCTGAAACCCATCCCGCGTTTCGAAAATTCTCGAGAATTACGAAACTACCGCAACCGAAGGTCAAGGAAAAAGAAATCGATAGAAAAGCTGATAT
>JAOSBP010000205.1:9415618-9432651 GCA_027563825.1 Erythroxylum mucronatum | reverse complement strand
CAACTTTGGACCTTCTAAAGAACCGAGCTAAGTTTTTAAGTACGAAAATAGATTTAAGATGAATAAGATGAGAAAAATAAAAAGAAAAAAAAATTTATACCGGTTTCGGATTAGTCTAAGGTATCCAACGCTATCAGTTTGAGGGAATCTGTGTAAGTAGTTGGGTTTCGAATACGGGATCCAACACGATTTCTATCATTTGATTAAGTCTAGTCGTTTTTAATTCATACCTTGCATTTTTTATATTTCCTTGATTTGCTTACTTTATTTTATTTTATTTTTAAATCAATCAATTCTTGATTGTCCAAGTGATTTTTCATCGTTTAATTTAATTGTCTTGCGTGTTGGAATTCCCTTGGGTACAATATTCGGTTCTTACCGTTTTATATTACTTGTCGACGGGGTGCGCTTGCCTCTAATTGGTCTAGATAGAATTTAATTGTATTGTTTTGTTTAGACCACAACAATGTTATCTTCTAATCTTAAAGACTTTCAATTACTACAATAAATGACTATAATAATAGAGATATCCTAAGGTCAAGCTAAATGACCTTAAAGTTATTTCTAACATTTCTCCCTTCCCTTAATTTAAATGTAGGATTTAACTCTAATCTTTAATTTGTAAATTTGAATTTATTTTCTAACAAGGCTTTTGTTAAGATTTTAGTTGGATGCGCGTCAATGTTACAATATTGAAACTTTATTTCTCTTTTAGAAATAACTTCTCACACGAAATCGTGTTTTATCTGAATATATTTTGTTCTTCCTTACTGAAGTAGATTTTTGGATATTCCATTAGTTGACTTGTTTTCACAAAAGATCATATAGGTTCCTCTTACTTATACTTTAGATCTTTTAAGATCTTCAACAACCGAATCGCTTAATATGTTGATGTTGAGGCAATTATATACTCTACTTTAGTGCTTGACAAGGTAATAAACTCTTTTTTTATGTCCAAGAAACTACTCCTGAACTAAATCTAAAAATGTAACCAATTGTACTTCTATCATCGACACAAGTTGTTTAATCTCTATTAGTAAAACCAATAAGATTATAGGATTTTTCTTGTTATACCTTATACCTAATGTTATTGTGCTTTAGACGTATATTAGAATTATCTTAGCTACTCTAAAGTGATGTTTGCTAGGATACTTACATAAATTGAGAAATGAGACTAATTGCAAACATCATGTTTGTTTTTGTGTATGCCCCTTTTCACCTCAAAGCCTCGGGGTTGTTCAAAAAACACATTTTCCAATAAGATCATTACTAAGAAATGGAGACTTCATATACAATTGATAAAGTACCTAACTATTTTGTGCAAAAAAGGCTAAAAAGGTTCTCATAATATCATAATAAGCAATAAGAGCATAGGTTTCTGTGAAGTCAATACTTGACGTTTGTGAATATCCCATTGCTATAAGTCTAGCTTTGTGTTTTTCTAATGATCCATTAGCATAGTACTTTAATTTGAAGATTTATTTCAAACCAATAACATCTTTTCCTTTTGGTAAATGCACCAATGATTGTGTCATGTTCTTCTCAATGGTTGCAATTTCTTTTTTCATCACTTCACACGAGTTCTTTTTTCCAAATGCTTCTTCAAAGATGGTTCCAAGCTAAAGCAAGCATGTTTATAAGAAGCATAAATTTCATCAAGGTTCCTCACCCTTCTTGGTGTAGAACTTGGAGACAATAAAGAAATCTTCTTTGGATTCTCAGGTCTAAATGGCTCAAAAGTTATTCTGTTTTATACAATTTATATTGGCAATATTTCCTAATTCTAGGCTTTATTTCATTAAAATAATATCATGACTAATATATAACTTATTAGTGTTTGGATTATAAAGCTAAAAAAATTTATTTTCTTTACTATGACTAACAAAAATACATTTTATGCTCTTATAATCCAATTTACTTCTTAATTTAGAAGTCATGAAAACATACTTCTATGCAACTAACTGTTCTTAAATGAATTTCAATGTCTCCTACCATTCCAAGCTTCTTAAGGTGTCGTTTGTTGGACAAGTTGAGTTGGAAATCTATCTAGTAAATAAACTACAACATCTATAACTTTAGTATAACACTTCTCCGAAGGCCCTTTCTTCTTTAACACACTTCTTATAGCTTCTATAATTATTCTATTATTACACTTTACTATTCCATTCTATTAAGTTGTATAAATAATAGTAATTTGCCTTTGGAGTTTATGGTCATTGTAGAACAATTTAAATTATATAAATTTGGACTCACCTCTATGATCAGTTCTTAATTTCATAATAGAACAACTAATTTCCTTTTCAAAAATTTCTTAAAATTTCTTAAAGCAATCAAAAGCTCCAAACTTTTCTTTTGAAAAATAAACCTAGGTCATTCTTGAAAAATCATCCATAAAAAGTACGAAATAATTATTGCCAAAGGAGAATGCATTCATTTGCCCCATATATATCTGCATATACCAATATTAACCTTCTAGTGGCCTTTTAGGCTTTTTTCATGTATTCATTGGCCCTATGCATATCTGTATATAACAATATTAATCTTTTAGGATTTTCCTATTGTAAAATTTTCTTCATATTGCTTCACAAAGGTATAGGCTTCATATGGTTATTTTCCCCTCTAATCATTGGAAGACCAACCATTATATTGTTTTTACACAATATTGTTGGTCTATCAATATTCAAATGACCAAACCATTGATGGTATAATATGATATCATCACCAAATGCTCTAAACCCATTGATATTTACTTTATGAACAAAACAAAAAAAAAACATTTTGCTTTCTATATTAACTAACCTAAACTTAAAAAATTTTGAGTTGGAGCCAAAATGAACATAACATCATGTATAATTTTACGACTTGATTAAGAAAGTATAACAACTATACTTAAACCATATATCTAAACTTGATAATTATTACCCATATTTACTTCTGTCTAAACAAAGTCATCAATCTCCAAAAATAATTTTTAATGTCTTGTTATATAATTCCTATACCCACTATCTAGCTACTAGATCTCCTTAAACACATAAACTTTGGTAGCTAAATAAGAGAGAAATAAATTATCTTCTATTCTATCTTTCTTTTCTTAACTAAAATTAGCTTGATTTTTAATATTTTTCCAATAATACACAGTTGTATTTATTGCTTGTATAACATTAAATTCCGCTTCTATTTTGACCATTATTTTTCTTATACAATCAATCTTTTTTCTTGTGATTTGTTCTTCAATAATAAGAACTTGGATTTAAGTTATATTGTTACTTTGAGGATAGTTTCTTGGCTAATTGTTTCTTCCTTTTCCTCAAACTCTACCTCTAAAAGTGTCATATTGACCTTTTATTTTCTTTACTTATGACATTAAAGATAATTTTTTCATTGATCTTCAACTAAAAAGATTGTTATGGAGAAGCTTCTACGGTCCTACTCAATCATTTCTCATAAGCTAAGAGTGATCCCATCAATTGATGAAGGGACTAGTTTGACAATTCCTTTCATTCTTCAATAATAGCAACAATATGATCAAAATTAAAGGGGAGGCTTCACAAAACCTTCTTAAATATTTTTTTGTTAGGCATCCCTTCTCCTAGTGATCTAATTTTATTCACTAAAAAGGAAACTTTAGTAAAAAATTCTTGAACGTGCTCTAAGTGATTCATTAGAAGATTCTCAAAATCTCGACAAAGCGTTTGCAACTTTATGTAATCACCTTAATCAACCTTTGATACCCTTATTATAGTAGCTTCCAAGCTTCTTATGATGATGCGGCTCTTGGAAAAAATTGCCTCATCTAATGATTTGATGGATTGGAAATAAAGCCTTTACATCATTCTTTTATTTTTCTTCCAACTTATTGCGCTGCCTTGCAGTTAGTCCTTCTACAATTGTAAGATCACAGAGATTGTTCTCAACTAGTTCCTACAAATCATAAAATAAAAATAGAGTCTCCATTTTGATCTTCCAAAACTAATAATTAAGACTAATGAAAACATGAATATTTTGAGTTAAATTTTCAATAACCCTACTAGATGCTATATCAAAAGTGATATTCCTAAACACCTACAACTCTTTATGTGTTTTTGCTTTTAAATATTTTCTCTCTATGTGTTTCTTCTATACTCTTGTATTTCACTCACTTTTACATTCATAAAACTTGACTCTGATACTAGATGATAGAAAACAAACCTTAAAGGACACTTTTATTAAGATGGAATAACAACAAAATAGAGGACTTAAAATAAACACTTGGCATGCAATCCTTAAATAGGTTTTTACTAGACATATACATAGCCACAACCATCATTTTCTAATAGATAAAAACTTCATAACATTGAAACCTTATCTTCTACTCCTAAAGACTCTCAACTATTAAGATAACACATACCAAATTATTGACAACAATAATAAAGATATCTCAGGATCAAGTCATTCCATGTTGAAATTATTTCTAACAAAATCATTATTAATTGAAGAGAATAAATTTGCCATCTTTTAGCTTGGTTAATTAGGTGTTTTAGTTACCTAATTTCTTGGTTTTAAATAATCACTTATTGAATTTTTTTTCTTTTAGTGGCTTTTCATATAAAAAATTTATGGTTCTTTCCATGATAAACTATATATATTGGCTTAGCTTATGCAACTGGACAAATTATATGTGTTCTACAGTTGCTATCATAATTTTTATGAACATAATAATAAAGTATGTTTCAATTTGAGTATATATATACATCTCTCTCTCTCTCTCTCTCTCTCTCTCTCTCTCTCTCTCTGTGTGTGTGTGTGTGTGTGTGTGTGTGAAAATCTTTTATAGTTGATAAGTAGAGATCATCTCTTGCCATGTAAGGCTAGATAATATTAAAATATTTAGTTACTACTTCTATTATTTTATGATTAGTCTATGGTAAATATTGTAACTCACATGATTAAAGACAAATATGTTGAAGAATATAAAAGATATGTCAATCTCTTATGGGGGAAGCTTGTTTGTTCATATCACTTATAACATTATGTTAGTTTGTTCTTCATTTTCGTAAAGCTTTCCATTATTAATCCCCAAATGCGATCTACAATATAACTTTACAAGCATTTTTGTGTCACTTTAAGTTTTCATAATTGATATGTTATTGTATTTCTAATATTAACCAAGCAAGTACACAAGTACCCTACCAAGAAACCATTTCTATTTTTGTTTTCTTGATTAAAGCATTTTGCTTAGACTAAAGTGAGGTTTGAAGTTTTAATATCATAATCAAATATTATAACTATTAGTCCCATATCTAGTTGTCTTCACTAGTTGAAATTATTTTGGTATTTAAATGTCTTAGAGTTGCTTTAAATATATATATATATATATATATATACATATGAAAGTTATGTCATAGTATTATTGTGACATATGTGATATAGACTTTTAGAGGAATTTGTGATAATTTATTGGTAATTAATATGATTTTGGCTACTATTTGTTTAGTATGAAAGTTACCTTAATGAAGAGGGAGAAGATTTTGAAAAGGAGAACAATAATAGATGTGTTAACAAGAACTAATATCACAATATAAGACCTATTCAATTGGCGTGAAGTAATTTTTAATATATGTCGTGGTTGTTATTTATAATATGGTGGTATGTGTTGTATAATCTAGTGATATACTTTATGTAATGCTAGAGTAAGTAATGAGATAGAGGATGAGAAGAGTTCTTTGGAAGTAACAACATCTAATAGTGGGGAAAAAATATTGAGATAGAGGTGGTACTTAAAATAGCAATGAAGTTTGAAAATTTCTAATTGACAATTGATTTGTACCAAAAGCATACAAGGTGTCACATGTTTGCAATTGTTATAAGGGGAGGAAGGAAGGATGAGAATGGAGTGTTTAAAAGCAAAACTTTTATTTGTATCGATTCTATAAATAACAAGATTTGAATAGAATAAAAGGAAGATCAAGTTAAAGATTTGAGTGTAATATTTGAGTATATTATCAATTGGATGAAGGTATTTGGACTATGCTAAAGTTTCAAGATGTGCACAACCATTATTTAATTCCAAGTAAATGAGATTTTTGAGGTAACATCAAATTTTAGATAGCTAAGTAAGATTTAAATTCAAAATGAACAATAGTTACAAAATTAGGTTATGCATAAAGATATAGTTTTCTATTATAGTTATAAGTGGGAGTGAAAAATACGAAATGTTTATGAAAGGATTATCTTAATCATATAACATGTTGTGACAAGTGAAGTTGGAAAGATATATAAAGAAGTGAATAAGATATTCATTAGAATGAAAGGAAAGTATAATAAATTTCTCTATGAAATTGATTTTGATAAAGAAGGAACTTCATGAATGTTTTCTAGGTAGATTTGAGGAGTGAACAATTTATATTTAATTTATTGAGATTCTCATATTTAATACCACTTATCTTATGAATAAATATTAAATATCGTTTGTTCCATTAGTTAGCAAAAACCATAATAGGTTGTTTACATTGCTTAGTTGTGCACTATTAGGCAATAAGACAATCAATAATTTTTATTAGTTGTTCTATATATGGTTGAGGTTTATGAATGACAAATCACTTGATGCGATAATTATATATGTATGTAATAGTATAGGCAACATTATTGAGCTGGTATTCCCAACTGTAATGCATATTTTTTTTAGCATATACTTAAGAAAGTACCAGAGAAATTTGGCATAAAAAGTTGACGGATACATTTATGGATGTTGTTATGATGCCACCAACATCAAAGAATTCGTGACAAAATGGAATAAAAAATTAATAAGTGTCAATATAATTGAATCAAAAGATGATGATCGTTGTGTATATACTGAATCCCTTCCAAAAGATGTCAACTTAAAGGAGCTAGCTACCTCTAAGTCATGTGTTAAGCTAAGAACAAAAAATTGAAATATAGAGTAAAAAATTAACAAGTGTCAATATAATTTATTCAAAAAATGTTGATGATCGATGTGTATATACTGAATCCCTTCCAAAATATGTCAACTTAAAGGTTCTAGCTACCTCTAGGTCAAGTGTTAAACTAAGAACAAAAATATTGAAATTTAAAGTGGAGGAGATCCAAAAGAAGAAAAAAGGAGGTTAGTTATGAAAGATACATATTGACAATATTAACTTCATACACTAAAATTTTTAAATAATATTACCCATCGATTAATTATATATATTTGGTTATTTGAATGATGTCAGTTGGGCGCAATGACAGTTGATGAGGGGAATTTAGATACATGTGAAAATGAAATTAGAGAGGTGATTTGGAATATGAATGTCTCTTGTATTCCATTTAGTTAGCAAGTAAAATATGTTATATGATTTGGTAATGGTTATATGTATCTTATCATGAGTGTTTGTAATAGACAATGTATGAAAGTACTGATGTATTTGAGAATATATTTGTGTTCAATATAAACTTTTATTTCCAAAATTTGAACATGTTATAAGCTTAACTTTTACTAGTTATATTGACTTGCCAATGTTTATGAACAATCCTAAAAGTGTATGATAAATTTAACTATCAAAAGTAGTATGGTGAATTTTATATTGTGGTTAGGGAGTTATGAAAAGAAGAACCTAAAGTTTGAATAAAATATAATGTATGATAACTAGAATTTTATTCCTCTACTTATTCTTATAGTTGTGAATAGAAGATCTATAGAATGATCCCTCAAATAAAAATAAAAATATATAGTGTATATTCCATCCGATTAGATCTACCTTAATAATTTAAGGTTTTAATAAATTAATATTTAAGGTTTCATGTAACCTTGAATTGCTTTCAAATATATGTGATAGGGAGTAGTATATAATTGCAAATGCAATTGTATTTTTAGTTGTATAACTTTATATTCCATATAAGAAAACTATATGCTATGAAATATGGTTGTGTTAAGTCTTGTGTTTTTCTTTAGAGAAGATAGGGAGTATTGCACAACATCTAACAGGAGGGGGTCTCATGATTAAACTTGGAGCATATAGGCTAGATGATCGTATATGACTTGGAACATGCTTGTGATTTCTCAAGTTCTCTTATAAAGAATTTAGGTCATAGTATGCAAATTGAAACATATGTATGTTTAATCTCAAGTTCATCTCTATATTAAGATTATAGTATTATATGATAATGTTTGTTACTCATATCTATCTCTAAATCAAGTTGAAATTTGTATGTTACGTTGAATAGAGCTGTGTTAATGGTCGTGTTATTATATAGAAATGAGATGCACAAGTATATTTAAGTTTCGGTACCTTTAACTTCATTTTATCTAATCAATTTATGCATACATTACTAGTTTAAACTTTATGCAATACATCCAATTTAAGGATGTTTCAAATTATCAATGGTATTAGTTATAAAAACAAACATAAGTATCTACTGCTTTATGAAATTAAAGGTTCAATTTCATGTTAGAATTTACCTAATTTTAGAAGAATTGTCGTTTAAGTTTACTATATATGATAGTTAAATTTGCATTTCTTATGGATGAAAATTATGGACTTTAAAAATGTTGAAAATTTTTATAATTATATGAAATTGAGGATTAAATAATGCAATTAGAAGTATATTTAAGGTTTTATACCTTCAATTTCATTCATTATTATTGATTCAAGTTTATTTTAAAAGTATATAGTCATTGCATTTTATGGAATTTGGGAAATAGGTTCTAAGTTTCAATAGTTCTTTTATGAAGTTAAAACTATTATTTATTTGTTTATGAATTTATAGATTCAATTGAGTTGTTATGTGATTATAAATTCATAATTAATCATAAATTAAGGTTTAAGTAAATTATCTTATACTTTTTAATGAAATGTGCTAACCATATAGCTACATAAAATTTCCCTTTATTCAAATTTGAGATAGAATGTTGCACAAATCAGTATAATTTGTATGCCCATTAACATTATTTGAAAAGATGACTATTATCTTACATTTAAAATGAACTATTGCTATTTTAAGTTTTGAAAATTGAGAAAGTCCAAAGATGACACAAAATTTTAGAAATTTTGATAAAGTTAGTATTATTTTATTCTTCTTGTTATGTCTAAATTTATATGAGTTGTGGAAATTTTTGGTTAATGCATTTAGTTGAATTTGTGAAATTTTGCAAATATGACTAATTATTTTATAAAAGTAAACATACTTATGGATTGTATTTTGAAATGAAAGGTTCAATTGAGTTATTGGATGCTCTGAATAGCATAAGTTTTTACTTGATTATGGAACATATTAACTATTCTTGACTTTTAAGTTAAAATTACATAACCAATGTATGAAATGTTTATCCTTTAATAAAATTAGTTAATGAGTCTTGCTATATTTTCCTTTATATTTATCCTTTAACTAATAATCTTTTAACTTAATTTTAAAAGATCACTCTTTGATTCCTCTATATGATAATTATTATATTATGCACTATATTAGTGGTTAGTGTACTAAGTGTCTTACCTAAATCAATTCATTTTAATTATTGGACAAGTTGCTTTCCTACCTTAACTGAATATATTAAATAATATTATTTTTGGACGTTAAGTGCTAGATAGGAAAAAAAAATAAAGGAGATTATAATCACTGCTTTTTAATCACCCTAACAAATTAGGGTATCATAACTTTATATCTCCTATGCAGCCCATTAACTTTCTTAATCCCCATAAAATTATATGATGACATGACAATAGCTAATTTTGTATTTGAATCAAACAATCTTATATCCTATACTTTTAAATCCTCTCTAAATGGTGTTGATCCAATGGCTTTAACTTCCTGTATTAAATATCATTCGTTTCAGTAATTTTAGTGATGAAGCTTTTACATGATGACCAACTATATAAGGAAAAAGTTCCAGTGTAAGTCATCAACAAGGTAACAATCTATAAGCTCAATGATGGATATATTAGTTAGTAAATATTGTCATATTTTTTATATGATAATCAATTATCTTGCATGGGTATAACATAGTATATTAGGTACAATAATATGATGTGGTATTTCTTATTTTAATTTTTAACACAAGACTAATAGAAATATGTGAATATGTATAAACGTATAAAAATATTTGTTCAAAAATATGCTAGGTGAATTGAAATTTTAGTTGTTGCTACTTAGACACATAAATGAGGGACCTTGAAAAAAAACTAATGTTTATTAGTTTATTACTTTAATACAATAATTTTTTCTCTTTAACTGCTAATATTTTATATGTGATGGTATATTTTAGTATCACTATATGATTTTAAGTCTTTGGTATTGACTTAAGTATCAATAATATGTCCATCAAGAAAGAAAAAAGATGTGTCCAAACTGAGGAAACTAGAAATAAAAACAGAAGGTTAAAGTTATCATCATTAATGATGATAAAAATAGTGCATTACTATATACAGATGAAGAACGAAGCCTTATAAAGATGGAATTTGTGGTCTTCACAATTTAATGATCAACAAATTAGGTTTTTGTAGACATTTAATATTGAAGGCATTTTGTAATTACATTTTATGCCTAAATTGTTATGCCTTGCTCATGATTTTTGACACCCTGATGTCCCTTATTGAAATTTAGATGGGACATTTGATATTATTATAGATGCATTACTCTTGGCCTTTAACATCTAATCGTATATATAAAGTTCTTGTATTTGTATCAAATTACTATTACATATTGTTTATAAATTTATGGAAACCACTAGATTAACCATGTTTGACAATGACTTAATAAATGATGTTTTAACGCAAATGAATAAATGGTTATAAAGATATAATATAGGATCTTCACAGCTAACATAGAATATGTAGCAATGGTATTTTTTATAAAGAATTATGATATTATTTGTATTTATTGAAGGTATTTTTGTACTAAGTTGTGATATTTCTATAATATGATAGTATGCCTTGTACAGAGTCATGGTATTATTTACATAAGTCATGATATAGTTTGTATGGAGTCATGGTATTATTTATACTCAAATATGGTATTGATATATTAAAATAAATGTTTTTACTTATTTATATAGTGTGATGTATTGTTTGTATAGACTCTTGATATTATTTGTATGGAATAATGGTAAAGTTTACATAGAATCACGGTATTATTTGTAATCATATGTAGTATTGACATATTAGATAAAGGTGTTAATATTTCTATAGTGTGATGTTATCTTTTGTATAGAGTCATGATATTGTTTGTATCAATTCATCATAAAATTTGTATAAGGTCAAGATATTATTTGTAATTAGATATGGTATTGACATATTAAAGCAATAGAATTAACTACCTAAATAATGTGATTTTTTTGGTTTTAGTGGATACTATTTGTATGGACTCATAGATATTGACATATGTCAGTAATGGTGTTAGTTATTTCTATACATCCAAGGTATTTTAATGGTATTGTTTATACTCAAATGTGGTGTTGACATATCAAAGTAAAGATGTTAGTTATTTGTATAGTGTGAAACTATCTTTTGTGTAGATTCATAATATTATTTGTTACTAGATGTGGTATTGACATAATAAAATAATGGTTTTAGTTATTTGTACATTGTGATGATATTTTTGGTATAAAGTTGTATCATTATTTGTGTAAAGTCATGGTATTGTTTGTCTGGAGTCATGATATTATTTGTACTTAAGATGTGGTGTTGACATATTAAAGTAAATGTTTCATGTTAAAGTAAATGTTTCATGTTCTTATATAGTATGATGAAATTTTTTGTATGTAATCATGACATTGCTTGTATGGATTCATGGTATTCTTTGCACTAAGTAATGGTATTGAAAAATGGCAGAAAAGGTGTTATTTATTTATTTTGATGATATTATTTTACAAAGTCATGATATTATTTGTACGGAATCATACTATAGTTTTATAAAGTCATGACATTCTTTATACTTATATACGATATTGATATATTAAAATAAAGGTGTTACTTATTTATATAGTGTTAAAGTATTTTTTAAATTTGTGATATTTTTTAAATGTATTCATGTTAAAGTTTATATGGGGTCATGATATTATTTATATTAAGATGTGATGTTGACATGTTAAAATAATGGTGTGAATTATTTATATAGCGGGATGATATTTTTTTAATAGAGTTATGGTATTTTTTATATGAACGCAAGATATTGTTTTTACAAAATCATGATATTCTTTGTTCTAAGTTATGATATTGACAAATGTTGTAAAGTTGTTTCTTATTTATATGAATTCATGGTATTTTTGATATTATTTGTATTCAAATGTGGTATTGACATATTAAAGTAAATGTATTACTTATTTATATATTATGAAGTTATCCTTTATGTAAAGTCATTGCATTATTTGTATAAACTTATGATAAAGCTTATATAGAATTATGGTATTATTTATACTCAGATGTGGTGATATAATAATAAGTTTATATTTTGCATATTCATAAGGGCTAAATTATTTTATAACTTATCACTTGTAAAGCATATTTTGTGTGAATTGTATGATATTTTTTTTTCATTTTTTCATTGAGTTGTAGGTGATAATTAGAGGTGAGATTCTGGATTTGAGTGTAACATTTTCCATAGTTATCTAACTGAGGAGAAATTGAAGCCAATTGGAAGTTACAGTGGACAATAACTTTGAAGAAGATATTGAAACTCAATTCAAGTTTGAAGGTGTTAAAAATTAGAGAAGTAAGAAGCAAATAAGAACTAGTATCAAACATGTTGGAGAACAATGTTAAACTTGTTAGGGTCAAGAACTATTAAGAAATAAAATCAAATTGGCATCAGTTACATACTTGACTTAAGTGCTAGTTACATACTAGTTAGACAAGATTAAGTTTTAAAACCTAGTAAAGCTAGTGACATGTAAACTAATGACATGTGCAATCCTAATTTCACTAACCTTAGGACACTTATATATGAATCTGGATTATAAATACCATAATTTGTGATAATTATGCTTAGCTTTTAGTAGATATCCAATATAATAGCACCTGCTAGAAACAAAAGGAAAAAGGTGGCAGGTATCGAAATTATTGAATAGAGAGATCTGTAACTTCAACTAGATCAATTAGTTCCTATCCAATAACAACATTCGACCTCAGCCACCAATGAAGCAAGTCAGCAATAACCTCATTCTTCCTCAACCAACAATGAATTAACTAGTACAGGAAGATCTTCAGGTTTGTTAATCTTTAACACCTTTAAATAGACTTATGCTCAAATATATATTTACATGTTTAATGTGTATTTTCTTATCATTATTCATTTTTTGTAAGGTTCGGTCAACATCAGAAAAGGATGTAGAGGTATAACTAGAGGTTATGAGTTATAACGAATGAATGTTGTAATGAATAGCAAGATGTCGGTACATATTGATATTTCACAAGGTCATCCTCTAGACAAGATCCCAGCTATTAAATTGTCAAGTGAAGCGGGGATTATTGTGAGAACAAATTTACCTTGCCTGAAGGAAGACAACTTGCTTGAAAATGCTTTGGATAAAGTTTAGGTAAACTTTCAATTTATTTAACTATATGTAATATTGTTTCACTTATTTTAAGATTAATTACACTTTTACTAATTGTTCAGAGATGAAATTGAATATCGTCGATATCAACAACCCTGATGTCTCAAACTGTATGACTTCATTGTTGAAACAAAAGACTAGGGATAATTGTTATAGGTTGCAATTAGTATTACAAATCTTTTCCTTCTGATGTGGAGGCAAAGAGACATGTTCCCGAACGGATGTCTCCAGAAAATTGGAATAATTTATCTGATTAGTGGGCCTTTCCCAAAGTTCAGGTTTGTTTTGTTTCCCTTACATTTGCTTCCATTAATCTTGTTAGATGATTTAATGACTATCTTTTTTTCTTTATTTAGGAAAAATGTGAGAAGATAAAGGTCAATAGAGAAAAAAAATGAAAACTCCTCACAATCAAGGCTTCAAATCATTTGTTGTCATCCGAAATGAATATGTAAGATCTTTGTTTACAAGTTATAATTATATCAATAAAACAGAGTGAGAAGGAACTACATAAATAAGAGCGTGATAAGATCACATTAGACAAACTCTCTCGCTATAAGAAAGGTCAAGGTTGGATGTTAAAAGAAGTATAAAATAACCATGTAAGTATATTTTTTTTAAAATTTAAGTTTATTTATTTATGTCGTACTAACTAATAATATCTACATCGAATATTAGTTTTATTTTTGTAATTTTAGAATAAGATGCAAGATTTGTTAAAAATCAATGTCTGAGGGAAATATAGAAGACATTTGCAATACCATGCTTGATATATGATTTGGTTATATCACAAGTCTTGAGTTTGACCCAAAATCATGTGTTTCATCCTCTTCAACATCAATATACATTCAAGGTCTTGAAGAAGAAAACAAGTCGCTTAAGGTTATATTACAACATACTGAAAACAAAGTTGGTTAAGCATGAAAAGTACCTTAAAAAATTACTTGACCTGGATTATAAAAGCAGTGAAGATCAAAATGAATAGTCTTAATTACATCTCTTATAATTGTTTCTTATAATTTATGTTTTTATTATAATTTAGATTTAATACTTTTTTCTAATATTACAAATTAGAAGAAGATGCAACAGGGCTAAGTAATTTGTATTATATCGTGTAAATTAATCCCTATATTTATTATTTTGTATATAATTATTGTAAAAGTTGTAATTAAAATCTTGAACACGAAGAAATTTAATGATATTTTATTTTTTATATGCAATGCTTTAAATTTTCAATTATTTTTGTATAAAAAATTAACAACAAAAAATATAAATATTATATATAATAATATGGATTTAAGATGTAACAAATAATTATAATTCAATATGATATAACATTTTGTTAAAATGTAGATTAAAATTTGATTATATTTTACAAAACGTAGCTAAAACCATTTGAAACGTAACCAAAACTTTTTGGCTACGTTTTAATAAACTAAAAATATTTGACTACATTTATAGAAACTTAGCTAATATTTTTTACATACGAAAACTAAGCGTAGCCAAAAGATATTGGCGATGATTTCCAAAACATTGCTAATAGTTTTTCGTTACGAAAATAAGACGCAGACAAAAACTATTAGTGACAATTAGCAAAAAATGTTGCCTATAATTTTCAGTTACGTTGATTTGGTGACATTTTCGGTGATGATTATAAATCGACACTAATGACTATTAGTGACAATTTTTGGACCTTTAGCTACGATATTTTTGTAGTCAAATGTCCTTTTCGTTGTAGTATAAGTCTAATATTTTTACTAAACATAGTCTAAACAGGGACTGATTTTACGACATATTATTAAAATTTTTCATTTTTTGCAAAAATACTCCTAATTTTTTTAAAATTTCTGATATTGGCTAGTATATGCCCAGTATTCCAAATATCGGTGATACCAGCCAGTACCAAGTTAAACAGTCTAGTATTTAAACTCCTAAAACATTCTATTTTATATTATTTTTCGGTCGGTATGGTACGAAAATGGCTAGATGACATCATTAATCATTTAGCTAAATGCCAAAATGCTGTAGTTTAATTTTTAATGTCTTACCACATGGGATGTACGCATGGAATAAGGTCTAAAAATAATAATAATATGTCATTTATGTTTTTAACAGAAAAGTTTATTAATTTTATTTTTTTTCAAAAATTGACTTCTAAAAATGCAAATGCGAGAAGTCCCATTTCCTAAAAACAGTCGTCAGTTAGGGGATATAATTTTGCCACAGCGGAAGTGATTAGGTAGAGATTTTAGGTTAATTTCAGAACCAAATCTAAGCATAAAACTTAGGATTTAATAAACAAGAAAAGACATTCTCTTAGGAGAACTTCATGCAGAAGTTTTATTAGAAATAATAACGTTTCGGGCTGCCTAAAACATATGTTAACCCCCCCTTTTATATCCCTAATGTGGTATAGTATATAAGAGTCCTAATTCTAGTAGGAAAAGGATTGATTGAAATACTTTTCTAAAGCTAACTTATTTCTTTTCTTGCTGGATAAGAAAACCTTCTTAACTAGGAAACTTAAAATAAAATAAAATAGAAACAAATCCTAATGGATATATGAATCATAACAAATCCTTATCCTAATGGGTATATGACAACATATCCTTATAGATTTAATCCTTTATTAGTCCCCTCCACTTGAAAAGTACTCAACCTCGAGTTGTCATTAGGATAGAGCGCTTCTTCTCCATGAAAGTCATAGATATCAGCGACATTAAAAGTCTTTGAAATTCCCATCTCTTCAGGTAGATTGATAACATAAGCATTGTCGTTGATTTTATGTAGTATCTCATAAGGACCATATTTCTTCGACTTCAATTTGATGTAGGTTCCAACAGGGAATCTTTCTTTGCTTAAGAAAATCATCACTTTGTCACCTTCTTGGAAAGTTTTAGATCTCCTGTGTTTGTCGGCTTGTTCTTTATATTTGGCATTAGTCCTTTCAAGTCTCTCTTGAACCTCCTCTTGCACATTCTTCACTTGTTTGGCCTTTTTTTCAGCTGCTATGTTTAAGTTTGGTAACTTCGAAAGTTTTATCAGATCAACAGTATTCTTTAGAACTTTCAAGTATACCAAGGAAAATGGTGATCTACTAATAGCACTATGGACAACACTATTGTAGGCAAACTCAGCTTGAGCTAGAGCTAAATCCTATTACTTAGGCTTGTCTCCACAAATACTCCTCAATAGATTTCCAAGGGTCCTATTAAGTGACTCAATCTGACCATCTGTTTGTGGATGAGCAGTGTTACTAAAGTTTAAAGAAGTATCAAACATCCTCCACAAAGTTCTCCAAAAGTGACTAAGAAACTTCGAATCTCGTTCAAATGTAATGCATTTAGGAATTCCATGCAACCTTACCACTTCTTTAAAGACTAGTCTAGCCATATTAGATGCATCGGCAGTCTTCCTACATGCGATGAAATGCACCATCTTGGAAAATCTATCAACTACTACAAAAATAGAATCAACTCCCCTTTGTGTTCTAGGTAGTCCAAGGACAAAG
>JAOSBP010000205.1:9401616-9415518 GCA_027563825.1 Erythroxylum mucronatum | reverse complement strand
TTGGCTTGATTAAGGCCCATAATGGTTAAAAGTTGATCCATACGAGTCGCTAATCCATTAATAGCCTCCAAAACTTCGTCAAATCTCTGGTTATCTCCTTGTTCAGCCATGTGTACTGGTTGGCCACGAATGAAAACGTTTGGTTTGACTTTTCTAGGGTTTGGGTTGAATTTTCTGGATAGGTAGGATTGGACGGTGGGCTGGAGCAGGAACAAAACAACAAGAATTTTTTTTTTTTGGGTTGTTAGGGCTGGAAGATGGGCTGAAGCTGAAGCTGAAGCAGAAACAAAGCTAGAATTTTTATTTTTTTTTGGGTTGTTAGGGCTGAAAGATGGGCTGAAGCTGAAGCTGAAGCAGAAGCAGAAACAAAACTGGAATTTCTTTTTTGGGTTGTTAGGGCTAGAAGATGGGTTGGAACAGAAACAAACAGGAAAGAAATCCAGGAAAAACTGGATTTTAATGTCTCTGATACCAACTGACACAGCGGAAGTAATTAGGTAGAGATTTTAGGTTAATCTCAGAACTAAATCCAAGCATAAAACTTAGGATTTAAAAAACAACCAAAGACACTTTCTTAGGAGAATTTCCTGCAGAAGTTTTATTAGAAATAATAACGTTTCGAGTTGCCTAAAACATATGTTAACCCTCCCTTTTATATCCCTAATGTGGTATAGTATGTAAGAGTCTTAATTCTAGTAGGAAAATGATTGATTAAAATCATTTTCTAAAGCTAACTTATTTCTTTTCTTGCTTGACAAGAAAACCTTCTTAACTAACAAACTTGAAATAAAATAAAACAGAAACAAATCCTAATGGATATAAGAATCATAACAAATCCTTATCTTAATGGGTATATGACAACATAAAATATCCTTATTGATTCAATCCTTTATTAAATTTAGATAGAATATAGAAGATGAGAAGAGGAAAATATACATGGAACGAAACATACTAATATTAAATCAACTTTGGAAAAAGAATTACAATGGCAAGCGCCCTATTTCCATAGGCCAGGCCCAGTCAAATTACTTTTACAAAAAAAAAAGAGAGCAAAATTTGGCACCTCATACCGAGAACATCGTAGAAGTCTACAAAACACAATCAACAAGAAAATAGAACCTCACCCATTTACACATTTACCTATATACAAATGTATAAAGGTTAAAAATGGAACAAGAATTTGAATTTAGACTTTTATTCTCTCCATTGAATTGGTTAGCCACTACCTGAAAACTTCGTGTCCCGAGCAAATTCAGTATGCAAATGTGTTCAGAATTCGTATCTCTGGAGTTCACTCTCGCTGATGAGAGAACAGTTCCACAAGGCAAAAAGTTGGAACACACAAGACCCCCATCTTTGATTCATCTACCAATCTTCAAGCCATTCAGGAACGTTGAGATCAACATCCTGACAAGGGGAAGCTAAAGGAGCTGTGCAGTCCTCAGGATGAAATGTTGCCAAATGTTGGTTAACACGAGAGATTATTTCTTGAGGAACAGGAGAGCTTCTATCTCTAATTCCTTTCCAGTCAACACCACTAAACCAAGGGTGACATTTTACAGAATCGGAACCTGAGCATCCTAGCCTTTTCTGTTCATCAACTTCAAGTAACTGACCAGGTTATACACATGCAAAAGAATAAAGAATAACAAGTCAGCCTATGCGGAAAATTTCCAAAAGTAAAAGTTTGACATACTAGTTACGAGACCTTGTTTATAAGATCTGCAGCTTCAGGACTGAAAGCAGAGGGAATAGTCAGTTGTCCTCCCGCGATCTTTGCATAAATATCAAGCTCACTTTCTCTCCATGAACCAAATGGCATTTCACCTTCTAGCATAAAATAGATCAAGACACCCAATGCCCACCTACATATTTGTCAACATAATTTAGACTCTTCAGACACCTAGGCATACTTCTGATGACGAAAATAAATAACTATAATTACCAAGGGAAGAATTTTGGATATTAGACTAAAGCAAACCACAATTTTAAGGCATATCACATTGATTTGTTTACAGTGTCAGTGAAGTGACAATTACGTAATACTATAAGCCTGCTTACAGCTTGCAAAACTAAATTAATCCTTCCCCAAACATATCATAAACATATATATGTATCCACGATACGAATGAGCATTTCAACTCCATGCTCCCTTTGTTTTTTTAGGCTCCACGAGATTCATAAACTGGGAATTGATTATTTCTCCCAATCCTTGACTAACTTATGATGATCAAATCAATGGACGTTAGTTTCCACTTTGGAGCACTAATAATATCATACAAAATTTAATTTTAGTATGATACCGTATACCAGAAATACTAGTTACTCTTTCGAATAATTTTTAAAATTACAAAATGACTTTTCAATGTATTTTACTGTTTAAATTCACTTCAGACTTCTCTAAAGAAATCATAATAATATACATTTGATATAATTTTTATTCCTATTGATATTATTTTTATATATTTCTAATATAAGCAATAACCACAATAACTAATAAAAGAAAAAGGTCGCTTAATTCTCATACATATACAAAACTAAGAATAATACCAAGTAAAAAGAAATATGCACTCATAATAAGTGAATTTAATTTTAAAAAATTAATATATTTAAGTTAAACTAATATAAGTCTAAATACAAAAAAAATTATTTAATAAATTCTTTTTTGTATCTTTATTACTTATAAAATAAATTGTAGATGATTTTAAAAAAATCATTCTTTTTTATGTATAGATAATTATTATTCCATTTAGGAGAAACTTTAAGTTTTTTCAATTTAATCCTAGGAACTTTTCTAAGAATTATAATTCAGACCGGTATTTAATCAATATTTTGGTTATCCATAGATATTGGCCAATACCAAAACCTAATACAAAGCTCTTCTTTAGTTTTTTTTGGACTGGTACAACCTAAGAAGCACAGAAACGGACACGAACACGAACACGCGACGCGACACGAATACGAGGACACACCAACATTTAAAATTTGGTGAACACGAACACGTCATATATAAATATATATATTATAAATTTTAGAATTAAAAAAAAATTCAGAATTTATAATATGATATATATTGATTGATGTGTTTCAAGACTTCCAATATCTTAATAGTTTATACATATTTTGTATTTTATAAGCTTCTCTCAAAATACATGGAGCATATATATGCACTCTTTGTGGGTGTCCCTGTCGAACACGTGTCCGATACGTGAACACGGCTCCATTTTGCCGTGTTCGTGCTTTTTAGGGTACAACCAGTATCGCTTGATATGGTAAAATATTTTATTCATTGGCACTCACCCATTAGACATTAATTAAAAATTAATGTTACAACAAAGCGAGGAAGCACAATTTTTGAAAGCAATAAACCCTTCCTTTGGCGGAGATGAATTAATCTTCTATAACATTTGAGCATGACGACATGATTCCCATATTGATGTTGGGTAATTGTGTCAAAGAAACTAGAATATTCACATAACTACTTTATATCTATACAATAGGCCTTAAAACATACTTTTAACCTTAAAATTTTCACCAAAATACAAATTAGACCCTATCATTTTGAAATGTTTAAAATAAATTTTAATATTTGAAAAATGTTCAAATTAAATCCTTAATGAACGAAAATTTGGACAAAATTAAGTTTTGTCCATTATATATCATATCAACGTGATATAAATTTATTATTATTTTATTAATAGCGTGGGTCTCATCATGTAGCATACATGTGGCATAATAGACCCACTTTTTAAATAGTCTTAAATTAATTTTAAGTTTTTTAAATTCTTTTTATATTTAACTATATTACAATTAAACTAATAAATATAAATTAACCTACATAATCTTATTTAATCACAATTCACTTAAATTCAATCGAAAGCCCCTAATTAACCCATCTTACAATCTACTGCTTGCTGCACCTTCACCGCCACTCCCATCTCCAACATCGATCCAGTTGCTCCTGCCATTGATGTTCCTTCCAAACACATCCCTAACACTGCCAATTCCCAAATGTGGGTTCAAACAGCAACAGCCATAGGTGAACGCCACAATGTTTCGTTTATCCAACATGTTTCATGAGAACTAAATCTCTAATGCATATTCTTTGTTTATCTTATTTGCCATGAAAAAATACCACCCAACTTTAAACCCTAAATGCAAGCTTTTATTCACTTCTATTTAGAACCAACCTGTATAACTCTTCTCTGACACTACCAAGTCGATCTCTACAATTCCAATCTCTTCAAGGAAAAGAACAAAAGAGAAGGTGTTAAACCCACTGTTAAGATGGTTTACAAAAAGAAAAGGTAATAAAGGCTTGAAGCTCTCTGTGGATAGGCTGAAATCGACTCAATAGAACCTGGCTTGAATAATTTACATAAGGGTATTGGGCTGGTTCTTTAGTTGTTTATGTGTTGGTCTATTTTTTTACATTTCTGTGTGCGAGGTCTGTGTGACGTTTCTGTTACTTAGCAGGTTGTGGTAAAGGAATGGAGGGGAAGTTGGATGTAACAGAATGAGAATAGGAGTATATAGAGGGGCTGATAAGATAGAATGAGTTAAGATTTAGGTGACATCTTTGTCAGGGAGAAAATGCAGCCTCTCCACTTGCTGTTGGGTCCTTATTTCGTAATATTTTCTAGCTGATATCATTATTACCATCCCCTTCTAACCTTCATTTCCTCAGTTCCTCCTTCCTTCTTTATCTTACCTAAATATTTTGTGCGTACAGCTTGGTTGTATCAAAAAGCAACAAAAGCAATCACTAACAAATAATTTTTGTCTAACTCTGCTAGCGGACAAGAGAAAGAAAGCAATGGATGGTCAAAACATGGAACTCTAAACCCTCTCTCTCTCTCTCAGTTTCTATAGTTTCTTATACAAGAAAAGTTAAAAAGTTTTTCTCTTTGAGCTGACCATTCATAAAGTACAAATATAATGTATTGAAGTTATTGACTCAATTGACAAGCACACAAAAAGGCTTGTGAATTAAACATAACACATAAAAGAGTCGAGCTTTGAGTTTAATGGACGCAAGTGACTGTGCCATTTCTAAACTGTAAACTCAAACCCGCGATACTGTTAGATGGCACATAACATATGGGGACTTAACTCCATCCAATTTTTTGTCTACTCAAGGTCCAATTTAAACATTTTGTAAACATTAAGGTTTATTTTGAACACTCCAAAACATTAGGGTGTATTTTCATAAAAATCTTAGGGTCAAAAATACACTTTTTGCCCATACCATAAGTGATAGCACATAACCAACTACCTTCAACAATAATACTAGAGGAAAATATACAATTGCTTCTTGTTATGGCCTTACCTCCCCAGTTCTCATTTTATATGGATAAGGATGTCAACTTCTTAGCAGCTAAGGATCCACTAGACTTCCAACGCTCTATAAGCAACTATCCATATGAATGACAAGTAAAAATTTAGTTGAACAAGACAGATGTAGTACCAGTCAGCAGTGAGATCATGTCCCTTGCCCTGGATTATTTCTGGTGCTAATGAATCTGCCATTCCACAAATTGTGAAAGTCCTCTCTCCGGACAATTCCTTGCTGAACCTGAAGTCCACTAGCTACAGAAGAATAAATAAAAATTAAGCAAACTATCATGCATAGGCCACATGCATGGAGAACCTTGTGTATAAAGGCAAGTAAATCGCATGTTAAACTATATACTATGCTAGGATCCCACTAATTTGGACTTCCATAAACATGAAATCAAAGCAGAACCAACCTGTATGCGTCCAGTTTGATCCAACATCAAAACATCAGGAGACACACCCCTATAAAGAACCTCATTCTGAAATCAAAATAAATAAACAGATAGAGAGATTAACTTGGAACGCAAACGTAAAAAGTAAAGGTGGGAAAGGAGACATGTATAAACATAAACCTTGTGTAAATCTTCTAATGCAACAACCACAGAAGCAGCACAAAACCTTGCAGATAGTTCATCAAGTGCTGCATGAAGGATTGATGCCAAAGGACAAGCAATGCACGCATTTAGCAATATGCCTGCATATGTTTCATCAGCACAACTACACAGAACCTGTGGCACACAAGCTGAGGGGCTCATGTTCTTCATCAGATTTTTCTCCCTCAAGACTTGTGCCTCCTTTCCCAGCCTCTTGATCTTCTGCTTGGAGAACCTTTTCAGACTAAGCAAATTTCCTAAAACCAAAAAAATTAGTACTTGTTATCATTTGCATAGAATATGATATAATCGATCCTACCCCAGCAACACTTATGCAAATATTATAATGAGACTAATCAATTAATAAAATATCATCTGTGCGGTATGCCAACAAGTAGGGAGGAGCTGGTCAGAGGAACAAAAGTCACTTAAATAATGAGACCAACCAGAGTCCCTCAGATATACAAGCCCAATCTCACTGCAGTCCGTAGAATATAAACAGCCCCTCCACTCCTGTAAACAAATTTTATCCACTTAAATGAGAAATAATCACCTTTACAATTAGGCAAGATAGTCAAGACAAGAGAGTGCTCCTAACCAATTCAGAGAAGTGAACTTTTAAAGGAGCTGAAATACTAGTACTTTCAGCATATTCCTTGGAAAGATCTGCTGAAGCCCTAGACCTGAATAATTTGAAATGGTGACAGACATGAGATGCGATTTCGCAAAGCAAAATCGTAATATCATTTAGTGCTAATATTCAAAATTTTAAAACTTCCAAGAGGGAACTTGTGGGCATGAGAAATAGTCACCCACTCTGTAATAATTGGTCCCCAGTAGATCAAAAGATAAGTTCAAAAGGTTACTGGAAAAATTCCTCATGTAGAAGAAAACAGCATACTTTTCATCATCCAGTGAAAGCTTTGTCAGGGGCCCAACAACTGAATCAAACTTCTCCTTAGTTAAGACAGAACATATGCAGTGACCAACAGCAACTGCTCTTATGGAACCAATATGTTCACCTAATAGTGCCCATTCACCAAAATAGCTTCCTTCTGTCTTGTCCAACAAAAGCCTCTCACCCTGTAGATTATGGTCATCATTCTCACTATTGGACTTCAAACTTCCAGCATTTGGTCTACTGACTCTACTCAACAGCTCAGAATCAAAAGCAATCTTCACTTGTCCCTTCCGAACTATATATAATGCAGAGATTCCATCATTCTGCAAAAGGCATCCAGTGGGATAAAGCATAAAACAATAGTAAGAGAATCAGATTCTTTTAGCGACCAAAATTACCTCATCAATAATTATCTGTCCATCTTCAAAGGAAACTTCAGAGAGCGAATCTGCAATGTGACTCAACTGCAAGATTGTCAATCTTGAAAGAAGATCCACAGAGCGTAGCAGTTTCAGGGATTGCAAGTTAGAAAATTCAGACATCAAAATTCCTCGAAAGTCCTCTCTTTTCAATGCCCACAGTGTTCCTTTTGTTACAGCACGAACAGATGCCTGGAGTGGTTTATTATACCTATATTTCATACATCAACATGAAAAAGAACATCTTCAAGAGTTTTTTCATCATCAGTAATAATGAATTATAACAAGGTGGTAGTGGAAAGAAGGCGCTAAAACCATGTCCAATAACAGTAAGCAACCACACATCCCTCTTAAAATGAAGTGCTAGTAAAAACTTTCAAAATGTCAATTAGAAATACCGTTGGCCTCTTTAATTAACAAAATGTATTAAAAAGGTTGACTGAATGGTAACAAATTTATTATCTCTACACAGAATTCAGAAAACAGAGAATTGAATGCCATATAATTTCATCAAGTCTAATTCATCTACACTGGGGGAACTGTGCACACTTTACTCTCAACTGGAAAGCGCTAAATCATTGCAAGTGTACATAATACTTTAAATTCATATCAGCATAGCATTCTAGTGATTTAATACCAATTGTTTAAGTACCTTTCCAATTAATAGTTTAACGTGAAGCACAATTCAAAATTAAATATATCACTTGAAGGATTTCTTTAACAATTTGAAGGAGCATTAATATGCTGAGAGTATGGCTTACATCAGTGCCAATTCTCCAAAGGATGATAACTTCTCCGCTGTGTAGCATTGTAAAACCCTAGGCACCTCTCCATTTTTACCTTCCTAACAGAACAGAAACTCCAGTAAGCAACCAAGCTTTTGTCCTCAGGGAGGAATGAGAGCATAAATGACAACTTAAGAGAGTACCATAAATTCAAACCTGAGTTGCCAAGACTTCAAACTCTCCATTGCCAACGACATAAAAACAATCACCTTCACCACCCTGCCAATTGTGATCATCATTACACAACCAGAATTGCTGTGAGATATCCACCTATTAACAGAAGCAGTTTTGTTTTCTGCATATGATTTATGTCCAGTAGCGAGTTTTCATTATGTGAACATAATATAAGTGGTACATTCCTACCTTACGATGCTTTACGTGCATAGAAAGTACAGAAAAAAAAAGACTAGCAATTCTATCACCCATTGATGTGCAAATGAAAAGTTGTGTTGACCACCTAAATGAATCAAATGCAGAGGTTGATCTCAGTTCATGAACCAAGCCTATTGCCTACCAGTGAGGAAGTAGACCAGTAAAGTTAGAAATGGAAAATGAAAGATGAACTAACCTGCTTAACAACAATTTCGCCTGGCTGGACATCAACTCTTTGCATACAATCCACCAAAACATGACACTGAGTGTCAGTAAGCTTTCTGAAGAGGAAATGGTCATGTAAAGCCCTTTCAATGTGTGCCTGATGAATATAAGAAGCAAAATTTTGGTACAAAAGAAAGGGTCTACAAATATTGAGTGCGGTGAAGATTGTTGATACATTTCTCAGCAAACAAGTTTTGGTGCTTTAATAACAAGGAGGCAAACTCAAAAATTCTAAGCAGTAGCTTTATGCATCAAAGCAGAAATTAAATCATCATCTTTGAAATGCATTTGTTTGGTTGCAAAATTATGATGGGACTTTTTCTGAAAATATTGCCTAATGAGAAGGAAAAAAATATATAAGAGAGTTTTTACTTCTTCTTCCCAAGTTTTCCTATGGGCTGGAGATGGAGGAACCCAAAGTTGCCCTTTCTCTAGCGAATTTTCAAGAGCTCGAAGGCATGCCCTTGATAAATCATGCCTTGTGCGATGGCTCTTGGGGTTCCAGTAAGACATTGAAGGAGATTCTGATCCTGTCATTTCTACAACTTGAGGAGTAGGAGATGGTAAGACAGCACATACACTTGTTAATGGTCCATCAGAACTCTGACAATCAGAATCAAAAGAAGAAAAGTTTGTGAATCAGTTAGTTGGAACAAAGGGATCATGAAGAAACTATACTAGGAAAAGTTAAACTGAAAAAAGCAACTACTCCACTTACATCAGTTAGACCATTAATATGAACAACAATCACAGTGATATCATCCGTCCGAGTTTCATACTGAAGCCAAAGTCGATAAGATTCAGCAACAATTGCAGCACACGCATCACGTGGATCTTTGTATTTTGCAACCTAGAATGATAAAACAAACATGTATAGTGATAATATTTCCTGAGAAACTAAGGTAGGATGACATACAGAACAGGAAGATTAGCGAAATAGTGAGATATTGAAATGCAAAGTACTGCATCAGGATGACACATTGACTATATCTTCTATGGAAAAGTTTGTTTTTTGTTCTTTCCCAAATTTTATTCAATAATTATGGGTTTCTGCTAGTTGTATCAACCTTCAGAAGAAAAAAAATTACCGATGAGCAATTGATGGTGGCCTCTCGAGGTATTGAATGACAAAAATCACGGAAAAACCAAGACAGCAACGACCACTTTGCATATATTCCCATTTTGTTAAATTAATTTCATTGCACAGCTTTTTAATGACACCAATTCCAACCATCAGTTACTACAACTTCCCCCAATAATAGAAACACTTATATTCTTATACTTGGAAAATAAGTTGAAGAAAGAGATACCTTACCATGTCAACCACGCTTTGGCTAGAAAGAAACTCGAAGACTCCATCACTGGCAAGCACAAAGAAAGGATGTTGTGCAGTGAGATCCAAAACAGAAAATTCAGGATTGGCCACGACCCCAATCGTCTTGGCAATCGAATCCCCAATACTCCTAGTAAACGCAGTCCCGGGGAACATCCCATTTGGGACCCACAATCTCGGAGGATCACCATCATCACTCTCCTCAGTTCCCCAACACTGCACTTCTGGATTCTTCAACCCCTCTATCTGATCCAACGTCAGCACTCTAGCCCCACACAGCTTCACTCTCTCCAACTCATCCGTCCTATATGGCGTCTGATCTATCGACAAATCAACGGCCACGATCTCCTCTCCTCTCCTCTCCCCAATCACCGCCCTAGAGTCGCCGCAATTCGAAACGTATATCGTACGTCCACGGACCAGAACCGTAATTGCCGTCGTCCCGCTCATGGAATCGTCCAAACTGTCAGCGTGAAGCTGCGAGTCGGTGGTCAAAAACGCGGAGTGACAGGCTTCCACAGCATCGACCTTAAACTTGCTGCTTCTCAACAGATTCTCGCACAGCTTTCGCTTCACGAATTGGGAACATTGCGCTCCGAATTCTCCATGTCCATCGAAGACGCCGAAGAAGTGATCGTCGGAGCTGGTGCCGAACGGTGAGTGGATGCAGAAACTGTCCTGATTGGCCTTGTCCAAGGCATCGGGATAGTAGCCTCGTTGAGAGAGGTAAGAGTACTTCAACTCATAGTTACCGGATGGGATTCTGATTGTTCTAGAACCTTCCGGAGGGAGGAACTGAGATGAGACTCTGGAGAGTCGGGTAATGCCGGGTTCGGGTTCGGGTTCGCGTTCGCGGCGGCGGTTGTGGGTTTGTTCTCGTTCGGGTTCTGGTTCGGTTGGAGAGAAAACGGGAGCGTCGGTTTGGCGGCACGGGTCGTGGTGCTGTCTGATTTTGGGGTCTCTGGGGACACAAACCTCGCCTATACAGGCTCGAGAGTAGACGCAACCCATCAGTCACTCAATGCATAGCATAGGGACTAACTGCAATAAACAACTCAATAACGAATTCTAGTTTGCTTATAATTCCTATTTTCTGGGAGCTATCAATGTTGTTCGAGTTTTCTTGTCCGTCTCATTCTCAAGCGTGGATGAGAGAGGAACCGTTACCATTTATGACTACGAAGACTACGAAACGCTATGGAGGAAAAACGGAAACAGTCAGCATGATAAATAACACTGATCCAGGAGTGCTCTGGGCGCGTGTCCTTGGAGCACGCGAGTTGGGGATTGAAACCTGGATATCGCACGAAGCATTCGGCTGATTGGTTAAGAGGTACGAAAAGAAATAAATGATAATAGTTGTTATTTATTACGATCGGTTGAATAATTTTTTATATCATCCCTCAAACAAAAAAAAAGTAATACTAGTTCATACTTCATACTCCCGTAGGTGGGAGGAATGATTTTGATTTTTGTAAATATTAATATTAATATTTTTAATTTTTAATTAATATAATTAATTAAAATATAAAATACAATTGATTAAAATATAATTAATTAGATAATTATAATATAACTAACTAAAATATAACAAAATTTTAATTCTTAATATTTTTAATAAACTTATCGCTATCGTGTGATATTAATCATTTATTTTTTTAAATAATTATTATAATTATATTAATTATATCCATCTTTTCTACTTATTATATTTATTTTCATCCTTGTTACTATTATTATTATTATACGAAAATTACAGCTTTATGATTTTGCGCTTTAACCGTCACCTTTTGGCCACCCATCTTTCAAATGCGGTGTCATTCGTGTAACCTTTTTTACGATATTATTGGTGATTTAACTTTTAGCCCTGATTTGGATTGAAGGAAAATAAGAAAAAAGAAAAGAAGTGAATTTAACTTCTCTTAGTTTCCACCGTTTGGACAAAAATAAGCAAAGAGAAAGTGAGAGAATGGAGAAGAAACTAAGAGAAATTTGGGCTAAATATATTTCCCATCAAATTGGTGGGAAAGGAAGAGAAATTTAAGATAAGAGAATTTCAAATATATGTAAATTACCATAGTATCCTTATTTAACTCAACAAAAAGATAAACAAGTTCCATAATCAATATCATAAAGGTTTCAAAATTTTTTTAGCCCAATATAAGTTTTAATTCCCTCCTTTGATAAATTAGGAAAACAAATAAAAGAAAAAGAAGTCTTATTTCTCATTCATTCTTTTCTCCTCTTTTTTTCTCAATTTTTTTCTTTTCTCTTGTGCGAGTAAGGATCTAAACAAAGATTTAAATATCCATTGAATCTCTGTTTTTTATTCCAAACGAATATTACAATTTATGGTTTGATCGGCACACCAGAAAAATCACGGCGATGGCCAATATAAATTTATTTAGTATTTAGGTCGTGTTTACGTTATCCTTTAGCTGACGTATGTTCCCTAAATAATTAAAAGAAATAAATTATCTAATGGTTGGAAGTTGGAACTCTTACGTCAAAATTTAAAAAAGAAAAACGAAGTCTTAACGATCAATTCCCAAGAATGGAATTGGAATCAACTATGAAGACATCAGTCGAGATGAAAGTTATGATTGCGACCACTCGTATTCAGTGAGTTTTTTTTTTTTTATTTGAGTGCAACAACTGCTACTTATTGGGTTTGATTTGAATCCCTGAAAACTCCATGTGTTAAAAGACTTAACGTAAATCCCGTGTCAAGTTAATGTATGATATACTCGATCCTTCTTTCTTGTAATAAAAAATTTTATGAAAACTTTACTTAATGTCAAAATGAGTTTTAAAAAATAATATTCAAGTAAAAATGTAATTACAAGTTAAATTCAAGATTCATAACCAAAAAAAAAAACGTATTTGCAGCAATAAATAGGAATTTACTTCAATAGGATATTTAAGTAAATATATATGTGATGACGAATAAGATATTATTTGTTTACTTAAAGATAAAACAAGATATTAAATCTTTGAAAAAAATAAGATGGAAAATGGAAATGTTAAAATATAGAGATGTAAGCATTAATAATTCATGATTTAATACATAAATGACCACTTTTCTAAAATAAGAAAATTACAAATTTTGCTTGTATTAAAATCAGCAATACGTACCTATATAAAAATTTTAAAAGGTCTTATTTGGTTTATTGCAATTTTATTTTTTCATATTCATAATTCAATTAAGAAATAGGCTTATTGGATTTTTAATTTCTTTTTATTTTTTCTATTTTTTATGATTTATAAAAATGACAAAAAATTTATTATTTGTATTGATAGCTTAAAATAAATTAGTCGATTCGGCTAAAAAGTAGTCTAGAAATAGTAGTGCAATAAATGTTTAGTTAAGGAGTATGTGGGCAACAAAAAATCAGGGACGTACGAAGAAAAGTGCTGAATTTGTGGAAGTTTAGGATATGAAGGTTGAGGAAATGGTGGGAGGTAGTTAACAAATGCATAGCAAAAATTTTTAGAAGTTATAAAGTTACTTAATGCGGATGTGGAAGTTAAGGATATAGTGGCAGGTGGTCAGTCACACTTGAACAATAAAGAGGATGGACACCATAAACAGAACTCTAGACAATCTTAAAGAAGAAGACAACTCCAAAAGCATTTTATTACTATCTTCCAACTTTCTTTCCATTGTTTATTCATTTTTTTATTTCAAATTTCCTTCGTATCTTGTATTTTTTCTTTTTTCTTAAATCAAATCATCTTTATTTCCCTACAAATTTCAATATTTTGGTAGCTTAGTGCCTGTTTGGATGAGTTTATGGGGGTATTTGGTGAAGAGCTTATCAGCTCTTTTTTGGCTGATTGACTCAATTTAGCTTGTTGATTTTATACAAAAGTTCATAAGCTTGTTTGGTAAAGAACTTGTTGGGTTGGCTGATTCAACCCAACCAGCTGTTTTTTA
>JAOSBP010000205.1:9362848-9395037 GCA_027563825.1 Erythroxylum mucronatum | reverse complement strand
TCGAACCGCACAGCCAGCATTTGTAGTTTTGAAGATATCACAGATTTTGATCCTTCATGAATGGTTTGCAAAACATCGCATGCTTCTTTTGCTGTTTCATATGCCGAAATCATAGAGAAGCGACCTTCATCAACAGCACTGAATATTGCATGCATCGCTTGTAAATTCCCCAGTGCACTTTCTTCTTCCACTCTTGTCCATTGAGACGGATCTTTCTGAACTTTCTCTCCTTTATCATCAATGATCGTTGGATGCGTCCAACCATGTACTACTGAATACCAGGCTCTCGTGCTCTGAGCTTGAATGAAGAATTTTATGCGAGATTTCCATGATGGATAATTTGATCCATCCAATAATGGAGGTCTGGTGATCGAAGCAACCTCTCTTGTAGCCATATCTGCGAACCTCAGATCTGCACCAACTTACTACCAAGTTCTGAACCGATGACCCGCTCTGATATCAATTGAAATAACTCAGTTATTTATAAATCCGCAGATTATCCAAAATAAACTTTTTGGCATGAATAAATTATCAATCTCAATCACAAAACACCAGAAAATAAAACACCAACGTTTGGTAACGCAGTTCGTCCAACTTGCCTACGTCTGCGGGGCCCTCACCCAGATTAATTTCTTCCACTGTAGTTCACAAAAATTATAATAGATTGATCTACACCAAAAGACCCAACCTATGTAATAAACCCCCAGCCTAACTACCTGTGAAAGATTTTCACGCCCAGTAACACGACCGACTCGTGTTAACCTCGTCAGAGGATTTTGCAACCTATTTTTACTTCAAGAACAAGGACAAATAAACTCACAAATACAATAATTCCAATTCTGAAATTTAACACAAATAAGCCCAATAGCAGCAACAAATAGAAAGAGAACTCATCTATGACCAAGTCATCTTTATACTTCAACCACCAATCAATTAACGTGAATTGTCCAGTACCACCGTCACCAGAAGCATCAACAAATAATCTGCGCAACCTCCTCAAAAGCAAAATCTACTGCTTTCCACGTTAGCCAAGATCATGTCACTATGCTGAAAAAAAACTTCACAAATATAACTCAATCAAGAAGTTAAAACGCAACAGAGCAGCAGCCTCCCAATATTAATCACTAGCAGCCACCACAAGAAAACTTCAACAAAAGCCCCAACATCAACGACGTCTGCGCAGCCCAACAAAAGCAACCCTAAAAATTTTGCCACCTCAGCAAAGACACCTTACACTAATCCCTTTGATCACGTCACTTAAAGATCGCCTTTCTTTCAAACCTTTTCAAAAAGAGATAATGTTAGACAACTTCCAATTCTAATCCACATTCCAATTTAGGCACATCAACACAGGTTATCAGGAAAAATCACATGTCCAATTAAAATGCCAAAAATAAACATAAACATAGGATATATTGAAAATAAATCCTAACAATATGTTATTTTAAGGACTTTCATTATGCCAATATAATCTAACTTGTGGTACTATGATTAGGTTCGATGGTGCTATAATTTTACTTTATAACCACTAACAATATTCATGTTATAACATGATGCATCGCCCTTAGTTATTGTCAATTTTGAGCATTTTTACACACTTCGTCTTCATTTGTAAACTATTTTAAGGGTGACTTATTTTTGATCCATGTTGAAAAATCGAACGTCGAAGCTCCGTAAAATTTTTGTTTCGTCACGATTGTTTCTAACTAATATATATAGTTGATTCTTACAAAGCAACTAACTTCGATTTCCAAAATTCTTTTGCAAGCAAACAATTAAACGTGCAACAAATAAATCACATACACATAATATCAAAAATTTGTTAACACAGTTTAGCATGTCCGGTCTACATCTATAGGAACCTTACTCAAATTAATCAACTTTCATCGTAGTACAATAGGCTTAAAGAAGGCTATTACGGAGCCTACACTACTCACTCCTTAACGCTATCTACTTGTACTCACACCCATGAAAGTATCTCATATCCAATAGTAAGACCAACTTATGCTAACCTCAACAGAGGATTTTAAAACAACGAATAAAACAAAAAGAAGAATATCTTAAGTGATTAAATCAAGAATAAAAGAAACAAAAAACATTTGAGTCAAAAAATACTCCCCTATATGCGCAGTCGCATTAAAACATAATCATGAAGAGTTTTCAAACAAAAATTAGCTGTAAACTTTGTAGTTGATCTCCAAAAACCCCTCGAGCATAGCAGGCAAAAATCAATCATCAGTTGTCACACAATATATTGGTAATCAATGCGTACTTCCTCCTTTAGGATTCTACAACTTTTAGCATTCCTTCCTTCTACAAATATCTTAACTTCCAAAATTCTACATATTTTAAGATAGTATAATCCTATACCAAATCAACTTTCTTATAACAAAAGATATCCCAAATAAATTAAAATACAAATAATGTCAAAAATATAATAGAATATCTTAACAATCTCCCCCATTTTTAGCATTATTTGTCACATCAAAATCTCCCTCTAAACAAGAGAAATGGAGACTCCCCCTGAAATAAATGATCATGATAAAAGATATTGAAAAATCAAAATCAAAGTCAAGGTCAACTGTCACCAACAAAGCTATAAATTTACTAGCTAAAAAAGCTATAAGCAAGTTTCTATCTGCCATTTAGGACAAATCAATGCCAAAAGAAGCTAGTGATCACAGGAGGAAGCTGAGGTGTAGAGATAGCCAGTGACAGACAAGATACTAAGGAGATGAAGTGGCCTACGATGATCAGAACAAAAAACCAAACAAGACAGAGGCTGCAATAGAGAAAAAAAGGGCCTTTGGCTTTTTTTTACACTTACTTCAATAAGCTTCAAAAGTGCAAAGAACAAAATCCTAGTGCCCTACGAAGAAGTTCAAACCTCATAGAGTCAAGAGGTTTGGTGAAAATTTGACTAGTTGCTTCTCATTTGTTACATCGGAAAGATATGCAATTAGTCTTCACTAGCTCTAAAATAAAATGATACTTTAAATCAATATGCTTGGTTCTTGAATGCTAGACTGGGGATTTGGAGATGTCTATGGCGCTCTTATTATCACACATGACAATTAAAACATCTTGAGCAACTCCATTTTGTTGTGACATTTTAGGTGTTGAGAACTCTTGCATAATCCCATATTTATCACAAAAGTTATTAAAGCTTACAATCTCAAACTCCTTTCCATGATTAGATTTGATCCTAAAAATTGCAATTTTTTTTATTTGTAATCCACACATATAAGTTTCTAAATGCTTCAAAAGCATTCGATTTTTCTTTCAGGAAAGCTACCTAAGTATATCTTTAGTAGTCATCAACACATGTCAAGAAATACCTCATCCCACTAAGATTAACATGTTGTACTTGGCCTACCAAATCCATATAAACCAATTCCAGTACTTGAGAGGTTGTAACAGTTCTTACTTTCTTATGTGGTACTCTCTTCTATTTTCCTATTTGAAAAGCGCTACAAATAGTCTTATCATCATTGTTCATCATAAGTAAGCCTCTTATCGCTTCAGATTTGCTCAACTTATTGATGAGGTCATATTTTGTGTGACTAAGCTTTTGGTTCCATAGAATCATATCATTATATGTGGCTAAATTGCAAGAAGTAATAACCTATAACGTGTAACAATTATCCACCGATCTTCTTCTGCTTACTATACAATCTCCTTGTTGGTTTAACAGCTTGCATCCATCACTAGTGAATTGGACTAATAACCCATCATCATAAACCTGGCTAATACTTACCAAGTTAGCTTTTAAATCATCCACATAAAGCACATTTTAGAAATGAGGTAATCCATCTACATAAAGAGTTCCTCTACTAATCATCGTTGCTTTCTTCCCATCACCGAATGTAACATGACTATCCATATAGCTTTGATAATTCATCAAATAGTTTCTTTCACCTGTCATATGCCTTGAGCACCCATTGTTAAAGTACCATCCATTGTGAGAAGCAACGCACATGGATTTAAGAGCCACAAATGCTTACGATCAGTTCTTTCTATCCTAAATCTACTTTGGTAGCTTCTACGACTTAAATTTCTTCCAAGAATGTTTGGATTTTTTATTTTGAGCATTATGGAATAGCATTTACATCAATTTGTAGTAATTTGTTCTTATGTGACCTTTTACACCACAAAAGTGACATTTAGGCGTAAACTTTCTACTTCTTTTTTAAATTTCTCCTTGCTTAATTAATCTTGCTGTTTTAAGAAATCTAACTTCACCATTTTGCTCATTGTTCACCTGAGAGCATTCACCTTTATATCAAACAGCTTTACAATCCCCTTTGTTTTTGCCAATTTCCAACAATTCATCTAGCTTCTTTGTACGCCATTCAACATTTTTATTCCTTTCTCTGTATTGATCAGCTTTAGCTTGGTTTTATCAAGTTCATTTTTTGTTGACAATAACTTCATCTCCATATCTTGAATAACACCTTTCATGGTAGAATTCTCGTTTTTTAACTTCTCATTTTATTTACATGTCTTCACCTATTTGTTATACATTAGTTCATAGACCTCGTAGATATCTTCCCTTTTGAATTTTGAGTTACTATCATCATTACCGTTATTCAAATTATAGTTTAATACTGAAACATCTGAGTCTTCATCTTTAGTTTCTTCACTAGCTGCTACTAAGCAAGCAACTAAACTTTATTTATATAAGCAACCAACACAATATGAAGACCTATAATTTCTTCTTAGCTGTCATACTCACTTTCATATTCATTTTCACTCTAAGTGCTGGTGTAAGACTTCCCTTTTCTCCTTTTAAGAGTGTTAGCACACTCCACTTGCATATGCCCAAAACCTTGACTCTCATGACATCATATCTTCTTTGCCTTCTTTTCACCTTTTTGAGCTTTTGTTTGATGTTTAAAGTTATTGTTGGATAAACTCCCACCATTCTGCCTGAACTCAGGTCTATCTTTCTTCACCTTCTTCAGCCACTTGCTGAAATTTCTTGTTAGCACCACCAGATCTTCATTTTTGTTGAAATCGTCTCCTAAATTATGCACAGGTTTAACAACCTCGACTTAAAGCACCAATCATTTATTCTTCTCACACTTGTCTCTCAACAGGTTCATCTCGAAGTTTATGAGAATTCTAATTACCTTATCCAAAAATAACTCGTTAATGTCATGAGCTTTTTCAATAGTTTCAATCTTCGGTATGGATCTAGGAGGCAACGATCTTAAGGTTTTCTTGACAAGTTTTAGATTTGAGTACTTCTTATCAAGTTGATGTGCTTGATTGGCAATATCACGCATTCATTCATGAAAGTCTCCAATAGTTTCACTTTCCTCCATTTTAAGCTCTTCAAATCTAGTAGTTAACATTTGAACTTTTGATGCTATCACCGATTATGATCATTTATGTATGGTTTGTAATATATCACAAGCTTCTTTTGTTGATTCACAAGCTAATATCATACTAAAACATCCTGGATCTACAGTTGTAAAATTGCATGTATTGCTAAAAAGCTGCCAAGCTATTCCTCTTCTTTAGCCTTTGTCCACTTAAACTGATTTTTAGGTACCACTTCATTCTTTTCATTAGTTGTCATAGGATGAGTCTAGCCTTTCAACACAGAAGTCTAGGCTTTAATCCCTTATGTTTAAATAAACACTTTCATTCTCAATTTTCAAACAGGATAGTTAGAGCCATCTAATCAAGGTGGCCTAATGATTAACGTCCCTTCTCTAATAGTCGTAAGTGCGGAACACTAATCTACACCAACTTGATACTCCAAGTTTTGATTAGGTTAACCAAGCTCTAATATCAATTGAAAAACCCAAGGTCAAAGTTTCACAAAATTTTTGTTCTGTCACGGTTGTTTCTAACTGAAATTTATAGTTGATTCTAACAAAGCAACTGGGCAAGCAACTGTGATTTTCAGAATTCTTCTGCAAGCAAACAAATTAAACATGTAGCAAATAAATAACACATACAAAATACCAGAAATTTGTTAATTAGTTTAGCATATACGACCTACATCTGTGGGGCCCTCACCCATATTAATCAACTTTCACCATAGTATAATAGGCTTAAACAAGACTATTATGGAGCTGAAACCACTCACTCCTTGACGTTATCTACTTGTACTCATATCTATAAAAACATCTCACATTCAATAGCAAGACCAACTCATGCTAACCTCACCAGAAGATTTTAAAACAATGAATGAAACAAAAAGAAGAATATATCAAGTGATTAAATCAAGAATGAAAAAAACAAAAAGCAATTGAGTCAAATAATACTCCCCTATGTGCACAACCACATTAAAACATAATCACATAGAGTCTTCGAACAAAAATATGATGTCAATTTTGTAGTTGACATCCGAAAACCCCCGAGCATAGCAGCCAAAAATCAATCATCAATTGTCATACCATAGATTGCTAATCATTATACCACGCGTACTTCCTCTTTCAGGATTCCTTCCATAAATATCTTAACTCCCAAAATTTTAGATATTCCAAGGTAGTAGAATCGTATACCAAATCAATTTCTTTATAACAAAAAATATCTCAAATAAATTAAAATATAAATTATGCCAAAAATAGAATGAAATATCTTAACACACATAGATAATACATTATGTATATTCTCCTTAGTTAAGTCTAGTTGTGATGTCCTAATACCTTTTGGAGCGATGAAATGGTAAAATTAAGTCAGCTACTATAAGATATTCCTTTTTTTTCCTCCTCAACAAAGCTCATTACACCGAAATGGTTTTAATTTCAAAATTTATTAAAGAAATGTGTGGTTGGCTCTAGTCAAGTCAATCAGCTTTCGTTGATAAGGAAAAACAACAAATATAGGAAAGATACAGAGACATAAAGATAAGCTTTATTAACTTTACTTGAAAGAGAAAGAAAGGAGTCATTATTGTTGCTCTCCGCGTAGATACCGTTGTCATCGTACTTTTCTTCTCTCTCTCTCTCTCTTTTTTTTTCCCCCTATTGTGTATACTTTAACTCAATATCATGTTGACATCAAGTACAAATCAATCATTAAAAATTATATTCAAATGATTTTATTCGGAACATGAATGACTTTGTCATGTGAATTAAATTAAAGTCGATGAAGAAATTAGTTGGACGAAGTTACATGTGAAAAATGGAGGAGGGACCAGCTCCAGCCTCCGGCATAAGAAGGAAAGGGTCCCAATTCCCAAAGTGATCAGCACCAGAGAACGTGGGTGGCGCTCTCACTTTCTGGGTTTCTGCTCTGTACATTGAAAGCGGTCGCATTCTCATGTTTACATGTTTCTTTTCTTTCCTCTTATTAATTGATGACGTAACCTTATTAACCTGCGTTCGATAAAAAACATGCATTTAAATTTAACTTTATAATAAGTAACTTGCTTAAATTACAGATTCTTTATTCGTGTTTATTTTAATCTATAATTTAAAATTATAATTTTAACTTATGAAATGATTCTTTTGTTTAATAAACTAAAAATAAATAACTATTATGATTATTTTGAGTAGTAAACAATAGAATCCAAATTATAAACACCAAATACAAGATTAAAAATTTTCCGGTGCTTTTTCATTGTTCTATCTTAGCATATTTCCTTCAATTTGTTGTAGTTGAATGATTCGCTTTACTCTTTTAACCAATGTTTTAAAAATCGGACCGAACATCAAATCAATCGAAGGAAAGGTTTAAGGTATAGAGGTTCAACCAATAGTGAACCGCTATAAAATCGGTATATAATAAATAACAAGTAAAACTATAATAATAAATAAAAATAAAATATTTTATTGAAATAAAAATACACCAATGTCTGTTATTATATAATGAATTAATAATAAATAAATATGAGTTTAATATAAATATTAAAATAACAATAAAAATTAAAATTGTATTTCACCTCTTCGAAGTTACGTTTGCTTCGTATATTAAAATTATTTTTAAAACTTTGTGGAAGCGTTACTTAAATTAATATCATTATTTAATTTATAAATTATTTATAGACATTTAGTAATTTCGACATTTTACCATAAATATATATAAGAGTAAAAGATAAGGGCTTATATGATTTAACTTTAAAAAATTTGTAATTTCTGAATTATTGAAATTTTTTTACTTTTTAATTTTTTAGAAAAACTTTTGTTAAAAATAACAATAAAATACATTTGGCATAAGCCTCACACCTAAATCAATCAAATGCTACTAATATTAAAACCTAATTCAGTTCTTAAATATAACCCGAATTAATTAAAGTCGACATAAATTTATAATTTAAGATAATTATAATAAATAATAATTTAGTTAAGTTTAATTAATTGAATCAGGTTTAATAGTTGAATTGAATTGTTATATTAATAATATTTGATTAATCTATGTATAATGTTCATGCCATATATTTTTACTGTCATATTTTAATGAAAATTTAAGAGAATGAAAATTTTAGAATATTAAAAATTATAAGAAATTATTTTAAAATTTTAAAATTAAGAATATTGATTACTTAAACCACAAAAGTCTCGGCGTGGGTGAAAGAACTCATAAGTTGGAAACTAAAAGTGTCTGATCCGAAAAAGCACGTCTTATCAAGAAGCTCTACACATTGGGTGGGAGAAAGAAGTCGCTGAACTATGAAATAAGGTTTTAAAAACCATCCAGACCAGAACCAGACCAGATCGTTAGGTCCGACCAAAAAAATTTAAATCGGCCAGTTTTTGTATATAAAGGTTATTAATTGAAACCGAACTGGACCACTGATAGGTTCAAACTTTTTTCAGTCAGATCGGACGATCTGGTCTGGTTTTTAAAACCTTGCTATATACACACTTATGTAACTAACTGTGTATATCCTAAAAACCCTAACCTTTTCTATAAGAGGCCAAACAAGTTATGAAGGGTGTTAGAAGCACAAAATTGGGTAGAATACTTACCTCTTTGAGATCTATAGAGAGTTAACCTTCTTCCTTTCGATTTTAAAGGGAAGTTGAGGCCAAAGAATACATTTAGGAATCTGTTCATTTGGTATTGTTGTTCTCTCTCTTTAGAAATTGTTTGTGTTATTATTTACCTAATGTTTTAGGTATTCATATATGAATGATTTAAACTCATTTGTTAAAAAATGAAAATTTCATTACTATAGACAAAACTAATACAACATTATGGTGATTTCTATGTTGCTAGCCTATATACAAGCACTATAGCTAAATATACAAAAAGAGGAGCTACATTTCATGAACAATTCTAAATCAGCATATTAGCAAGTTAAAATTTCCATCTGGATATCATGTCAAGGGTAAGGGTATTATAATGCAAATTTTTAGCAAAAATTGTTGCTTTGATAGAACAATTTTGTCAGCTAGCTAGTACTTTCCTTCTTCTGAGTTGGTAAATATTCTACTATTTCTCTCCTCCAAAGAGTGTAGATGGTAGTGGTGAAAGCTGCTTTATAAAATATAGCATTTGAAATTCCATGCTTAGAGCTCCAAATGACCCAATTCAAAGATTGTTCCCAATCATATATATAGTTGTTACCTGGAACCATATGCAAAATCCTGCTCTAAACTGCTTTGGAGAATGTACAAAGAAAAAAAAGGTGGTCTCTATCTTCCACTTCCATCTTACAAGTACACAAGTGAAGTCCACATTTCCCTACCATTGGCTCTTCGTCTAGAGTCTTTTTTAATTGCTAGACAAGGTTTTACTAATGGGCTTCAGTTGAGTAGTGGGCTAGGTTTTACCAATGAGCTTCAACTGAGTAGTGCGTGAAAATCAGATGATAGGTTTTGTTAGAGAACTTACCATTTGGATTGAGAATCCAGGTGATCGATGACATCTTCATTCTCTACATCATTTAGTTAAAGGAAGTGATTCATAAGAGAACCAAATCATCTTAAATTCCCACTCCATGCACCATTCTTGATCAGAGTGGAAACTTTAAGACTCAAAAGAATTCTATTACTCAAGTGAAAAATCTCTAGATTGTGGATAAGTGGGCTAGAGTCTACCAATTATCAAATCAAAACCAATTTTTTTCACCATTTCCAATCCTGTGTTTAATATAAGGATATATAAAGCTCCTCAATCCCATTATTTGATTAAAAATCCAAGAGAATTCCCTCAAACAAGTAACTTGCCAAAAATTGGTGTTTTTGAGGTGGTATTTATAGATCCTTTAGATCCATAGTGCTTGTTGATCTCTCTAGAGCCTCCAAAGTGTTTTGCACATTAGAACCTTTTGTATGGTAGTAATGGAAATGATCCCAAGTCCTCCAAATTTCTTCAGGGTAGTAAACTCACTCCATTTAATCTTTTTATTTTTAGCATTCTTTATGCTGCTTAACCATAAGAATGATTTCATAATTTTTCCTATATCTTTGGTAACCTACATAGGCAGTGTAATATGAGCTGCCCAATCTAAATGTAATATTTTTAAGATTCAAATAATAAGAGTAAGCCCATCAACATAAGACAAAAATTTATTCTTACAAACATTGATGAGAGGCAAACAATCATGATACTTTGGCTTGGAAGATGTGATTGGTACACCTAAGTAGCCAAAAGGTGTTGAATGAACATTTAGATCGACAACTCTTCTTACTTTAGCTATATTACATACATCTGCTAATATGTAAAGGCTACTCTTCTCAATGTTGAGCTTTAAACCTGACCACTTCGCAAATATGTTCAGGACATTCATCAAGATATTGATAGAGTAAAGATCGATACCACAAAGAAGCAAGAGGTTATTAGCATATATTAGATGAGTTAGGTTGATAACACTGCATTTTTAGTGAAATTGGAACCTCCTATTACATGAGATAATCTTGCTTATCAACCTTGAAAAACCTTCCATTATAGGAGTGAATAAATAAGGAGATAAAGGGTCCCCCTATTTAAACTCCTTGGCAAAGTTGAAAGGCTTAGTTAGAATTCCACTCACAAGCATACTCAAAGAGGGAGATTGGGTACAAGTCAATATCCAGTTAACAAATCTATGAGGTAACTACAAAGCTTTAAAGCATATCTAAATAAACCTCCAACTAACCGTATTAAAAGCTTTGAAAAAAAACAATTTTGAGTAAGCAGCTTTTGTGATTTTTTCCTAAGCTGTAGTCCTTCAACAATTCTTATATGAATAGAATATGATCCCTTGTGAAGAATTAATGATACCCAAGATTGCAACCTTGAGCCTTTCTGCTAGAAGTTTGAAGATCACCTTTTAAATTGTGTTGCAACAAGATATATGTTTAAATTCATTCATCCTCTAAGGATTTTGCTTTTTAAGAATCAAGCAGATGTATGTATGATTAATTTCTTGAAGCATTTTGGAGGAAGCAAAGAATTCTAGTAGAACCTCAATGAAGAGCTTGCTTGTAACTTCCCATGACTATTGAAAAAATAGTGCAATAAACCCATTAGGTCCAGATGATTTTGAAGGATGGAAGCTAAATAGTACCCTCTTGATATCATACTCAGTAAATGGAGACACCACATATTCCCTAATACCTTGATCAATTGTACAATTAAATAGCCTTAAAACATTCGAACTTGGCTAAGTGGTAATAACAGAGCCCATAAGCTTTATAAACTTCATTGGTAGTCTAATGTTGCTTACATGGAATGACGCGTGTGTGTGTGTCTTTATGATGTAGTTTGGAAAAGATGAGGTTTCACGTCACTTGAGCTCTTCTCTTCACCACTCAACAAGCATTACTACGTGTCTGCTTGGTTGAGCTTTTGGAGGGTGGAAAAGCACTTTTTTCCACTGCAAAAGCTGTTTTTAAGAAAAATGAGTGTTTGGTCGTAAAATTCAAAAGCACTTTTTAAATAGAAATAGCTTTTTTGAAAGCTAAAATATAACTTTTTAAGAAGCTCAAATTTGGAGCTTTTCAAAAAAGCCCTTTATTTTAGCTTTTTTTGGTAGACTTTATGTTTAGAATTTCCGTCGTTTACATTTATAACATGCGACAAAAAACCTCTCTTCTGAGCTAAACCAAAATTCCCATATTGTCTCTACCTCTTCTCTGCGATTTAGGCTATTCCTTTTATGGTTAGGGTTTTTTAATCTCGATTTCCTCCTTTATGTTGCAATTTATGTTCTCCTTTTTTTGTTATATTAATTATTGCTTTGTTTCACCCACCCAGGAGGAGCTCATCTGATCGTCTTCTCAAGCAAAGGAAAGCTCTTTGAGTACTCCAGTGATTTAATGTTTTACACCTTCACACCTATATCTCTACCTACCTTCTCTACCTCTATTTATTTCATCCTAATAATAAATCTGTTGCTACCGTGAGTACCCTTATCCAATTAGATCCAAAACTGTGTTTGACTTTAGCTAGAATTTAATTTCTCTCAGCCGGTGATAGTCCAAAGGAGAAATATGAGATTAGTCCTAAGACCCTGAAGAGGATAAGGGTACTCACGGTAGCAACAGATTTCTGTTCTTAGTTTATGCAAATGGTTCGTTTTTACTTTGGTTTTGTTTTTTTTTTGGGCATTTTCATTATGTTGATTGGTGAATCCATTTTCCTTGATGCCTTGCATGTTTCTTGCTCCCACCTCTCTTCTGTTTCAATGATTTTTATTCTAAACCATCTTCTAATTATTTCACTCTTCACGTGAAAAAACCCACAAAGCTTAAATTGCTCTGTCTTTTTATTTTTAATTTGATTTCAGAGTGTTAGTGACTAGAATAGCCTAATGGGATCCACGTGATTTGCAACTGTGAAGAATATTGTATTGACCATATAGCTTTAATTTGTTGTCCTGTCTTTATATACTCATAGAATTAGTATAGTACTTATAGAATCATAATTATGTAGTGATTAGCAATACACCACTTGGATGGAAGCTTTGTCTATTATGTTTTTGATTTGAATTAATATGAAGCTTGATAAGTTGTTGCTCTTGATATGCGTTAGCTCTATTTTGTCATCGTTTTTGTATTAAATGATGTTGAGTTGTCCATAGTTTTTGTGAATCTGGTACTGCTCCTTTGTTTTTGGTATTTGCAGGTGTTTTGGGGAAATAAACGGTCTACCCGTGTAAAATCACACGGACCGTGTCTTTTGACGCATAATTTTACCAATTTATGATTCCCTCTAAATTGTTTGACCATAATCTAGAAAATTTATGTCATCCTATTTAGAGGATTACAATCAACTCCTTCCAATTATGGTAGAACTATTAGGATTTCTCAATCTCCACATAAAAAATCAGATTATAAATAAAACATGTAATTAGATCCAATATAACAATCACACTAATTGCATTCATAAAAGAATTAAATCATATCAAAGTATTAACATAAGGTTCATCTAACCTAAATACTAACTAAATGTTTAATTATACATTATCAAACATGAAATCAAACATAAACCGAAAGAAAAATAAATTGAAAACAATGAATTCATAATTTAAATATACCTAATTGTCTTCTATCGAATATTCTCGTAATGTAGAGGCTTGGTATTGTATTTTAGTTGATCTTTCGATGATTTCTTCGTGCTTTCCGCCTCTCTGGCTCAAAATTGCACATGGAGAATGAGTTCCACGTTTGGAATCACCTCCCCACGTCTGCTTTCGATACTGACTGCCTCCCACTTTCACCTTCCAAAATGTCTCTTTATAACAAAATTTAAGATTATGGGAGATGTCGTGCATTAGATTATGCATAACAAAAAAATACAAGAATTGTGAAGAGGCATGGGCTTGTGGAAGTGCACTACCATGCATCCTTTCTACACTTCAAATCTTTAATTTTTGCTATGATCTTATTCGAATTGGTCTATGAGGGCAATTATGCTCTGTAAATACACTCGGAGAGGATTAGGTACCAAATATACGTAGAAGTATCAAATATCAAGCTAAAACGCATCAAATATGAGGTAAAATTATGATCAATTATGCATCTATCAAAAATCAAAATAGAAAAATAAAAATAGAACTAATAACCCCTTAATTTTTTTCAGAGTCGGCACAGAATATGTAATTGAATAGATATTTTATATCAATGTGGTGTCGTTACTTTTTTGTTTTGACCTACCAAAAACACCCTTAAAAATAGGAACAAGATGAAAATACTCTCTGAAAATGAGAATAAGAAATAATATTTCCGGTATCAAGTAAATGCTTAAATCTAAACTTTAGACGTTTCAAGTAAATTTTATGTGGACACGTGTATTTCGTGGCACCTAAAAGCTGCTTTCAGTAATAGTAAATTAGGGTAGGGCTGTGCGTATGAGTTGAACGGAGGACAACTTAGTCAAATAAAATTTCAACGGATATTTAGGAAACTAGCCGTTGCAGCCCAAAATTAGTAGTAGCCGTTGCTTTTCATCTAGTATAAAAGCAAATCTCACAAATTCAAATCTCAACGAAACAATCGCTGCTATCGCGTTTTTCTCACTGCTTCATCTTCTTCTGGTTCACTCGCCATAATCCCGCGAACACACGCCTGCCTGCGTTAATAAAAATCTTCCTGCGATTTTTTATTTTGTGTTTGGCAGGGTTTTGATGTGCTTTTTATATATATCTCTATATACATCCAGTTGTTTCATTTCACTTATTTGTTTTATTTTCTTGCATAGTTAGTATATTGGTTTGTTTTTGTTGTTTTAGTTAATGATGGATGCAGGATCTGTGAATAAGGACCAACCTCGATTTCCTCTCCAAGAACAGCTTCTCCAGAGAAGGAATTCTAAAGAAAATGTAAGAGAAGAAGAATAATGTTCTTCTTGGGGTTGTTTGATTGGATATAGTGGGAATTAATGCATTTAATATTTGAAACAGTTGGATAGATTCATACCGAATCGGTCAGCGATTGATTGGGATTATGCTCGTTACATGCTCACCGAAGGGAAAAATGACAAAGAAAACCCGGCTGTAAACTCACCCTCAAGAGAGGCCTACAGGAAAAAACTGGCAGAAACCTTGAACCTAAACAAGACTCGCATTCTTGCGTTTAAAAATAAGCCTCCTGCTCCCGTTGAATTGATCCCACAAGAACACATATCCTCTTTCAACCCTCAGCCTAAACTTAGCAAGTCCCGAAGATACATTCCTCAGGTATGTAATCCCTTCTTTTTATTTATCTCATCTTATAAGTTTGCTTTTTTTCTCTTCTAATTAGTTGAACATGTATATATCGCTTACACAGACTTCCGAGAGGACACTGGATGCTCCTGACCTTTTGGATGACTTCTACCTGAACTTGTTGGATTGGGGCACCAGCAATGTTCTTGCCATTGCTCTTGGAAGCACGGTATACTTGTGGGATGCGTCCAATGGTTCAACCTCAGAACTTGTCACGATTGAAGATGAGAATGGCCCTGTTACTAGTGTTAACTGGGCGCCTGATGGACGACACATCGCCATTGGCTTGAACAATTCTCAAGTACAGTTATGGGATTCTACTGCTAATAGACAGGTTTATTACCTTCAACTGCGCATCAGCATTTTGTTTGGTCTTTCAAGTATTTTGTCTAATTTCGAACGTTCTACAGCTAAGGACATTGAGTGGTGGCCACAGATCACGGGTTGGTTCGATGGCCTGGAACAACCACATTCTTACAACCGGAGGATTCGACGGTCAGATCATTAACAACGATGTAAGAATAAGATCACACATTGTTGAAACATATAGAGGGCACCAGCAAGAGGTGTGTGGGCTTAAATGGTCGGCTTCAGGCCAACAGTTAGCAAGTGGAGGCAACGATAATCTCCTGCATATATGGGATAGGTCTGTGGCATCCTCACAATCCGCCACACAATGGCTCCACAGGCTTGATGACCATACTTCTGCCGTAAAAGCTCTGGCTTGGTGCCCATTCCAAGGGAACTTATTGGCCTCTGGAGGAGGAGGAGGCGATCGCACTATTAAGTTCTGGAATACCCACACAGGTGCCTGCTTGAACTCGGTAGACACTGGTTCCCAAGTCTGCGCTCTCCTTTGGAACAAGAATGAGAGGGAACTGCTTAGCTCTCATGGATTCACTCAAAATCAGCTCACTTTGTGGAAATATCCATCAATGGTGAAAGCAGCAGAGCTCACTGGCCATACCTCTAGAGTGCTCTTCATGGCCCAGAGTCCAGATGGTTGCACCGTGGCATCAGCAGCAGGGGATGAAACATTGCGATTCTGGAATGTTTTTGGTGTTCCAGAAGTAGCTAAAGCAGCTCCAAAAGCAGCCAATGAGCCATTTTCCCATGTGAATCGTATCCGATGATTGAAGGAAGAGCGTTCATATTCGCAACTGCCAAAAGGTAATGCAGAAAAATTACGCATCAACTTCTTTTATAACTTGCCTCATAACTGACTCTTCGTTTCCTTGTGCATTTTCACAGTTGGAGCTCTTAAGTATGGAAATTCAATTCAATTTACGCAAGGTGGATGAAGATGATGAACCTCAGAAAAAGCTAATTGTGTATCCTCCTCTCCCACAATATGGGAGAAAAAGCTGTGTATTACATAATAATCACGACATAATGGAAACGTAAACTATCACCCGTGGATGTAGTCACTATTCGTGTGACGAACCACGTAAAATGTTGTCTTTGTTGCATTTTATTTTCTTTCCCCAAACAAAAATTACTCTGGGAAGCCACGTAAACTTACTCTGGTAAACTAGAGTTCCTGAAATTGCATTAAAAAACATATTCCAAACATTGCCCCCACCAGCACATCCCTAAGGCATTTTCATAAAGATCGTGACAGGAATTCTTGTATGGTCTTTACAATTTCTTGAGGGTTTAGTGTTGCGTCTACTTTTAATATTCCTTCACATTCATCAATCTGAAGTAACTCCAACTGAGACTGCAAAAGATTGGCTGGCATAAAGTGTTTGCCTTCTGCAGCTCTTCTGTTTAGTCTCTCCAAAAGCACCTCAACATTGGCATCCAGCAGAACAAACATGACTGAACTGGCATAGCTTCCATATTGATAATTAGGATCTGCAGACCTAAGAATTTCTCGATATTGCTTCTGCAGAGAGGAACAAGCAAGCACTCCAGTTTTTCCACTGGCCAAGACCTCCATTAAAGCACCACGTATGACTTCAAGCCATGGTATCCTGTCTTCCTCTGACAGAGGAATACCTTGACGCATCTTTTCTATGTAAATCATAAAATAATGCCATTAATCAAATTAAGAAAAAGAGGAAGATTTCATCGTAAGAAATGCATTTGGCAGCAGTAAACCTTTGTTCGATTGCGGGTGGAAATCATCAGCGTCAATAAAGTCACAATTGCAGACATTGGCCAGAATCTCACCCGTAGTCCTGTTGCACTTCTTGAATCAATACATAGATATCCCTAATATATTGAAAATGTTTTTCTAAGAAAAGCTCACGATACTGTTAAAAGGGAAACACGGGTAATTCTGCCATGAGACTATTTTTAAGTGAATCTTGATGCTAATGACAATGACTCGCAATGTCAATTTCATTTCACAGGGAGCAAGTGGGCATCTCATGTCTCTGGTTCTATTCTTCCTATCAGTGTAAAACAAAGGTTGCAAATGATTATGCAACATTAGTCAGAGCAAATGATTGCTAAAAAGGGATCATTAGTAGTTATTAAAAGAAGAAAATGCTTGTGCAGATTTGGACACAACAGCCTTTAAGGATATATCTAGGTTACTGTCATCTTCCCCTGCTGCACTGCAAATGATTATCCTAAGGCAGACACAGTAGGGATAGCTACACTTTTGCACAGTAGGGATAGCTACACTTTTGCAATCCATTTGCTTCCTATGAATCCAATGCTTCATAATTTTGCTTAGAAATGAGTTATTGTGGTCTCGTTGAATTCAAATATTGGAGATGTAATGAAAGTACTCCTTTCCTGACAAAAAACACTAAATAAACTTGTTCTTGACTTTTGGTGGTGGAAGATCAATGATATTATCATAGGAATAAAGTGTGAGCTGCTGACGCTTTTGGTGGTGTGTGTACAATAGAACTTGTTCTTGACTTTGTACTATTTGCAGGTCTTGTCCGGAGATTACTTAATACATTAACGCTTTCAAGTTACTACTGTTTTTTGTTCAAAATTCCATTGGTGAATAACAGTTGATACTCCAGTCAAGCATACAATTAGACCAAAGCCACAGGAGTGGACAGAAATTCTCAATTCCAGACGAAGCTATAGATTAGCTTTCGTCGAGTAAAGAACTTATTTCTTGGGAACCCCCTTAAAAAGAAAAGCAAGAAACCAACCGGGATGAAAGGTTTCTTCTTTCCTTCTGCACGAGTAATGAAGATTTACCCCAAGGATAAAAGCCAATGGGAAATGAACATCACAAAAACCTCATAATAAAGTTGTGTGAGAAAGCAGTGGATGAAAAAACATACGATTTCCCAGCTCCAGAGACACCCATAATCACAACAGCTTTACCTGTTTATAGGAAAAACGAATATCAAGATGAAAACATCAGATTGAAGAAACTTTTTCTTGTTCAAGCATAGAGGTGAGAATCAGAAACAGATGAAAGAATCAAATTACCTCTTTGACCAGAAGCCATGTTCGAGAACATCTTTTAGAAACAGATCCCACTTCCAGTGGAGGAAAGTTTCGTATCACACCTACAGCACAATGTCACGGCAACAACATGAGTGCCGTCCAATTTGAGATTGAGTTTTTTAACAAAGAAAGATAAAGCAAAACATTTTAACCCAACAAAGAATTTAGGTATGTATGGGATGGAGATGAAAATTTTGAAACGGCAGAGTATCTGACTAAAGCAAGAACTTTCTTTGCAAGTACGATGTAATGTAGAGCTAGATTTTGACGTAAATGGACCACTGAGGATGACAAAAGGGTCCGAGTTTTGGCTAAGACTTTTGAGTTCGGGCTTGGATTGCTTAGGTCTGATAATTCAAAACGATTTTGTTTTATTTAAAATTATATCTTTTTCACAAAATGAAAAATTTTTTGGTCGGGATTAATCCTTCTTGGAGTTCTAAGAATCTCTCTAGAGCTGGAAGGGCACAACTTATTGTCTCCATATTGCTTTTCCAGCGAAAGTCATGAAGGCAATTGACAGAAATTTTAACAAGTTTCGGTGGACTGGCTGCAAAGGATTACTGCAAGGTGAAGATGACAGGTATGGGGGGATGTTTGCTTGCCTAAAAGCCGAGGAGGACTCAATACAATTTCTCTAAAATCTCTCAATACTGTCTTAATTTCTAAAAAAACTACGGAGGCTTTAATTAGCAGGCTTTATTGTGTAGATGGATCCACATTTATTTCATTAAAAACAAGGAACATATGGTGGTTTAACTCGAATAGCCTATCATCTACCACACTAAATACTATAAAGAGTTAATTATTAACTAATTTTTAATAAATTATTTAAAATTCTAAATATTTTATTATTATTTATATAATTCCATTTAGTATTATAAAATAAAATTAATTATATAATGCGAGCATGCACTTTTCGCTCTATGGTTTAATCGTCCGGAAATAGCCCATGAGATTCCACCAATGCTCGGAAAAGATGGATATCTTTATTCGTAGACAGCACATTGCTGTGAGATTCCTATTTTCCTTTTGCAGAGATTTAGATTATTAGATCTTTGGTGCTTAACTTATACACCCATACAGTTTCAGAAAAGCGGCGATCAGGTCCCTATCTCCATCCTCTAGGATCTTAAGTTTGATCGTACCATGGGGTTTCGCTCAATCCTTACGCCTCTCTCTGTAGTGGCCTTGCTACTTTTGATTCTCTTTCACGTCTCTGCTCAGGTGTTTAACCTTGAAAAATGTCCATCATCATTAATTGTTGTTCGTCTCTGTGGATTTTCTCATTTCTCTTCTTGTTGTGTTCATAGGAATCTGTTGTGAAAAATGAGAACGAAGATCCTAATGCATCGGCTAAAGTTACCGGGCGTCGTGGGATGGTGACCATGCTCTTTCGTTTTGGGTTTTGTAATTGTACTGAATATTTGGTGGTTGTGTCAACTTTAATTTAGCCAAGTATTTTCTGATTTTGAATCGAGAGAAACCAGATTTTTATTTGGACTGACATCCTTATATTTATTAGGTTGTAGCTATCAGTGTAGGTCCATGTGTAGCCAACTCCTCTTATGGATTAACGATTTGTTTAAATGCATGCTTCATCTACTTAGGGGCAAGCATAGAACATAAAACCGAGTGCGAATGTATGGTTTTGGGCGGATTGATTTCTAATTTGGTTATCGTTCAATTTAAATTTAGCTTTTCCCACTTGCTAGATCTATAGTGATATTTGTGATTCACGCTTGTAACGATAGCTAGTTTTTGCTAATGCAGATTGGTGCCGATGATGTCGACATTAATTCTGTTGGCATTCGTCTTAATTTGGATTCTGGTCTTGGGATTCTTGATTCCCTCGTTGCAAGTTTTTCAATGATTATTGTCAGTGAGGTTTGTGAATTAATCTGTTATGCTAAATTGGTCTGTTTATTTCAGAAGTCTGATCTTTTGAAGTAATTGATAATCAGTCCTCTTGTGTTATTTTCTTATGTAATCGTTGGACGAAGAAAAACTAGTTTGTACTAGTCATCTGTTCGTAGAGTTCTCATATTTCATGTTGGATTTATTGTGTGTATTTAACTTGCTATAGTATCCAAAGGTATTACCAGTGAGTAGACTTGATTGGCTGTAGTTGATAAATAATTTCTATATCCTGCATTACAATGGACATGATTTTTTCTTTTTTGTACTGGACTGGAGACGAGACATCCATAATTTTTCTATTTTTGTACTAGATTGGAGATGAGACATTCATAATAGCAGCTCTAATGGCAATGCGACACCCTAAGTCAACAGTGTTATCTGGTGCACTTACTGCCTTGATTGTCATGACGGTATCATTTTTTTTTGTCTTTTAAATTTCTTTTACATGTACACTTTGGCCAAAAGCTGATGTAGTCAAGTAGTTGTGAAGTTTCAGTAAAATTGAAAAATCTGGGTTTCTGGAATTTTGTTAGATTGTTGGAGTTCAAATTTCAGGTCTCAAAATTTTCAGGATACTATGTTGAAATTCAAGTTATGGATGCTGGAAAATAAGATTGTGATTGCTGGAATTTTAGAGAAGAAATCAAAAGGTTGAATAGCTCTACTCTAAGAGTCATTCCCAAGATTATGAAACTAGGAATCACTCCTAGAATCTAAAAATCAGTCTTAGAAGCAAACACTACACCTAGTTTGATAACCAAAAATTTGTACAAAAATTAGCTTTTCTTTCATTCAAAGTTTGATTACACATATATAGAAAGATTCTTGGAACTCTAATCCTTGTGGTAAAGGGATTTACAAATAAGATTTCCAAAATAAGATTGAATCTTACTCTAATATGGATACTTTATTCTAAATAAGTTTTAAGTCCTAAAACTAGTCCTAAAATCAATGTGACAAAATTTTCCTTTATTCTCATTGTTCACATGAACAGTGTCATACCAATTCCTGTTCTTCATCCTAATAAATTAGAGCTCGTGGTTGATTGATCTAACCTCTTTTGTTTCACTTGTAAACTTGAGGTTATTTTGCATCAGAAGCATTTTGCTTTTAGTAGAAGGCTTTGAAACCTAATTCTACTGCATATGTAAAATAGGTACTTTCTACTGGATTGGGTAGGATTGTGCCAAATTTGATATCAAGAAAGCACACAAATAATGCAGCCACAGGTATTCAAATCTTAACTGATATAACATATTTAGTTGTGTATAATTATTATTTTGTACTATTGTATTTTATCGATTAATATGTAATTTGTATTCATGTATCCTAAATCTCAACCATGCTGTTCTTGTACGTTTGGTGCTGGATTGATTGTAAACCATGTAGTTACTTTATTTGCCCTAATTAGTGCTTGAAATTGCTTGGTTTATGACTGCAAGTGACGCTAAACTGTTTGGTTATTTCATACGTACCAGTTTAACATGTTTATGATGAAAGCAATTTCTTGAATTAGCGACCTTAAGATATATAGTTGAAGTCCTTGTAAAGTTTAAGGTGGATATAGGCGTTTTATTGGATGTCACTTCATAATTGCTATGGTATTGTAAATTGGACTTGTTTCTATAAAAAAACAAGGCAGAGATTTAAGATTTATTTAGTTTCATAGAATTTACTGACAAACATCTTTGTCAAATGAGTGGATGTTATGTTTCTTGTATGGGAAGGCGACATGTTGACCCATTCATTTCATTAGAGGAAATGGAAGCTGCATTGCCATGTATATTTTTTGTGTTGAAACTTCTTCCTAGAAGTAGCTCCTTTAGAATGATTATTAAAGTTTCTATACATGTCATGAATGATGGAATATTTAATCAAAATTTTGAATTTTCAGTTTAGCCAAAATGCTTTAATTTAATTAGAATCTGAAGATTATGCTTGAACTAGATTGAATACTTCAAATACGTTTTTAGCATTAAATCATACTACAGAGAACAACGGCATAAAATGCTGCACAGTATAGATTCCTGCACCCTGCTGTGATAAGGCTTGCATTTATCCTTCTTCTTCTTTACCATTTATGTCTGGCAATTGTTCCCATTAACCTTGAACTTTAAATTTCAAAATTTCTGGATGTTGAGGTCCTTTTCTTATCTTAAAGACTGTTGACTAATCATCTTATTTCCATTTTGGTTCAACAATTTGAGAAGGTATATTTTGCAATGACCTTCATTTATGATAAATTTTACCATTTGAAAACATATATTTATATCAAAAAAGAAGTGACATTCCCAGAGTTGGTCTTTGTTTGCTTGAGAAGAAACTACTAATTTATAGGAGTGAACAAAAAATTAATAGCACCATTAAAGTATGGTTTATCACTTGAGGTTGGGAAAATTTCCCATCAAATATCGCCTGGACTAATCTTACCTTAACGGGCCTTGGTAAATTGTAAGTTTGTTTCGCTGTTACTTATATATTACGGGTGGAAGTGAGAATAAAGTCCATAAAAAATACGACCAAGGAGACAAACATTTTGACCTTCCTTAAGCCTGATTACCATGTTTTGAGCTAGCCCTTTGTGGGAACTTGATGATTAGCATAGGCTGTGTTGGAATGTGATCGACTAATATCCATTTAATTGAATACTTATTAAAATGACACACCACCTGCTTTGAACATTGCTTTAGAATTTCTCTTATATTTTTTAACCTCATTGCACTTATTGAGGTTTTTGATGATTGTGCTTAAAAGATAGTTGGAAATGGTAATCTCTTGGATCTCATCAACATAGCATTTTGATGTTTGGCTAAAATAGGTACTTGTCGCCTACCTTATTGCAATTTACATTCAAATGAAAATCTAGTTTGAAAATTTCTCAAGATAATATAAATAAATTAATGCTTATTCATTTTTATGTCATCATTTTTCATTTTTTGTTTTTGAAATTGTTTAAGCTGTTATAGTGAAAGGTAAGCACATTGGTAGGCTTTTGTTTGGGGTCTATTAGTTCTAGGGATTAATGGCATTTGGTAGGAAAACCAACGTAGATGATGTGGAATTGGCCTCTAGTTTGGGAATTTTCATGGCCAATTTATTGACATGTAATGCTTGTTTCTTTGGATTCTCCCACATCAATGGTTTTTCTCTAATGATGCCATTCAAATTCTAAACAGGGTTATTGTGTGTCCTTTCAAGCAAGGAAACTAACTAGGAATACTTGAACAATCATCTCACTTATGTATCTCCTAAAACCCTTCAGAAATATGCTCCAAGCAATTTTCTTTTTTGAGTTATTCAGAAGCTACTAACTCAAGTATGACTATTTTCCTTTATGATCAATGTCCTATTGTTGTAGATGGGTTTCTGATGCCTTTTATCTATTATTTTGTGGACGCCTTTGCTCAAAGTAAGACTATGCTGCATGGCTAATCTTTTAGATTGGTGCATTAGACTCGGAACCTTTCCTAGCATATTACCACTCAAAGATGAATTTGTTTCCCTTTATAGACATGCCAAAAGTATACCTAAAATGTTACTCAATACATTTCTTTTGATGTGGCAACATTATGTGCCAGTTGTCTCTTTGATAACCTCATCTTGTTTACATTCTTTTCGTATGCAGTTCTTTATGCCTTTTTTGGGATTCGATTGCTTTACATTGCTTGGAGGTCAGATTCAAAATCATCACAGAAAAAAGAAATGGAAGAAGTATGTTCTCCATGCCATTTTACCCTATAGGTGATGTAGTCTATTTAAAATCTCTTATTATTAGACAAAAAATCCAAAACAAAATTAATATCATTATTCAATTTGAGTATGACTTGGTACGACAACAACCTTTGATCTGGCAAGGTCAATTTGAGTATGACTTAGTAAAACAACAACCTTAGATTTGGAAAGGTTTAGGGGCTATTTGGTTTTGTTGTGAGTTGTGGTTTTTTGTAGTTGTCAAAAATATAAAAATAAAGGGATAACTAATTCTAAAGTTTTCAACTTTTTGAGATTTTTTCAATTTAGTAAATTTTTAATTGAGTGACAACCTTTTAAAACCTTAATAATTCAATTCAAAATGGTAGTTTTTGCTGATGTGGCTAATAGATGGGCATCTACGTGACATTTAGTCGACATGCCACATCATCAAACATAACCTTTTGAATTGAAATTGTTAAGGCTTTAAAAGGTCGGTCACTTATTTGAAATTTTTTTAAAAGGTTTAGACATTTTTGAATATGTTATCCCTAAAAACAAACCATTAAAACTTGTTTGATTCAAAATGGTTGTTTTGGTTTTCAAAATTAAGGGAAACACAATAGATTTTGGTAACTTAAATCACATTTTCATGAGTGTTGGCAACAACTTGCCAAAAGTTTTTTCTTTTCCTTTCTCTAATCTCACTTTCTATTTTCACTTTCACTCTCAGATCTTTGCTTCCACCAATCTTAGCATCACCACCATATCCGTAGCTAATACCACCATTATACCCGTCACAACCATATTCATAACCACCACCACCACCTCAATCTTCACTATGCCCATTGCCATCATACTTATAGTCACCGCCATACCCACCACTATATTCATATCCATTTGAACAAGGCCTGCCACAACCATTGTTGTCACTGCTGCCCTCTCTGTGGGAACCTGATGGCAATGGGTGTGATTTTCCATGGAAGAATTGAGAGTGGATGGCATGGCTTCTCCTTCCCCAACCCCAACCCACTCCACGGGGCATTCACGCCTCTTGACTTTGCTGAAGTAAAATTTCACACTTCTTTCCATGTTACTTTTTTTCTTGTTTGAAGGACATTTTCATCTTTTTCATGATTAACCCATACTTTTTTATGGAACTAAAGATGGTAACGTTGGTGAAAGAGAAGAGAGTAAAGGAGACAAAAATAAAGAAAAAATTACTGGAATAGAAAAAAGCGAAAGAGTACAAGAACGAAGCCAAAAATTTTATTATTACCTTGTTCCTGGACCTTTTCCTTCAAGAGTTTTCATTAGCATAACATTAACACATATTTGATGTTTATTTATGGCAATGACAAAAATATTGAAACAAATAGGGGAAATTCTGAACTAGTTACTAACAACAATTTTACAATTTTAATAATTTTAATTTTTGTACTTAGGGAAATTTTGTGTTGCTTGTGTAATCGATTTATAAATCTCTACTAAGTAGGTTTTTGTTTTTTTATTATAAATCATCAATCAAGTAGAATTTTATTTTTTTAACAAAAAACTGAAAATTAAAATTATAAAATAAAAAAACTATGGCAAATCCTATAAAAGAGCCCCTGTGATATACTTGATTATTCATATTAGCTCTTGTGTTTTTAATTCGTTCACCTTAGCCTCTGTGTTTTTTATTCTCATTCAAGATGCCCCAATTAGCTATTTTCGGACAAATTTGCCCTTGGAATCAAGAGATTAAAAAAATGTATTTCAATAATCTAAGGGCAAATTTGTCCGAAAATACCCAATTGGGGTATCTTGAATGAGAATAAAAAACACAGGGGCTAAGGTGAACGAATTAAAAACACAGGGGCTAAGATGAATAATCAAGTATATCAGAGGGGCTGTTTTATGTGATTTGCCAAAAACTATAGTAGGAAAATAAAAATGGAGTTAAACTGCCTCTTAAATATCTTTTGGATGAATAACACATAAAGGAAGCTTGGTAATTTTAATGTCTGCACATTTTTGTTTCTTATCTGTTTCGTGAGGTATCTTGCTGGTAATAAGTTGAGAACAGTGGCGTAGCTTATTTGACTCTATGCGTGGATTCGTTGTGCTATCACACCCTTTATCATCTCTAACCATTTTTTAAGTCTCAGCAATCTTCACTCTCTTTTTATATTTTTCTCTTTTGTACTTTGGAGTGTCTTAAATATATGCTTAGGTCTCTAGTTTTAGTTCAGATCTGCATTGAAAAGTGTTCTTATATAGCGTTTGATGCTTGAAATTTGTCTTCCAAATATTCACCTGATTTTGCCCCTCATCACCCTGTTGCTTGCAATAATGGAATTTGGTTTTCTCATCTGGTGATTCATGGTGTTTAGGTAGAAGAAAAACTAGAGACTGGACAAGGCAAAACAGCTTTTCGTCGCTTCTTTTCAAGATTTTGTACACCAATCTTTTTGGAGGTATTGATGCATCCAGACTAATTCCTTTTTTCTGTGCATGGTATACTTGATTTTCTCTTCTATGAGTTCTAACATAGGTTGTATGTTGAATTTTAGTTCTTTCTTGGCATAACATCCCAACCTTTGATTGTTAGGAATATTTCTTGCATAAATTTTTATGAAACGAACTTGGTAAAGCAATTCTTTTTACTTTTCAGTCCTTTGTGTTAACCTTTCTAGCGGAGTGGGGGGATCGTAGCCAGATTGCAACAATTGCTGTAAGTTTCTTTTACTTAGTTTAGTGTAGTGCTGCATTGAAAGCAGATTGATAGTCTTGCCGTTGCCTGGTTCATGCTTAGTTTGTTAACTGGGATTTTTTCAAATAATTGAATCTCCTAAATGCTTGAAAGGAAGAAATGTTGCTCTGGGTAGCGACCATGTTCAACTTATTTGATCCCTAATCTGAACTTGGCGCTTAACAATGTCAAAAAGGATATTTAAGTTATGCTCTGTAAAAAGTTCTTTTTGAGGTATTTTAAGTGTAGATGTGACCGGTGGATGGACTAAAGAGTTCTTGTAAGTTTACAACTCCAATACACTCGGAAAATGAAAAGTTATTGTACATTTATGGTGCATAGTTTGCTTACAACCAAGACAATTGTGTATTTCAGCTGGCAACACATAAAAGTGCTGTTGGTGTAGCTGTTGGGGCTACAGTAGGACACATTATCTGTACATCTCTGGCAGTTGTAGGAGGAAGCATGCTAGCATCTAAGATCTCTCAAAGAACGGTTGCTACTATTGGAGGCTTGCTTTTCCTTGGATTTTCTTTGTCTTCCTATTTCTATCCTCCCCTATGACGAAGTGTCACATATCATGTGGAGCTTTAAATCCGTATTTTATTCCTCTCTATGCCAATTCCCAATTTGTTTCTTTAGGTTTTTCTTCTGCAATTTGTATTATTTTCTTTTACTTAAGCGGATTTATGCTATGTAGATGTGTTATGGGAACTAGTCATTCTTTTCTAGCGTCAGAAATGTATAAATGAATGTTCAAAGTGGTCATTCTCTTCTTTGGATGTAAAAGAGAAGTAGCTCGATAGAGAAAAAGAGCCGCGCAACACATTGTGCGTAAAAGTGGAGTCCTATTTTATTTCAGGATTCCGGATTATTAGGGAATTTTAGTTGGAAAATTATCTCCATTTTCAGGACCTAGAAAGAGAAAAAAGATACGCAAGTATGAACTCTTGAAAAGAGTCTTAATTAGGTGCATCAAAGATGACCTATGGTAAAAAGGTTCGAGTTTAATTTGCTTTAAACTAAAATTTATGGGATCGATCTGAGTTGATTGGATTTTGGAATAAATTTAAGTATTTTTTTATTTTCGGCTCTAAATTAGGATTAGACTTAATTGACCCAAAATTTGAATTTCTTTTATATACAAAATGGCATTATTTTACTTATGCAACAAATGATGTCATTTTATGTATGGAAGAATATTTGTTTTCGTAGTCTTCCTATTCTTGACTCGTCATCTCTTCTGGCTCTCCCCTCGGATTTTATTTGTGTCCTGATTAGCTAGCTGAGTGCATTTTCTTGCCTCCCGATTTTATCATCGTCTCTCCTCACTTTAGTTGTTGTCTAGCTTGGTTTTCTCAAGTTCCACTAGAAAAAATTAGAAAGGTAAGTGTTAATCCCTGTTTGTATGAGATTTCACGATGGTTTACTTATTCGCTTGTCTCGTGACATGTAAATATTATATTAAGTAACAAGCTTAATTATAAAAAAAGCTCAAACTTTTACTAAATTTTTAATTATAGTCCGAATTTTAAAAAGTAGTAATAAAATGTTCAAACTTTAAAGTTTTTCAATTCTAGGCAGAATTTTAGAAAGTAGCAATAAAATATTTAAACTTTCAATTTTTTTTCAATTTTAGCTTGATATTGGTGTTTCTATTAAATTTGCTAATGTGGCTTGTCAGATGTTTCAGAAACCTTAACTATTAATATATGTCAGCCAAAATTAAACCAAAAAATAAAGATTAATGAAGCGACATAATTGTTTTAAAATGACCTAAATCAGATTATTCTGCCCTAGTGATATTACACTTTGATTTCAGTTTTTCCTTTCATTTTCAGCTTGTTCTCTTGAAGTTTTCACCCTTCAATTTTCAGATTATACAGCCCTAACACCCTTAAAATAAGGACATAAGGAGAACGAACTAAAAACGAAGAACTTATTGATACAGTACGGTGTAATGCAAGAGTAGTTTGCAGCCTCAAAAGAACAAACAAAAAACAAAGGACTGAGGCCATTGGGAGAACAACAGATAACATCGGGCTAGAATTGAAAAATTTTGAAAGTTTGAGTATTTTATTGTCACTTTTTAAAATTTGGGCTATAATTTAAAAAATTAAAAATTTGGGCATTTTATTGCTTTCTTTTAAAGTTCGGTTATAATTGAAAAATTAACAAAAAGTTTAGGCTTTTTTTTGATAATTAACACTAAGTAATATGTAGTAGTGGACATTTAAATAGTTAGTAGAGCCTTTTTGGTTCAGAGAAATTGAATGCGTTAGGTGAATTGTCGGACACCATAAACAAGTATGTAACTTTCTTCTAATTCCATTCTTCGTAAATAAAATGAACAACAAAGTATTTTGTATACCTCTCAAATTGCTCGGGTTGTTCCCTGTATATGGATTGGAACATGTAGTCGTAGTGAGAATTCTAATAATGATTTGTCATCGAGTGGAGTCATGAAATTATACAAAACTCAAAAGGGTTTCACTTCGATCGAAATAAAATTTACTGGAAAATGATTGGTTGATAAGTACTTAATTGATTATTTGTTTATTCTTTAATGCTTAGTGATTAAAGTTTGTTTTGAAGATACTTATTTTTGTTTATAATGTTTGTCTAGGTAGAAGTTGGAAGAAAAAAAACCAAAATAAGCTAAATTTGCAACTTTGGTGCAATTTATTAATGTTCAATCTTATTTGTTTTTGAGGATCAAAAGAAGATTAGTTAGGGTGAACTTGAGATAGAGAACGGAAGAATGTCATTTCAGAAGTACACACCTGTGCATGTAACTTACACGGTTGTGTGAGGGACTGTGTAAGTCATTGTAAAGATTACAATTTTGAAAACACTATTTCAACCGTATAGAAATGCACATGCCTATGTAAGTTACACAGTTGTGTCCGTTCCTTGTTAGAAATGTGTGTCTATGACTTTTGGAGAATTAGTGTACATGGTCAGTTGTGCACACTTTAGAACCCTAACTACGAAGTATAAAAGGTAATTAATGAGGCTAATGAAGGGAATATATAAAAGGGACATCAAGTAATGCATATTCTTCTCTTCAGACATGTGTTTTGAACAGTTATGAGTGGCTAATTCTGTTCCTTCCGGTTCAAAGGGGATATCGAGACCTAATAACATGCTTGTGTATTCACAATTCCAATAACATTGTTCCTATCTCTCTTTTGAAATTGATTGTATTATTCTATGTATAAAGTTTATGATTTATGTATAAAAGATTTAGATAGGGCATGTTAGATCATTCATGTATAGATTTACTACTAGAATTTTGATTACAATCAATATTTATTGTTAATATGATTCATGTGTGTCAAACTAATGTTTGTGTATCGTTAGGGATAACATATCATAAATTAAATAATCCAATCATATGTGATTATTGTTTATATAAACCTGTTTTTCTTATTTTTAATGATGTTGTTGTACTAAATCTAGAGAGTTTATTCTAAGTTGTTTAACAATTAGATCTAACTAAAGAAGTTTTGATTAATTATGATCTAAAGAAAAAATTGAGATTAATAGAGCTTGTTAATTCACAGTTAATAATTTCAAAGGAGGGATGAAAACAACTATATACTTGACTATACGTTTCATATAAAGTTTGAGATTGAAATAACAAACTAGGATAAAATCCATTGATTACCTTTTGTGAATTTGATTTCTTACATTTGTTTTTTGTAGTTTAATTTTATTTAATCTCATTAATTCAATTTGTCCAAACACTCTCCCATCCCCCCTAATTTTACTACGCTGAGTAGTTCAGCGCGAAAATTAGTCACACAATCATCGTGGATATGATCCTTTCTCACATGTGCTACAAGTTTAGTTATATAGAGTTGTGTTTTTAATTTCTGGTGTGTTTGGCATGCATCAAAATTTTGACTCCATTGCGGCGAGTGGTGTTGATTTAGTTTTTGTATTTGATATTAATTGGTGTCTTGTATATTTTTATAATAAATTTTTATATTATTTTCTTAAATTTTTATTCTTGTTAGTATTTGTGCATCACAGTCACTAGTCTCTTCATCAAGGTCCTTTACAATTTGATTCAAAGATCGAAAGAACATTGCAGAGATTATGGAGAGAGAATAGAATGACTTAAGAAGTAAAGCAAGAAACCAACCCAGAAGTGATCATTAATGATTTAGAAGAAGCTATCGTCAATCCTAAAACTTTAAGGCAATTGGTTGCTCCAGATTTGAACCAAAGATCGTTTGCATTACTTTCCATAATTTTGCTAAACATGTCACTTTTAAGCTTAAATCTGACTTGATTCACCTTTTACCTAACTTTCATGGTCTTGTAGGTCCTTAAGGATCTCAATAGATTCTGTTTAAGCATGAAACCTCTAAGCGTAATGAAAGAGCAAATCAAGTTGTGAACTTTTCTATTCTCATTAAAAGATGCAACAAAAGATTGTATCTTTGATTTACCTTGGGGAGTGTTACCACATGGATTGAAATGAGAAGGATATTTTTGAATAAGTATTTTCCAATATTGGAGATGACAAGCATAGGGAAAGAAATATGTGGAATCAAGTAACATTAGGGAAAGTCCCTCTATGAGTATTAGAAGTGCTTCAAGAAGTTAGGTTCCAATTGGATGAGTCATAATATTAAGGAACAACTCCTTATCTAATATTTCTATGAAGGATTATTGCCTTTGTATAGGAGTTAATGAAACAAATAGTGGAGCATTAAGTGAAAAGACTCTTGAAGAGGCAAGAACTCTGATTGAGCATATGAGAACAAATTCCCAATAGTTTGGCATCCATAATGTTGGGTCTCGAAAATTTTTTCTTTATTTCATTTTATTTTCTTTATTTAATTTTTATTCTTTTATTCATTTCTTAATTTTTGTTTTAATTGTTTTAAGTCTTATTTATTTTGTAGTATTTTTAGAATTTAATTAGACTAAGTGTTAGAATATAGTTTGGCTTTAGTATTGGGCTTATTGAAAGAATGGGCTTTAGGGCTTTTGGAATAAATGGAATAAGAAGAAGAAGGATAGAAGTGAGTGGATTAGTGTGTGGTTGGGCTTAAGTGAGGAGAACCCAAAAGCTTGTTAGGGTAGTGACCAAAACTATGTAGTTTTGGTGTAGGATGAGTTAGTGAGTTAGAAATTAAAGGAATAAGTTAGTGAATTAGAAGAAGAGGAAAAGAAGTTGTCGTATGAAACATAAGGAGGGAAGAGAAGAAAACGTGAAAAAGAAGAGAGGAGAAGGAGAAGAGTCGGCCAAGAGAGAAGAAGAGAAGGAGATCGACCCAAGGCTTGAGGGGAGGAGAAAAAGTGAAGAAAAAG
>JAOSBP010000205.1:9348000-9362748 GCA_027563825.1 Erythroxylum mucronatum | reverse complement strand
CATAAGTTTTTTGGTTACATAAAAAAGAAAAGGAATATCTCATAAAGGGCTCCTCCTTGAACTTTATAACATAATGAAGTGTCTATGTCACACCCCTCTTTAACAAGGCCTAGGGTGGACCATGTAGTGTTGACCTAACCCTGGAGTGCCAAGCTAACCCTACGAGTGCATATGACTTAACCTATTCATATGTTCTATCTATCTAATCATTATTCAATTGACAAGATATTTTCAATCTAAATAGGTATAAATCATTCATTCATCATAATATTGTAATTGTAATCCCATCATCATTCAATACATAATTATAAATAATGCTTGGTAACAACATAATAGTAATAGTAATAATAATAATAATAGTCTACAAGTTCATAACCACACTAATGCCCATAATGTCTACACTAAAGTTAGAAGACATAATGTTCCAAATACACGAGAAAATTGAGATCAATTAGACATTTGGGAAACCTTTTCTAGACCTTACTTACACCCACTGCTATTATTGTTGTTGGCTAATTGACTCAATAATCTTTGTTCTTTTTTCCTAAAGGAGTGGAAAAACAATGAAAACTTAAGTATTACACTCATTGAATGAAAACATTTTTACCTGCGAGTACTTACATATTTTTTTTTTCATTTTTTAAACTATTTTGGTTTATAAAGACAAGTAGTAAGTTCACTACCTATATTCACACACAACCATGCTTAACGACGTATCAATAATACTCTAAAACAAGGATTGCTCACAGTAAGGTATAAGGTCAATTGCCATATTTTGCACATAAAGGTTTAAGCAACACATCTATTATTGAATCAATCATCATTATATCCATTAAGACATAAGTTCATCAATTACCACAATCATTGACCACCTAACAAGATATCATTTATTTGAGTAAGAAACATCATATTAAGCGTGAAGCACATATGTAGCTCACTTTTATAACACGTCCTTCATTAAATTTTTGTTCATTTTCATTAGCTCTTTCACATACGAATCCTTATTTCATCATCTAAGTCACCTCACTTAGGTCTTTTTCCTAAACCATATTACTTAGATCTTTTTTTAAGGAAATTTTGCCTAAGTCACCTTACTTAGGTCTTTGTTTAACAAAATTTGCCTCAGTCACTTCACTTAGATCTTTTATCTAAGCCATCTTATTTAAGTCTTTGTTTAAGAAAATTTGCTTAAGTCATCTCACTTACGTTTTTCATTCATTTTATTTAATCAATCCATTTCATTCATTTTATTTAATCAATCCATTTATTAGTAATTTTTCATAGAGGGCACTTCACTTCACTACACATTTTCAAATAAATGATCAATTTCTACTTTTGAAAAAAGTGCAAGGAACATGCCATAAAATTTCAACATAATCTAATAATCAAGACAATATTCATATATAACAATATTGACAACTTAGCAACTTTCTTATGAGTATTCACATATTTCCTACACCATCCATTTCAGGTAACTCTCTCAATTCACATAAATGAACTTTTCATGTGACATTCATAATAACTCACCATAATCACAAAATTTACTCATAGAGAAAAAAATTCTCAACTTAGTCATTCATATCCAAAGCAGAACATGTACATTTATTAACCTATATCTCACAAACTAAACCATATTTCCTTAAACCCTTTTTTAGCTATAGAACACATACAAATAGTCATGAAAGATCAGTATTCCCATCAAAATTTTGCTCAAAATCATTACACAAAATTCATTTCAAGTGGAGTTTATGAAGGGATGGAATCCCACTTATCTTTTTGTTTGAAATTAGATCTTCTTCTTCCTTCATGTGTCTTACTTCTCCTTTCTCTTGAAAGTTCTCTCCCTCTCTTTCACCTAAGAGGTTTAGCCTCTTTTCTGTAGAAACCCTTCTTTTCTTTTCCTCTTTAAACCCTAGTTGACCATAATTTTTAAAAATCACAGCCATGTCCCAAAGTGCAAAATCCCAATTATGCCTTTAATGAACCTTCTTGCACTCATTTCACCCCATGCCCTTATTTGTCCATCCACTTTTATTTTATTTTTTAATATATATCCACTTATTTTAACACCTAATTAGCACACTTACAATCTTAAATAATTACCTTCATTAATTACAATTTATTTCATCTCTAACACATTTTCCTCCAATTTATTCATTAACATCAATTATTCTTAATTAGTTCCCTAAAATTCCAAGTAAGCAAATTTATTCCCAATTTTTCACCAAGTATTCACAAAATATCTCCTCACTAAAACAATTATATACAAAATAAATTTTTTTCCTTCTAAGCGTCATAATGAGTCATGTAGTCATTCTTGTCTCTTTTTGGGGATATGCCCTTAAAATTGTTGTTTAATTCTAAACAAAGTTCCATCCAAATCAATTGATAAGATACTATATAATATATGGACTATTAGTAGAAAATATATCACACCTAAAGATTTGGGAATGTGATGCTCATATGAAGCATACAAAATCTGATAAGCTTTAAGTTAATAAGATAAATGCAAATTTATGGGGTATTTGAAGAGAGTATTTGATATCAATTTTTCCATCCTCTTGAGCAAGATGTGTTTGTCTTAAGATATGTTACATTCTTAGAATGAGAATTTATTCCCAAGGAAATTAGTGGGAGTGAGGTAGAACTTAGTGAAGTTAAAAAACTACAAATTCACATTCACATGGAACATGAACCTCAAGTTAATACGTACAATGTCTAATCAAGGGTTCAAGAGATACATAGTCTACAATACGCTAGTAACATATGCCAACCCCTCATTAGATTAGATCTACATAATGCTTTTGATAGTATTGAACCTATAGGATGCAGGTGGGTTTTTAAGAGGAAAATAAACGTGGATGGTAATGTACACACGTATAAAGTAAGGATCTTGTTGGCTATAGTCATACATCATGATTATGAAATATGGTAGATGGGTGTTAAAACAACATTTCTCAATGGAAATTTAATTGAGGATGTATATATAATAGAACCTGAAGGTTTTGAATCTCTTCCTAATCAAGTATGCAAGTTGGAAAAGAAAATTTGTTGACTTAAGTAAGCATCACAGAGTTAGAACATCCCTTTTGATGAGACAATCAAAGAGTTTGATTTTATAAAAAATGTGGATGAACAATATTTCTATAAGAAGGTTAATAGGAGTGCATTCATTTTTCTAGTACTATAAGTAGTGACATATTGCTGATTGAAAATGACATACCAATGCTCCAACCTATAAAGGTTTAGTTATCCAAGAGCTTCTTCATAAAGGGTATAAGAGAAGTAGCCTATATTATAGGAATAAAGATCTATAGAGATAAATCAAAGTGTTTGTTTCACTTATCCCAATCCACGTGCATAGAAAAATGCTAAAGAGCTTTAGTATGGGGAATGTTAAGAGGTATTCTTATCTACGTGGTATGAGATTTCTCTCTCGCATAGTATGTGTCATAAAACACTAGAAGAGAGAAATAAAATGGACTATGTTCTATATGCTTTGGCAATTGGATTAATCATGTATGTGATGATATGTACTGGACCAGATATTTCTTATGTTTAGAGCATAATAAGTAAGTTTGAAGCCAATCCTAATGATAGTCATTGGACAGCTGTGAAAAAACATCTTAAAGCAATCGAAAAGGGTTATGATATTTTATCGATCTATAGAGGAGCTGAATTGAGAGTTTAGGCTAGTTGTGGATTCTACAACCAAGGTAGAGTATGTTTTAATGTCAAAGGTGGCAAAAGAAGCAGTTTAGATTAAAAAGTTTATTATTGAATTTGGAGTGGCTCCTAACAATGTTAAGTTAATAGGATTGTACTATGACAACAATGGCGCCTTTATGTATACAAAGGAACCAAGGTCTCATCAATAATCCAAACATATACTTAAGGAGTTTCACTTGATCAAGGAAATAATGGAATGGAAAGACATAACATTAGTGTCAGTTCTTACTGAAGAGAATTTTGTAGATCCTCTCACTAAGTTACTATCTTAGAAAAGACTTGATAGATATATGGATGGATATCATATTACATATATAGACAACTAACTTTAATGCCAGTGGAAGATCTTTATTCTATGAACTTACAGATAATCAGTTGGTTGTAATTTTATCTTTATGTATTTTATTAATTGCATTTGATATTTTAATACTATAACTAAAATCGCTAAAATAGTTATTGTGTAATTAAAATTATCATGAGATCATAATTATGATATTCAATTTATATTTATGTATTAATCATAAATTGCTCTTAGCTATAGTTTCATTAAGAAGAGATATTGATAAAATGATAAAAATAATACACATTATATTTCTTTCTTACAAAGAAAGTAATTTATCTCATAAATTAAAGTACGAAGATACTTAAACAAATATATAGGTGCTTATTAAAGAATAATTTCGCTAAATTTAACTAATTATGAGGATTCAAAATGGAATATTACTTATTTGTCTGTTAATTTCTCATTATGATGATTATATAATTGATCCTTAAACTTAAGATTAATAAAAAGTCTCATGTAAGAATTACTATATTTTGATGTTATTTATGACCTATTCAAATTGAAGTAGCTTAGTTGATAGTACTTGAATATAGTATGAACCATATGGAGATAATTAAGTAAGTTAATAAAAGATTCGTCACTTTAAAACAATTATAGAGAATATTCTAATGTTCTAGATTATTAATGATTTAAAGAATTTTTTGGCTATAATGAATTGATATTTGAAAAGTGTTTTAAATATAGTGTTTTCAAATATCAATTATAAATCAATTATTAATTATCAAGAGTGAACATGGTAGGATTTATAAGAGTAGATACTATATATACACTCTATATTTAATTAGAACGTTAGATAACGAAAGGATTAAAATATATATTATCACTATGTATAGATAGGTTGACTCAAACTATCTTGAAATTTCTAATATTTAGATGATCATAATTTATTGCCAAACGTTAATCTTGATCTAACAAAACAATAAACAACAACGACCCAATATAAATCCCGCTAATCTTGATATATGATTATTAATTATTTAACTGGATAATCAAAGATAATTAAAATAGTTTTAATTTATTTAATCCTTATTATAAATTAGAATTATAACTTATAATTATTATCAGTATATTAAAAACCTAATAAATCACACATAAAGAGTAGTTAAAAATAAAAAAGATCAATTCAAATTAAATTGGACTTAATTGTAGAGTTTGAAAAACTTCAGAGATCAAATATGAGATATTTGATTTTATTAAAATTAAATTAGAATTAGAATTAGAATATAAATATGAATTTAGTTATAATTAGGAGATTTAATTTTAGTAAAAAATAAAATTCCCTATTTGGTCGGGTCGACCTCGTAGGGCCCGGCCCAACATGTCCCAATTTCAAGTCCAGGAATTAACGGTCCAATAGTAAGAAATCGTCTCTCATGCAAGCACGGGGATGGACGTAGAAACCTAAACCTAATGGGAACCTACTGCATATATAAGGTAGCGTTCGATCATGATAGAGGTACAGACTGAAAAACCCTAGTAGCTTCATTATTCTAAAAACCTAAAAGTCTGACTTGAGTGTCGGAGGGACCTTCTGGGAAATAATCCCGGAGAGTCTTTGTTTATTTTGCAGATTACCCGAAGCAAGGCTTCTCTAGATCATGGATCAAAACGATGATATACCAGCCCCACAGAATCCGGCTGAACCACTATTTATAGAGAAATAATCGTAAGAGAGCTAGCATTTCGGCCTACTCATCTCAAATGATGATTCTTTTTCTTTGTTATGTTAATATTGTTAGAGGCTAAATGCTTGAATACCTAGTAGTTGATAGTTGGTAAAAAAGATTCCAGCCAGAATCCAAATCAATTATGATTCAGTTAACTTTTAGATTTTATATTTTCAAGTTATTTAATTATTACTTTATTAACAGTTAATTTCCTGAAAACTTTATCATTGCCAACATAATCCTCGTTGCCAGTAACTTCACTGGCAAGAGGAGTGGGTAGTCATCTCCCCTGTCTGTTGCATCCAAAACCGCCCCTGCAAATGATTCGAGTAGGTTAACAGTCACCGCTCACACAACCACAGCAACTCGCCGACGGTAACCAAGTATGTACGTTATTGGTCAACAGTCGAGAATCTCCGCATCTTGGTTCAGATTTCTAAAATAAAACATATGAATACCGTATTCAATTGAGGTATGAAGTTTTTGGTTGATCCATATTATTTATTGAAAATAATATTTAAATTCTCATCAAAGTTTTATGTATAATTTGACGGAAAGGGACTATTGGACCTTTCAATAGCTGAACCCGAATAAAACGGATCTCATCATCATTAACTTGCCATACTGAATTTTAGATCCGGCCCGGTAGTTTTATGGACATGTATATATTCTTATGGACATTTTCTATTTTACAATAAGTTATGGAAATTGTAATGTATAACATTTGCAGCGCTAAGCCAGCAATTGTAAAAATATGCCCCTCCAATTTAAAGGGCGTGGTTAAGTAGTAAAAATTTATCCATCCTTAACCAAAAGTTAGGGGTTCGATTATTGACTTTGGGTATAGCGCAGCCTTAAATTCTTGGGCCAGCTGTCCCACCTTGTGAGGTGCCTACAAACTAGCGAGGGGATTAGTCACTGAGTCTGCCGGTAGATATCCTAGTTTAAGATATAAAAAAAAATGCCCCTCCTACTCGTTAAAGAAATAATAATTTCTACTATAAACAAAAATATGAGAAATGTAAAATCAGACGAAGGTAGCTTTGCTTTTAATAATAAAAAGAAAGCAAAGCGGTCGGAGAGCGGAGATGAGGGGAGGATAAGATTAACAAAATGCCCAAGTATGATTGGTGAACGTCAAAATTTTGTCCCTCATCTCAACTGCATAATTCTTTCTCTCAAATTGAAATACACACGATAACAAAATAATTTCTCCATATTTTCTCTCCGAATCCACACACTCTGTTGGTCAGTATAGATAAAAATGGTGAGAATTATACCTATGGCGTCTTCGATTCGACCTTCTCTATCCACCTTCAGGTTCTGTAATGCTAGTTTTACTACCCCTCGCTATGCTACTGCTGCTTGCTCATCTCTCTTTTCATTTCGCACCAGATTCGATTGCCTTGGAATTGGTAAGCCCCTGTTTTACCTGTTAAACCCTATCCTTGTGTTTAATTTCCGTTTTGGTTTTCTTTTTTTTCTAAATTGCTAAGAATGTTTATACCAAGTTTGTTTCTTTTGGTCTTGTGAATGTATTTTGCACATTAACGTTGGCGACTTGCAACTCGAAAACATGACAGTTCACCTAGGTGGATAATCATTTGATACGGAGTTGAATTGTGGTGTATTGCTGAACTTGTTTTCGTTTAACATTTCCTCCATTCGTTGAAGTTTTGGGAATTGCCTGTCTGATTCAAGCTTGATTTTTCTGGTTTTCTTTAAGGCGTTTATGATTTTAGCTTTATTGTTTTCCAAGTGATGCTCATTCACTTCTTTTCCTTCTCTGAAATCCTGTTGAATGAGCTATTTGTTTAGCCTTTTAGTACGCTGGTTCCCTGGTGGGAAATGTGTTCTCGAATGAATTTTTTGAGTACGCAATTGATATTCTTCGCAAATTGCCAAGTACAGATTTTGGAGTTTGCTTTCTGGGATTTGGTTAGTGGAAAATGTTTTGTCATGTGCTCTTTGTCTGCTGGGTGATGACATTAGAGAGTTCTAATTTGAAGTACAGGTGCTACACAATCAAAGTTCGACGACTTTAAAGTTTCTAAGATTTTGAGAAAAGAAGGTAATAAGCTTAAGGTGGCAGCAAAAGGTAATATTGCACAATCAAGCGCCACCACCACCCCAGAAAATGCTTTGGAGTGGGTTAAAAAGGACAACCGAAGAATGCTGCATGTAGTTTACCGTGTTGGAGACTTGGACAGGACTATAAAGTATGTGTAGTTTTCTTGTTTTTCTCCTTTGCAATTAATCTTTAGGAAATCGTGAACTGTCACTAAGAAATATCTTGTCAACTCAGATTCTATACAGAGTGTTTAGGGATGAAGTTGCTAAGAAAACGTGACATACCAGAGGAGAGGTATACAAATGCCTTCCTTGGATATGGACCAGAAGATTCTCACTTTGTTATCGAATTGACTTATAGTAAGCTACCAAGCTACTTCTCACTTTTGTCAAACCTTTTAATACCTAATGTATCGAACATGTAAATGATATTGTAGTAAAGGTGCAGTTTTTACTCTACCTTGTGAGTGACTTGTTCATGTGCTATTGTTAGATTATGGGGTTGACAAGTATGATATTGGTTCTGGATTTGGACATTTTGGAATTGCAGTCGATGATGTAAGTGTGCTTTATTGTTAGAACTTTCTGCAATCCAGCATGTTTGAACTACTGCGTTTAATTTCTGCCATGCAATATTTTGCAAACTCTTAGGCTTATAAACTTTCTCAACTGCTCAGGTTACCAAGACTGTAGAGCTTATAAAGGCTAAGGGTGGCAAAGTAACTAGAGAACCTGGTCCTGTTAAAGGTGGCAAAACAGTGATTGCATTTATTGAAGATCCTGATGGTTACAAGTTTGAACTTTTAGAAAGGGGGCCTACCCCTGAACCACTTTGTCAAGTGATGCTTCGAGTTGGTGATCTTGATCGCTCAATAAACTTCTATGAAAAGGTGTGAATTTCTTCACTTTAAATTGATAAAGATTGTTCCTGACTTTCATCCTCCTTACTGGTTTTTGCTTACATGTCATGTTTATTCGCTGTAAATCTCTGATGTTATTATGATCAGGCTTTTGGCATGGAGCTCCTTCGGACACGAGATAATCCAGAATATAAGGTAAGTCAGCATCTCTTGGTAAATAGTATATTGCAGTATAGATGTGGCTACTTGAATATTTTGTGCTGAGCAAGTTTATGAGGTTCAACTTGTTGGCCAGATTTGGTAGTTATAGAGTTTTACATCGCATTGGCAATTCTTTCTACTGAAATATTGATTTGTTGATTTCTTTGTTCAAATGTAAGAAACATTTGAATTATGAGAGAGTAGGAATCCTTGCCTAACTTATGTCCAGAACAAGCTGGATTAAGGGAAAACCATGCTTTCCATTGCTCCGTGGTGTAACATTTCCTCTCTGTAAGGCTCTTCTGAATAGTTTATTAGGAAAACCTTTGCGGTCATTCTAGATAGCCATTTAGTTGGTTTATGTTAACTTCTTGTCATGGTATCTATTATTTGTCTTTGAATATTTGTTACTAACAAACAAAATTCTCATTTGGGTCAGTAGTGAAATTTTATGCAATATAACCATTTTCTTAACCTCTTGGAAGGTGTAAGATTCCAAAACAGCAATTTGAAAAGTAAAGTTTCTTGTGAAAAACTTCTAACCTGCAAAGTGAATTAGAGACACTAATCCGTGTCAGCTGTCAATTGCAGGCATGCGCTAAAATTTTGTTTCCTCAAATGGCTCTTTTCTACTTTCAAGCTCCCTTTCGTGTGTTTTATTTCAGGAGTGGATAAGTTCTCTTAGTAAATGAATTTGTGCCTTAGTTTTATAACAAATATGCTGTAGGTATTCGGACTTTAGAAGGAGAAACTGAGGAATGATCAAGCAAGATCCTTTTCTTTTTTCTAATACTTCATTAACTGATTGCTAACATTGTAGTCTTTATAGCGTGGGAAGACAGGACACTGTTGAAAATTTTGGTCTTTGATAATCAGTTAATCCTGTTTTACTGGATAATACAGAAGTCAGTTAAGAAAATTTTGAGAGAAGAAAGAAAAACTGGATTTTGAATTTAGTTTCTTAAACATCCGCATCCAACATGTCAAATAACTCACTTTTCATTTTAGTAACAAATTGCAATGACATTCACATCTAAAATTGTGGAAAATACTTTCAATAGACAGACTTACCTGAATCTGGCACTAACTCGTAAAATGTTGAATACTATTAGTAGCAGTATTTGCTACTTCACTGAATTGAATGGTTTCCTCTTCTTTAATGCATGTTTCTGCAGTACTTCTTTTAAAAGTTGATCTTCCTACAATCATGACAGAATTTCTCATCACAACTTGGCGTTCTTTCTTCATATTGATATGCTGTTTCAATAGAAACTTCTGAAACATGCTTCAGCCTTGATATTAGGTTTGTGGATTATTGTACAAATTGATGCGATCTTATGTTCATGACTATTAGTACACAATTGCAATGATGGGTTATGGACCTGAAGATAAAAGTGCCGTGCTGGAGTTGACATACAATTATGGGGTCTCTGAATATGAGAAAGGCAACGCTTATGCGCAGGTCAAATTCTTTCCTTAATGTTGGTGTTGGGATCACCATCTTCATGTTTGTCTTTATATGTATTTGATTGATTTGCAAATGCTCTGCTTCATTGGTTCTATCCAATGAATTTTTTCATTGTAACAGATCGCAATAGGTACAGATGATGTCTATAAAACTGCAGAAGCAATAAAGCTTTTTGGTGGCAAGATTACCCGAGAACCAGGACCTTTACCTGGCATCAACACCAAAATTACTGCTTGCTTGGATCCTGATGGTTGGAAGACGGTATGCTTTTGTAAAACTTGCATCGTCAGTTCTTTTCTATTAGTTTATCTTTAAAAAAGTTACTTGATACCAGAGTGCATTTTTACCTTTACAAAAATTACTTGATACCAGAGCGCTGGGTAGCTCTTCTATTGACTTTTTTTGGGGTATGATCTCAAAAAAGGTCGTTAAAGAACAGAGTAGATGAGTTAAATACAAAAACTCAAGTTGCAAAACAGCATGAACTCTTTTATACTAGGCCTGACTTCTTTCTCTGATGCCTGATGGTATATTTAGGCTGCATGGACTAATTGATACTATCATACTTATCCTACTCCCTCTTCTTTTATTTGTTAATTTTTCTTTTCCGATCCCATCCCCTCCTCCCAACCAACACCAACCCCCTGTTTTGTATGCCAATGACCACAAAGGAGGAACGTAAAAGAAATTCATTTTGTGCATGAATCATGGCATATGCTTGTATATTTATTTCATTGTAAAACTACATTTTTGTTCTCTTTATTGCAGGTGTTTGTAGACAACATAGACTTCCTCAAGGAATTGGAGTGAGTTACTGTAGGAGCTTGATCAATATGCCAATTGAAGTTTGTGGGGCCAAATGAGTGCTGGCAGAGACAATAGGTTCTCATTTTGTAGATAGAAAGTGGCGATCATAGTGACAATGGCAATAAACATTCTACTGATAGCTAAGTAGCGTTAGATTTGCTTATTTGTCTTAAAATTATATTCCCTCTTTTTCATCTTTCCTTGCAAAAAATGCTTAATCTTTGGAAGCATATTTAACAATGTCAAAATTGTGTATTTGTAACATGCGGTTTTGGAGGTATTTGTTAGCTGCAGAAACTTTGTACTACCAATTAATGCAAAATTTAAATACCTATCAAATCTAATAAGCATTATTATGCAAATTCTTTTAGTCACCAATTCCAATACTTTGTCTTTCAAATTGCTGTAGCGCCACTTACCTTTGCAATAAGTTCCCCTTAAGTGGAAGCTTCATTTTTAACATTGAGTGAAAGCTAACTTGGATTACCAAGTTAGAAAACATAAAGTTCAATTTTAATATTGGAAAATAAGTTAAAATGTTTGATTGCTTACGGAAGTATTAACGATTAATGTGGCATTCTCTTCTTTCAAAAAAAAAAATACGTTGTTTATATGTTATTCAATTGTATGAGTTTGTTATAATTAGTTTACTTAAATGCTATGATGTGGAGAAGTAGTCAAATATCCTTAAAACCCTAATAAAATTTAACTCATCCAAGGCAGTAGAAACTTTTTTTGTTACAGCAGAGAAATAAGCAAATACATTAACAACTAAACATAACCTCTTGCGCATCAGCACGCAAGTGGTGACTGAGGTAATTTTCTGAATCACGACTTGAATAAAAGTTAAGTTGGGATTCAGTTGTTGATTTGAAAAGGAATCAGAATTAGTGGAACTACAACATTAAACCAGTATAGTTATTAAAGAAATCAACCGTCTTCGAACTACCATATCTCTTCTCGAAGAACAAGAAACTCCCACTACAACTACTAACGAACCAGTAATCAATACTCAACCTCCAACACCAACATTTCCCACACCTAGTCCAGTTATTCCTCAACCATCTCAACCTGCTATACCTACAAAACCAATACCCATTCCTAAGCATCATGAGAAGGAGTCCAAAGTTTATGTAATTTACAATGGACCAATAGCCGGAATCTATGAAGAGTGGCATCAAGCAGCAATTCACATAACAGGTAAAAAGGGAATATTACACAAGAGTTTTGCTACACGCATCAAAGCAGAAAAAGCATTAGCAGAGTTTCAACATCCACCTCTCAGACCACAATACAGAACTGCTTTAACAACACCTGCAAGCAGCTCCAACCAACATGCAAGTATTAGGAAGAGCTATAGATTTGGAAAGAATCAATTCTCTACCTACTAAGGAAATACACGAAGGAGCCAAATTAATCACTTATGCAGCATTTTGTGATTGTTTCTAAGCACTCAACGAATGGACAGAGAAATAAGCAATACATTAACGACTAAACATAACCCCTTGTGCATCAGCGCGCAAGTGGTGACTGAGGCAAGGGGGGGGGGGGGGTAAGCTAGACGCTCTCTACAATTGCTCCTGTTGATCCTAAGCGGGCTAAAAAATCTGTGCACTAATTTCCTTCTTTAAAAACATGGGTAAAGTTATAGTAGGTAATCTTGGTCAGATGAGAGTTGATATCCAAAATGAGATTAGCCAGAGGATGGAAGATCAGAACGTCGGGAGGAAGTGAGAGACACCGCAGCGCTTCCATGGAATCAGACTCGACCAAAAGACCTTCCCAAGGGTAGGTGCTGGAGAAGGCAAGCCCATAGCTGAGGGCCCATCCAAGGCAGTAGAAACTGAAAGATGAATCAGAAAAAAAAAATTGAGGGGAGACTGATGATTGGAGATAATGATAATAATAACAACGAGAAGAGCAATCGAAGGCAGTAGAAACTGAAAGATGAATCAGAAAAAAGTTTTTGAGGGGAGACTGATGATTAGAGATGATGATAATAATAACAATGATAAGAGCAGATTAGAAGAGGACAATGTAACAGTGTTGAAGTGAACAATGATGACAAAGGAGCAAAAGCAAGAGGAGACGCCGATCTGTAAAAATTATAACGGGTATTAATAGCAAGAGCATGCATGAAGGCCCAAGGACTTTCTGGACATCGGATATCATCACTGATGACCATTTTTATTGGTAATTTCGCATTAGTTTGAACCCCTCTAGATTTATTAAAGTATTTTTGTTTCTATACAATAAAAGGGTCTGATATCGAAAGAATGCTTTGACTTTTTGTTTTAGTCATGTTGGAATGTGGTTGGAATAAACGGTTGATGGAGGTGAGGGTCTAGTTATGTTCTACCTGTGAATGTATTGGAAAACATTAAATGTCCCAAACTGATGGGAAAACATGTGGTTTCTTTATTAAAGCTGATATACTAGGGATTGATTCATCAGAATTGTCAGGGAAGAGAATAAATAGTACGAAGCAGTCTAGATTGGAGGACAATGAGTAAGTACATGGGTTTGAGAGAATCTGAAGGTTGGTTCATTTTCTGACAAAAGTTAATTATTTAGAATTATTTTATTACAGAAGCTGAAATGACCCATACTTAACAAGGAATTGACACCTCTTAATCTTCATATATTTGTTCAATTTTTCTTGAAAATTTTTAGAATTTAGGCCTAAAATTTAACTTCTAACTTGGAAATGAATAGTCATTAAATAAGGTTACCGATGCATGTATTGTCTGTCTCAAATTCGTTTGGTACTTGCGAGGGAAATGCAATAGCTGCATTTTTTTGTTTATAAGGAAAGCAAACGAAATAGATTACAAGACGAGTTTAGGGAAATAGACCCCCGACATATCCTCTAAAAGGATAGAGTGACACCCAATAGGTGTAGTATCAAAATAAGTAACTCCTACATCAAAATGTTCTGCATAGGTAGCAAGCTAGTCGACACATCTGTTGCTCTCTCGATATATATGTCGATGTACAACAGTCCAATTTCGAGTAAACAGTTCGTCAATGCCTATGACGATGGGGTTGAGTGTAACATCCTACCCCCGACAGGAAGGGTACAATAGTAATTTAGCAAAGGATGAGAGTGATTGAGATTAATTAGAATTGTTCATACATACTGGTATTGGCAAACAGTGAATTTGTGCACATGAAATAACTGTACATGCATTCATAATTATTTCCCGGTATTGGGCCTAAATGGAATTTTATTATGAATAATGTGAAAATTGTGTTTAAAAATCATTTTGAGTGATCTACTGTGTGTTTTATAGTTTAAGGGATTTTTAGGAATTTTTCTAGACTTTTTCGGAGAAAATTGTCGGACCGAAAAAATCGCCAAGTGGCGAACCGGTTGATTTTCGGTATAAATTGAGTGCTAATTGAAGTAGAATGGACATGTGAATGAAAGGAATTGAATTGAATAACAAAGCTGGAAAATTTGGTTTTGACCTAGTACACTGTTTTGATCATAAATAATTGTGTAGGTATGCAAATGAGGTGAAGTTTGTGCCAAATGAAACTTTAGTTGATTGACTACAATTTCTTGTGAAATAGGTGTTGTCTAATTTTAGCCTTAAGAGG
>JAOSBP010000205.1:9302297-9315349 GCA_027563825.1 Erythroxylum mucronatum | reverse complement strand
TTAAGTCCTTATATATGTTTCAAAGTCCACTTATTTACAAAAACGCCACTCCTTGTTCTGGTTTTTAAACATCTGTCCGAATAACTTCCTGTGACCACCGAAAAATATTATACATCATTAATTTGATGCCACTAAAATTATTATTCACTGCTCTGATTTTAATGACATCAATCTTAAATACTGATTTATTTTGGTATACCGGGTAATCTAGATACCAGGTATTACAGATGATGGGAAAGGAAAAAAGATATTGTATAAAATCTTGAGATACTTCCCTATCAAACCAGGAATGCAAAGGCTTTTATGTTAACAAAAAAACCATAAATATGAGGTGGCATAAAGGGAAACACATTGATGATAACATTATGCATCATCCAATAGACTCAAAGGCATAGAAAGACTTTGATGGAAAGTTTCGATGATTTGCAGATGATTTTTGTAATGTTTGACTTAGTTTATCCTCTGATGGATCATTTGGTAATATGAGTACCTCTTACAACATGTAGTCGGTAATTCTTATACCAAAAAATTTACCCCATGGAAGTATATAAAGGTGTTACTGTCTTTACTTATTCTAAGATCTATTGCTCCTAGTAAGGATATTGATGCATACATGCAACCATTAATTGATGATTTAAAACATCTTTGAGAGGTTGGATTATAAATTTATGATGTTGTTGAAGGTGAAAAATTTAGAATGCATGCGATTATTTTATGGACTATAAATAATTTTCTAGTTTATGGAAATTTGTCTAGATGGAGTATTAAAGGGTAAATGACATGTCCTTTGTGTAACCATCAAACTCATTCAATGAGGCGACGAAGTAAAATATGTTACATGGGACATTGTCATTACTTGGAACATTGGCATAGATGACGAAGAGGTAGATTGTTTAATAGCAAAGTAGAATATAGTGAAACTCCTTTGCACTTGTTTGGTGATGATGTGGTTGAGCATCTATCACATTTAGGTGGGTTTACACTTGGAAAATGCCTAAGTATTAGAAAGTGAACGCGAAGTTTTGTTGATCTTAAATGAAAAAAAGCATATTTTTCAATTTTCCATATTGGAAGGAATTACTATTGAGGTATAATCTTGATGTGATGTATATTGAAAAAAAACATTTGTGATAATATTTTAGGTACTTTGATGGGAATTTATGGAAAATATAAAGACACAGTTAAAGCTATATTAGACTTGGAAGACATGAATATAAGAAAAGATATGCATTTGAAAAGAAGAAAGATGGGTCATACATGACTCCATCTGCATGTTACAAAACGTCAAAAAAGGAGAAGCATGCATCTATTATAGTCCATTGTGTCAATGCTAATGAGGGAAAAGTTTCATGGTTGAAAAGTCGTGATTGTCATTTAGTTTTGTAACAATTACTTCTTGTCAAAATGTGTGGGTGTTTGTAAGGATATGTCCATAACTTTGGCATAAATGGGTAAGTTTTTTAAGAATTATGTAGTAAGACACTGAAAGTAGAAGAGCTTGAAAAAATGAAAAAAGGCATAACTTTGATTCTATGTAAGCTTGAACTAGTATTTCCCCTATCTTTTTCTGATGTTACGGTGCATTTGGAAATTCACTTATCGTATGAGACAAAACTTTTTGGACCAGTTCAATTTCAATGGATGTTCCTCATTGAAAGGTAATTTATATTAACTTTTACTTTTTTTAAGTTATTAGTTAGTAACGATTTTCATTGTTTTATATTTTATTAGGGTTTTAGGCTATCTTAAGTGCTATATGCGTAATAGAGCTCGACCTGAAGGGTCTATTATAGAGGCTTATATATCAAATGAATGCTTGACATTTTGTTTTATGTACTTAAATAACGTCGAGATAAGATTTAATAGAGAAGAACGTAACTTTGATTTTGATCAAGATGTTGGCTTATTAGTTTTCTCCAAAAAGTAAGGCCACTTGAAACAGGAAAATATGAGGAGTTAACTAAAAACGAACTCAAAATTGGCCATTGGTATATTTTGAACAATTGTGAGGAAGTCGATTTATATATGGAGTATGTATATTACTTCTCAATTCATTATTTCATATTTAAATATAGCATTCAACCTATCTTTTTGACATCTATTTACTTTTTTAAATATAGAGCATAAAGATAAGATTAGAAGCAAAGAGATTGTTAATGTTAAAGGAAGATATAAGATTAACTTCTCATCATGGTTTATGACTTAAGTTATTCATGGAATAATATGAACTTATGGAAATTTGTAGGTGAAATTAACTTCTAATTATATATTTTTTCTACAAATAATACAGTTACATAACTATAAATTGCCAGAGACGATGACAACATTATATGCTTTGACATATGGGCCTCATATGTGTGGGAAAAAATATAAAGGTTGCATTGTTAATGAAGTTATATTTTACAAAAAAGATCATGACAGTCGACTTAGAAGACAAAATCATGGGGTTGTTGTTGAGGGACAACATAATGATGATTTTATTAACTTCTATAGTGTCATTTCAGAAATAATATAGTTGCATTACGTCAAATATAAAAAGGTTCTTCTATTTAAGTGCAAATGGTTTAATCTTGGTAAAAAAGGGATGAACATAAAAGTGAATGGCAATATTACTAGAATCAATGTTAGTAACCCATGGTACGATAATGAACCTTTTGTGCTTATAAGTTAAGTAAAGCAAGTATTCTACCTTAACTACACTATATTGGGCAACAATTGGAAAGTTATTCAAAAGTTTCAACATCGACATCTTTTTTTACTTTTATGAAAGGAAAAATGGTCCAATGGGTGAAGATGGTGATGAAGTATATCAAGAGATTAAATTGAAGCCGAATAATCAAGCATCACAAATAGAAGATGCAGATATATCATAATTCCATAGGAGAGATGTTGATCCTAATATACTATAAGCAAATTAAGTACAAGCCAATCTTGTCTTACAAAGATATGAAGACTATATTGAGGATGAAAAATATGATAATGATGATACTTTGGCTTAATATAATAATGATGACAAGTCGAATCATAATGCAATTAATGATGATGATTGAAGGTAATAAAAGTGTCCTTTATATTGTTTAAAATGTAATGTTAGTAACATTTATGTTAATGCGTATTGTTAATGGTTGACTTATGTTAATTTGGTTAGTGATGATTGACTTATGTTAATGCATACTAGTGATGATTGACTATCTTAATGCGTATTGTTGATGATTGACTTATGCTAACACGTATTGCTAATGGTTGACTTATGTTAGTGCGTATTGTTGATGGTTGACTTATGTTAATGCATATTGTTGATGGTTGACTTATGTCAATACGTATTGTTGATGGTTTGTTTATGTCAATGTGTATTGTTGACGACTGAGTTATGTTAATGTGTATTGTTGATGATTGACTTATGTTAATGTGATTAATGTTAATAATTCAATGCATGTTGATAATGATGATTAGATGTATGGTAATGTTACTAATATCTATTTTTTATATAGAAATCCAATATAATGGCACCTGGTAGAAACAAAAGGAAGAAGGTAGCAGGTACGAAAATTGTAGAACAAAGGGATCTACAACTTTAACCAGATTAATCAGTTGGTGTCATCAATTCAATTCCTAGAAAACAACAACATTCTACCTCAGCCATGAATGAAATTAGTCATACATAACCTCATTCTGCATCAAACAATAATTAATCAGCTAATATAGAGGGATCTATGAGTTTGTTAATCTTTAACTCCTACAAATAGAATTACGCTCAAATGTATATTTAGATGTTTTAATATTTTCTTATCATCATTGATTTATTGTCAGGTTCTAACATTAATATTAAAAAAGAACGTAGAGGTAAAACTAGAGGTTGTGAATTGCAACGAATGAATGTTGCAATGAATAGCATGTTGTCAATTCAAATTGATACTTAGCAAGGTCGGCCTATAGACAGTATCCAATCTGCAAAATTGTCAAGTGAGTTGGGGATTATTGCTAAACCATAATTACCTTATCTAAAGCATGTTAAGGACTTGAAGAAAGAAAACTTACTTGAAAATACTTTAGATAAAGTCACGGTAATTTTCATTATATTTAACCATATGCAATATTGTTTCATTTATTTTAAGATTAATTACACTTTTACTTATTGTTCACAGTTGAAATTGAATATTATCGATATCGAGAATCCTAATGTTTTAAACTGTGTGACTTCAGTATTGAAAAAAAAGACCAAGGATTGTCGTTATAAGTTACATTAGTATTATAAATCTTTTCCTTCTGATCCGGAGGCATAGAGACATATTCTTGAATGAATGTCTCCACAAATTTGGAATAATTTGTGTGATTATTGGGCTGACCCCAAAGTTCAAGTTTGTTTTTTTTCCCTTAACATTTATTCCATTAGTCTTGTTAGATGATTTAATGACTACCTAATTTTTTTCTTTATTTAGGAAAATTGTGAGAAGGCAAAGGTCAACAGGGAAAAAATGAAAACATCTCACAATCAAGGGTCGAAATCATTTGTATTCGTTTGAAATGAATATGTAGACATTTGTTTATAAGTTATAATTATATCAATGAACACTATTATTTATTGTGTCTTGTATTTTTCTTTTATAAGATAGAGTGAGAAGGAACTACATGGACAAGCGTATGATATGATCACACTAGACAAAGTCACTTACTATAAAGAAGGTGAAAGGTGGATGTTAGAAGAAGAAGAAAATAACTATGTAAGTATAAAATTTTATTTATTATTTAAGTTTATTTATTTATATGGTAGTAACAAATAATATTTGGATTGAATATTGTTTTTTTTAATTTTAGAATAAAATGCAAAAGTTGTTACAGAAATCAATGTCTGAGGGGAATAAGGTCAATGTAGGAGACATTTGTAATACTGTGGCTAGTACACATTTTGATTATGTCAAAGGTCTTGGCTTTGGCCCTAAGCCAAATGTTTCAACCTCATCAAGTAAAACATTCATTTAACAACTTCAAGAGGAAAACAAGACACTTAAGGCTGAATTACAACATACTCGAATGAAGTTAGCCAAGTATGATAAGTTATTCAGAAAATTACTTAGCCTAGATTGTAATAGCAATGAAGATAAAAGTGAATGCTATTAATAAAATTTATAATATTTTTCTTTTAATTCCTGTTTGTTTTATAATTTAAATATAATACATTTTTCTCGGATTGCAGAATTGATGAAGATGCAACAGCTGAGTAACTATGTTGTGAATGGTAAAGTTATGTGATGTTTGCTTTAATTAAAAACCTATTCTTTCAATACTCACAATATTTTTAGTATATTTAACTAAGCCTTTTGGATTATTACAAGTTCATTGACATTTACTAACGTAGTTAGTCGTTCGAGTTATGTTGTATTTTTTTTATCTCAACATTTATAATTTATATAATAGTCTCTGTATTTATTATTTTCTCTATAAGATGTTAAAGTTGAAATTAAAATATTGTATATAATTTAATGATATTTTACTTTTTATATACAAGCTTTAAATTATCAATTATTTTTGTACAATTTTTTCATATAATAAATTTACAATTTGGAAATGTAACTAATAGTTTTTAGCTATGAAAAGTAAATGTAGGCAAAATTATTAGCAACTATTCCTAGAAACATCACTAATAATTTTTAGCTACAGAAATGATGCATAGCTAAATATTTTTAGCGATGGTTTTATAAAATGTCACCTATAATTTTTAGCTACGAAAATTTGACAATATTTTAGGGGACAAAATGAAAATGTAGCTAAAAATAATAGGAAAGGTTTTTATACCTTTGGCTATGATTTTTTTGGTAGCCAAAAGTCAACATTATTGTAGTGATTACTTCAGGCTTTGTAATTGGATGGTTTAACGAAGCTCGGTTGATACTGCTGAGCAGGTGTAAAAGGAACGTAAATTGAGAGAAAAATGTAAAGATTATACTTATTATACTTCCGTGTTTGTTTTAGTGTTCGTTGAGTTTTCTGCAGTTATTGTGGAGTATTAGTTAGCTTGTTTTTAGTTAGCTCAATAACTAACTTTTCAATGTATAGTCTGACGTATATTTAAGCTCACATTGAGCTTAATCAATTTTCAACGAGATATAGTGAGAAAATCCTTTTTCTCTCTGTTAAAACTCTCGTTCATATTTTCTATATGGTATCAGAGACTGGTAATCGTTTTTCATATTCTTTATCTACGATGTCAAGACTGTGGTCGGAGAGCTGTAATTCAAGAACTGCAGCTTCAAGATGACAACGAATTAGAAGAAAGATTATGAAAATCCAGGTGCTTATCTTGTAACTACACCTCTGAATGGATTTAATTACAGGACGTGAAGCACTTCAATGAAGAAAGCTCATGCAACTAAGCACAAGCTTGGTTACATTATTGGCAAGATTCAAATTCTAGTTGAGGATGCGGCAGATTACGAGGAGATTATGAGTGCCAATGCCATGGTGGAATCTTGGATTTTGAACTCGTTGACAACAAATCTTCATGATGCATTTCTGTATGTGTCCTTTGCCAAGGATCTAAACCGATTTGGTGACTCTATAAGACCGCAAGAGTACTAGATCAGGAGGGAGATTGGAAGCATTTCACAAGGTAACTGCAGCCTTTCAATGTACTTCATAAAATTGTGCAAATTATAGGATGAACTACAATGTATCTTACAAGTACCTCAGTGTATATGCGGCTGCTGTACCTGTGGTGTTTCGGGCAAGATTATGAAAATTAATGACAATGCGAAAATCATCCAGTTCCTAATGGGACTGAATGAATCTTACAGTCATGTTAAGAACTAGATTCTCATGATGGATCCTTATCCTAACATAGATAAAGTATATCCATGCTGATGAATGTTGAGAGGCAAAAATAGGTTTTAGATTCTTTTGGTGAGCCAACAGAAGGGAGTACACTTATGGTTGGCTTTGGACTAGCAACGACTGCTAACTTTGGGGAAAAAATGGCAAGAAAAAGGAATGAAAAACAGATAAAGAAGATAAGAAATGTTCGTTTTGTAAAATGGATGGTCACACTAAGGATACCCGTTTTAAGTTACATGGTTATCCCGAGTGGTATGTGGATCTTAAAAAACAACAGAAGAAAACTGGAGGTAAAACCGGACAGGCAAATTTGGCAGAAACACCTTTGGATGACAATGAGGAGGATAATGGAGGATTAAGTACGAGGGTAATCATTCAATAGGAGCTATCAAAATTGATGAAAGAAAAAACGCAGATGCAGAACATGGAAAAGGTGAACTTCAGTGTTAAATTTGCAGGTAATATTTCTGCTCTTGAAAAGACAATAGGCAATAAAGGGATGAAGGACTCTTGTTGGATAGTGGATACTGGGGCTAGCATACATATTTCAAGAAATGCTTGCCTGTTTAGTAAGTTAGTTCCAGTAATAGGGCCATCTACCGTTAGTTTGTCAGATGGATTAATAAAGAAGGTTAGCATGATGGGAGAAATAAGACTTAGCAAGGGGGTTGTATTGAAGCATGTTTTCTATGTCTCAAGTTTCAAGTATAATTAACCTGTTATCTGTGAACAGAATTTTGAAACATGAAGATGGAGTTTTCACTTGCTATCCATTCTTCTGTGTTTTACAGGACCAGAAATCTAAGAGTTTGCTGGCAGTTGGAAAAGCTATTGGTCATCTGTATTAGCTTACTGCAGAATCCCAGGGAGGTCCATCTTGACCACACCATTTATGTCCTTAAATATCTCAAGAATAATCCTTCTTTGGGCCCTCATTTTCCTGCAACTTCTGATCTGACCTTACGAGCTTACTCAGATGCCGACTAGGCAACTTGTACAACCAGAAAGTCTTTGACTGGTTTTTGTATTTTCTTGGGGAGTAGTATAGTTTCTTGGAAGACCAAGCGACAGACTACAGTCTCTCACAGCTTCGCAGAGGCAGAATACGGAGCCATGGCGTCTGCTGTGTGTGAGTTGCAATGGATCAGTTACTTGCTGATTTGCGGGTTTTGGTTCCACTTCCGATTCCTTTTCATTGCGACAGCAAGTCTGCCATCCACATCACTTGTAACCCAATGTTTCATGAACGCACTAAACACTTGGACATTGATTGTCACGTCGTGCACAATCAGTACAAACAGGGTTTTATTTCACCGGTTCATGTGGTTTCTTCCTTACAGGTCGTTGACATATTCACTAAGCCTCTTCCTTCCTTTGTTTTTCATCATTTGCTGCCCAAGTTGGCTTTGCTTGTTTTTCATCAAAGTCTAACTTGAGGGGATGTAAAGATTATACTTATTATACTTCCATGTTTGTTTTAGTGTTCGTTGAGTTTTTTGCAATTACTGTAGAGTATTAGTTAGCTTGTTTTTAGTTAGTTCGATAACTAACTTTTCAATGTATAGTCTGACGTATATTTAAGCTCACACTGAGCTTAATCAGTTTTCAACGAGATACAACGAGATACAGTGAGAAAATCCTTTTTCTCTCTCTTAAAACTCTCCTTCATATTTTCAATAAAAAAAGAAACAAAAAGAACATTAAATGAAGGAGCTTAATGTTATAAATTTTTCCGTAACTAATTTTCTCGTTATAATTTCAGGGAAGAAATAAACAATTAATGATCAGCAGAAAGTGCATTTTACTTGATCTGAACCCAGATGGAAACGCTGGGCACTTCCTTGTGAACAACGTAAAGCATGTAGTAGCCACGAGGAGCAACAGCACCACTTGGTGGTGCCAATGCGAGGATCTCGCTGAACGAACCCTTGTTCTTGACTTCCACTACATGCAAGACAATCAACCTCTGGTTCATGGAAACTCCATGTGTTGTAAAAGCAGGAGCATATATTGTTACCATGATATCGCTTTTTTGCAAGTTTGAATCTTTTGAGGTGAATCTGATCTTGAACATTTTCTCGTAGGAAAGCTTGTTGTCAGTATTGTCAGCCTGAATTTGTGGTCTGTTGTCTACTAGTTGGGGGTCCAAGTAAGGTGGAGAGAATTTCTCCACTCTCAGTTCCGTTGGGTACATGGCATCGTAGATGTAACCGTTGTTGGTGTTGCTACCAGCGACCAGGACTTTGCCGTCGGGTAGCAGAACGCTTGATGAATGGTACATCCTTGGAATGCTGGATGCTGTGAGCTTCCTGAATCTCTTTCCTAACTTGGCTTTAGGATTGTATAAAACTGGTGCCAAGTTGGGTTCTCTTGCAAAACCCCAACCTGAGGCTCCTCTCATTGCACCATTGAGAACCAAGACGTGGCCTGTTGGAAGGACGATCATGTCACCCATGATTCGAGGAGTTGGCATTAGTTCTCTTTCCCAATCTGGGTTTTTCTCTGTAATCTTAAGTCTTCCACAATCCCTGAGTGCACTGTAGAAAATGTGCTTCTCGGCCTTAGAGTATGAATCTTCATGTGCTGAGCCACCGCATATCAACACCTCAGCGGGGACCACTTGCGGGTTATTTGCGGTGAGTGTTATGGGGAGAATTGCAGACATTCCGGAAGCAGGATAGTTTCGGTGACCGCCAGGAAGCTCCGGGAACTCGCGGACTATCTTGTTGGATTTGGGGTTGAGTAAGACCGAGCGACTGTTGGCAAAGATGAACACATTGCCGTCGGTGTTGAGGTAGACAAAAGGGTATAAATTGTTCTCTTCTTTATTGCTGGTTTGTCGGAGGAACTCAAAGAAGTAGGGTTTTGCGTTGCTTTTGCCTTCTGGTGGAATATACTCGTAGCTGAAGGCATCACGGCCACCAACCACAATGAAGCCACCATCCTCTAATTCTGCTTGTGTTGAGTACCTTAATAGACAAGACACAAAAACAACATTGATTAAAATTTCCCCCAAGCTGAGACATTCTAAGAGTTAAGCATACATGCAAAAACTGCAAATTGTCGGGCACCATGATTTGGTTTAATTATATGAAATAAGAAAAGTGAGAAGTTTATTTGTCTGCTTACCATCTAGGGGCAGCAAGAGCAGGAGGGTATTCTCTCCAAGTGCAATCTTTGCATGTCGAAAGGTATCTAACAGTGTTTGCACCTCCTTGAAAACCGCCAGTACTAACGAAATCACCGTCCAAAGTGAGACCTCCTGACGAGCACCATGTATCTGTGTGCAACTGTTATCATGATGTATAATTTGGATATGTTAGGAGAGACGTATATGTCTATGTATATATGTATGTATATATATATGTATATGTATGTATATATATATATATGTATGTATGTTGGAAAACAACAATAAAAACATATTTGGGAGATTATGTGAAATCACGGTGTTTTGTATTACCATAATTGGCTCAAGTTTTGAGGTCTCTATGTCGTACAAAACCGAGTGAGCCCAGCAATCCTTCTCCCCGGTCTTATTATTAAGAATACGGCATTCTCCTCCAGGCAACTTCACGTTTGAGATAAGCCAAATGGTGGCGTCATACATTAAGACCTTGTTAACCTTCGGAAGCAAAATCGAATGCATGGCTGATACACCAGAGTCTTTAGAAACCAGCTCCCATCTCCCTCTATATTTCTTTGTATTACCTGCCTTTTCCTTGCCAACTTCAATGGGTTGCTGAGCCCCTCCGGATGTTCCAGTCACAGGCAAGTGTTCCTGAGCGTCCTTATTCGGCAACATATCTTTGGGAACGTCGAAGTCACCAGGTAAATTTTGGCCCTTGTAATCATTTGGGTTCCCAAAAGGGTCTCCAAACAATTCATGAGGTCCCATTAACTTCTTTTCATTATTGAATAAAAAGTTATGATTGATATCAAAAAGATGAGCAGATGTGGCAAAAAGGAGGAGAGGAAGAATGCAGAAGGACCTCCTCAATGTTGTCATTGTTAATTAAAATGAAAAGGAAAAGAAAAAGAAAACAGATTCAAAGAGAGGGAGTCCGGTCGTCCGCCGGACGGCTGCTTTATTCGTTGATGACCATGAGGCCTATAGTATTTATAGGTTGACGGGACAAAATTGTTGTCCAAAAATAGGATGGTTAGGTCTCCAAGCTTTTAGGAGTCCCGCCTCGTAGTTGAGAGGTTATAGCAATATTTTTTTAAAAAAAAGGAGGTTGTAGCAATGTTGGCACTAAAAGAGAGGGTCTTATTGCTCGAAGACTATTATGGAGGAGGCATGCTCCTAAAACCACCAATTATATCTGGCGGCATTCAGAATTCGCAATTTTGTTTTATAACATAAATACTTAATTAGGTCTCAATTTAATTCAATTGCATATGACTAGGAGTTTCTTGAACTAAGAGAGACTAGAACAGGAGCTTTTGCAAAACGACAAAAGTTGAATTCCTTTTATTTCATATATTTCTTTTGACACGAGGAGGTGTGTTAAAATTAACGTTGCGAATATAATATATGACCTGATATCAAATTTAATTTTAGTACAGTATGGTATAATATTAGTATTAATTAATATTGAATATGTTGGACCCCGAACTTTTCGTAAGAGATTAAAACCATTGAATGAGGAATTTTGGTGATTAGTCACAAGTTAAGAGCAAATGAATGAAAGTTTTTGAACAATAACTGATAGACAAGAGTAAAGTAGGGAATAAGAAATGTGGATAGATTCATGATTTGCTACAATGTTTTTGGTGGATAAGAGATTTTTGAAATAGAAAGAATCAAGGTGAAAGTTGTAAGGGAAATGAAAGCAAAAATGAAGATGAATATATATACTAAGTCGATGAAGAATAGGTATATATGTGTATGTTCTGTTATTCATGTTCATGATTATTCATGGATTATGATTTCTTTATGGAGGATATTGATCTGAAATGAAGTTAAGAATAAATAGTGTATAGAGTAAGAAAAGATGATTTTGGTATGAGTTATGTTAAGGAAAGATTCTGAAAGAAAATGGTAGATGATCTGGAAAATATTCACTGAAGATGCTGTAGTCTTTTAGCCACAGCGTTTTCTTTGGTTGTCCAAATAAGATGATTCTTAATTTGGATTAACCTAGGGACATATGGCTACATTTCGTATGAAGAAATCGAATTTCAAGTCTATCTCTAAGAGCCTCAAAAGTTGTCTTGAATTTAAGAAATTGGTGCAGTATGTTGAATAGAAAATTCATCTTCGGACTTTAGGGGCAAAATTGGGATTGTTATAAATAGATTCTGGCAAAGTTGCCTTCTCAAAAGTTATAGATATTTCTTTTATCTTTCCAACGATATATAGTATGAAAATTTAGGATATCAGAATCAAAAGTTATGATCCTTATAAGTGGAGACGTTATAGGCATAAAAAAGCAGACGAAAGAAAGTAGACGATAAAAAGCAGAAGGAAGAAAGTAGATGATAAAAAATAGAAGTAGACGATAGAAAAGTAGACGATAGAAAAGTAGACAATAGAAAAGTAGACGGAAGAAAAGTAGACGATGAAAAAGTGAGATGACACAGAAGTAAAACGATAGAATTAGCCTTCGAGTCTTCATGAAAGTTGTAGATCTCGAAGTCCTCTTTCCAATGGTCTAAAAATGAAGTCAATCCGACATCTGTAGCAAAAGCTATGGCTTTCGCACTGAGACATTTACATTACAAGTGAGGGTATAAATGTGTTGGAGTATTTTGGCCATAACTTCTTCACTAGACCTCCAAATGACCTTATTCTTGAACCATTGGATTTGTAAGACTTTTCTCTACATCTCCTCCAAAAATAAAAGCTATATGAAATGTATGAAGAGAGATTGAGTGAAAAGAGTGATACGGGTACAGTGAGTGTGCTCTTAAAGGATATGAACTGATGTTATCTCACTAAACATACTTCAGTGTTTTGATGATATTTTGATCTGCAGGAATCCAAATGTGATGATTTCTGGTTTTTGGTAAACTAGAGACATAGAGCTACAAGGTATCTGAAGGAAGTGAATTGTAATTCAGTTCCTAAGACTTTCAAGTTTTGGATGAAAATAGTGCATAGTTTACTATTTTGGACAAGAGCAGTCCAAAAATGTTTAAAGCATATCTTTTGAATCTCTAAACCAAATGGAATGATTTCGGTGGCATTAGGAACTTAAGACAACGGAGAACATCTTTTT
>JAOSBP010000205.1:9275559-9300075 GCA_027563825.1 Erythroxylum mucronatum | reverse complement strand
AATAAGCATCCAATTTAGTCAATAAATCACCCACAATTTAATCAAGACCTTCACTTAAGCAATTAGCCATAAAATGGCAGCAACCTATATTCACTCATTCATCCCTTTTCTACACTATTCTAAACACAATTTCACTTCCAAAACAACTAAAACATTTCTTCTTACATTCATCCAATCCCACCTCATCAATCCTCAAGCAAACATCAAGCAACAAGCAAATTACATACCCATATTCTTCACACACAATTTTCATGCAATTTAGTGCACAAACATCACAAATAATTTAATTAACTCCAAAACCATTATATCAAGCATGATTCTTACCTATTAAGCTTCCAAATTCTCAACTCTCACCAATTCTCTAACTTCACTCACCACACACGATCCTCATCATCAACTTGAGAGGGGGTGAGGCTTAGGTTGGATTTGTTTTCAATGAACAAAATAAGAGAAAGCAAGTAGAATATGAGAGCCTTTGTGTGGAGTAAGTAACCTAGAAGGAGAACCAACGAAGAAGACGGGGAAGAGGGAAGCTACGTATATGATGGAGCAAATTAGTAAAACCACCAATAACCTTAGGAAAAGGAGAAGCATCGAGAATAACCAAAAGAAAGGTGGTTTTTGTTAAAAAGAACACTCACATGGTGGCATGTTAGGCAAGTGACAAGTGTCACTTGCCACATGTCGCATGTTTATAAGCTCACCTAGTTTCTTTCTAATTTTAGACCAATTTCTCATCCGATTGCTCCTTAAATTTCCAATGGCTCAATTTAATAAATCCTAAAATCATGTATCTAAATTTTCAGTGCCATTGGATAGTCATTTCTACTACCGAAAAATTATCAATTTGCCACTTGGCATTTTTTCTAGTCCAGAAAAGTATCATGAAAAATTCCAAAAAAAATTTCTAAAATTCTCCAAAAATTCAAAACTCACAAAGATCCACTCTAATCAAATTTCCAAATACAAAAATTACCTTTTTCACAATAATCACATTTACGATTAGAAATACCCGGAAATATCATGAATGCATGTACAAGCATTTACATGTGCAAAATTCCACTATTTACGTGCATATATATGCATGAACATACAAAAACAATTTTAAACACTTGTAAACCCTTCCAAATTACAATTCTATCATTCCCATCGGTGATGGGATGTTACAGTACTCATCAATTGAAAGAGCTTTATACCTTGAACCTTAAGAGGCAACATTATACACCATAGGCTAGTAATAATAAGGGTGGACAACATTGAATAACACAATTGCATCACTTCACTATCTAGTTGTTGACATGTTCATATTATGAGTTGCTTCTTTGGATTGTAATACACTAGGAATTGTTGCACTAAAGGAGTTGTTCGTCGAGCAAAAAAGTTAACAAAATTGTTTTCTTCTTTTCCTCATATCACTTGCATCAATTCTTTCTTATTAGGTAGGAATACCAACTTTAGTATTATTAGTATCATCCCGATTATTGCAAAATGAACTTCTAGTTCCAATTGAACAATTCAATCTTTGCTTTCTTTCTTTCTTATGATACTCTTCAAGCAAAATTTTTATTTTTTATTTTACATCATGACTAATTTTCTTATAAGACTCTACATCACTTTTGATTCCAATTAAATATTTCTTTAATCTAGTGATTTCCTACCTTTCAAATGTTTATTATAATATAAATAAATAATATGGTTTTTCATAATATGAACTAATCTCACACGAGTTTAAGTTGGATCAATGAATCTTCCTAAAGAGGTTGAATTATTAAGAGTACTTAAACTTTTCTCTATTTATATGTAAAAATAAATGCAATAACATAAGTAAAATAAACTTCAGTTTCATTTTTCAATATAATAATTTAAGTTATTCATTACCTATATCAATATCATAAAAACAACGTAGATATACATATATAAAAGGGAATCAATTAAAAGCTATTCCGTCAGTAGGAGCAAAGAATTTAAGTATTAGCACATTCATTCAACAGATGCTATTAATATTATACGACTAACTAACTAACAGATGCAGTCATGTATAGTAGAAAAAAATCCTGAAACCCCAACATGACAACAATCGATCAATCTCCACCATATCACTTCTTTTCTGATCCGTTGTATTTCATATGACTCCAGAGAAGTTATCCAGCTAATATTGCAAACATGAGACACAGTTTTTCATCTAAAACTGAACCAATCACTATAGTTGCCAATAGCCCTGAGACTCCTTTTTTGTCCCCTTCACACCAAACAAATTCAAGCAAGTTAACTGAGATAAAGCTGCAAATATTTTTCAATGTTTTACCTGTTTGTGTTTAGCCACAAAAAGAGTCTAATTAACTTGATTGTTGTGTTTAACTTTACACATTTAATTGATTAATGATTTCTTTTGTTCAAAACAAAATGTAAAGAGATTCTTCGTTGCCTAATCTATTTGGAAGATAGAATGAAGTATTATAAACTAACATAAATAAATTAATATGCCACTTTCACTCGCTATGTTAAGTTGATCGAGAAGAAGGCGTGACTGATGGAATGAGGACCTAAAAATCAATAAAATTTAAAAAGATAATAGTCACTTAATTCACTTAAAATGGAATTAAAACGAATGCTTTTATACGTGAACTTTAATGCTGAATAATGATTAATTTTCAAATGCAATGCTAAAGATGCTTTCATTATTAATTGTGACATGACAATTATTTATTTAGATTATAATATCAAATCAACTCTAGTTTTCTACTACACTCTTATCAAATTATTTATCAACTATAATAACGAGAGGATCGAGTATACGTTGATCAAAATTTAGATTTCTAGGCCAATCATGAACTGAACTATGCGAAATAAACTTTGAAAACATCTAAAGAAAAATATAGTGGCCAACGGGACCAAAAGGCAGCTCTTTGCCAATGCCAGTGTGCCATTGCTTATGATATCTAGAATTGGCGTCTGCCTAAACTACCAAGTGATAAAGTAACAAAATAATACAGTGCTTAAACCATCTCATTGCAATCATTTTATGTTTTATCTTCAAATTGAATGTAATTATCTTATGTAATTATGTTGATTGGTCAATTCCTAGAGGGCTGTGAAACATTTGGTATTTTGGCGGTGGGAAGGGACGGCTACAGCAAGGGATGGCGCGACAAGAGACGACGGCGGCGAGGGATAACGATAGTTAGGGATTAGCTAATTTAGATTTGTGATTTTGGACATCCAAAATTGGGGGAGGGGGCATTGGGAGTGGGAGGGGTTTGAGTTCAAGTAAATATCAACAGTAGTATAATCATTTTCTGGCTAGTACAAAACGTTCTGGCTAATACCAACCGCTACAATATAACAATTGATACACTAATAAAGACAGTCACTTTATACAAAAAGAAGCTATAGAATTAGAGGATTAGTAATATTTATCTACCAAATAATGAGGAAAGAAAGAGATACTATTACTTTTGCAAGTGAAAAAGGAAATTGGTATTGTTTTTTCTTTGGTTCATAAGACTATTATCGCTAATCCAATTCCTTTGAAAACAATATTGATAACCTTTTTTTTTTCTTGCTCTATATTTCTGTTCCGCTGATCTTTTTGGTGTAGATAATCCTAACAGTTATTGACATTGGACAACGGAACTCTTTTACCATAATACGCACAGCTGGATTAAGCCCTTTGATAGCTTGGGCCATTGCCTATCCAAAACCTAGCGCATCCGTGAGCAAGGTGAGAAAGTAAGGAAACTCATCATCGGGTTGTTCTATATGCGATTCTAATAACATGGAAATAGATACGACGTAATTTCACTAGCTAAAGACAAGGAAAATATCACAGAGGTGGAGATCCACCAAGCTTGTGCATATGCTCGGGTGTGACAGATTTACAAACCATTAATATAGTACAGTTCTTAATTATGAAGTAGACAATTTTATACATGTTGATGGTCCTTGGTTCAATCACATCTACTTATCTTTTAGCATTCAATTCTCTACCCAACTAAAAAGGAAAGAGGAAAAGAATAAACTTAATACAACTTGATCTCGAGAAAGAAGCCCTTCAAATTCTAACAGGAATAATATATATATTCCCAAACCTACCAAAGAAACAAGTCAAGATAAAATCATAAAGAACCTAGCTCAACCTTGTAACGACACTACCAACTACTCTCCTCCACAAACTTCCTACCAAGAAGCTGTATAAAGCTAGTTTTTATAGCCTAAGCACCCAAGTGCACCAACACAAGCTATCAACATAAAAAGACCAACATACATAATCTAACTCAAAATACTAAAGCCACAACCACCAGAACTAAAGTAGAATGTAAGGAAGTTCTGCTGTTTGTCTTGTCCACTGTCATGAGTATTGTCGTTTGCATACCTTGTAAGCTATATCATCCGTAGGAAATGGTTTTCCCTCCATTGACTCACCTTCCTTAAGGCAATGGAACTTGATTGTAGATGAAAGTTTGTTGTGCCCGTGAACTAGTAGTTTAGTGCATTTAAAGAAATGAATTTGTCTCCCCAGCGAAACAGCCACCTGCATGACAATGTTAGTACATAAAAGATCTAACTACCTCTTGAAGTATTTTGGCTGAGAAGCTCCAGAACTTGGAAGATTATCCTGGCTATTAAGCTCTCCATCTCCATAGCTACATCCCTGAAAGCTCTAGAGTTCCTTTCGATCCAAATGTGGTAGACCGTAGTGGATAAAAGAATAGGGAAGATGGAACTCTGTTGAGGATGTTGGTGAAGCCAAGATAGGATAGAAGGAAGGCTGGAGTAGTTGGGAATGTTGATTTGGAAGTGGGTGAGGCAATGGGTCTAAACAGATTTTGAGAAAGGGCAATGAAAAAACAGATGTTCATCGGATTCCATGCCCGAAATACAAAGGGAAGAATGGTTGGGGATATATAGAAAGTGAAGTTTATCTGTTGTTAAAAGTTTTTTTAGGACAGCTAGCTAAAGAATGAATGAACATCTTGGGCCGTTATGTTTGAGCCAAACCAGGGAGTACCAAGGTACTTGTTGGGAAGATGGTCTCAAGAGGTTATAGGCTAAAACATTGGTGTAAATTTTTGAAGAACTAGGCAACCATTCCAAGTGATCCGAAGAATTAATCGGTTGGTATTGAATAGGGTCAAAGTCCTCAATAAGCTCTATAGGAAATACCTGCCACCGCCATATATTATTGCTAATTATGTTAGAAACCTTTGCTATCATAGGTAACCCCGAATCATGTATCTATCTAGATGATAAGTTTAGGCATACTAAATTTAATATTGTACGTAACGGTGATATAGAAAAATCCAATTTCTTATTACCTACCTATTCGCTAATTAAAATTAGTGTTAGAACTTAGGAGCACGCAAGAAACAACCTAACAGGGTCAGAAACGAAGAATATATTCTTCAAATACTACTTGGGTATTTGAACTTAGGAGCATGTGAAACACAAAATTTTAATGAATACTGCCTCTTGCTATTGCGATTTACATTCATGCATTCCACTTTGAAATATAAAAGGATAATATGCAAAAAGCCTCTTAAGTGCATTTTAGTTTTTTATTACTATTTTTCTTTGTTATCAAATTGACCTTATACTTACGTGTTACCATTGAATACATCCAAATTTCACACTATACGCAACATGTAACTATTGCTTTAGCTAGTGCATTGATTCCCTTACCCTTATTGCACAAAAATAGAGTATTTTTCATTTTTGTTTATCTTCCCAGCTTCCTCCAATTATTCCAGCATAATAAAGCCTAGACGGTAACATTCACACTGTCTCTCAGTAAGCTTATGTACTTTCTCATGTATACTAGTATTTATCTGCACTTCTGAAATTTTGCACTTTAATCAAGGAGCTCCAGCAAATTATTCTTCTCGTTATCAAGAACGGTTTGTACAACGAACACCTTTTGTCGTTACTCTCCTTTGCAACTATGGTAGTCTAACATGTTGAATTTTAGAACTAGTTAATGATAAGCTAGATGTTCTACCACAATAAGCTTAAAATGTACGCAAAGAAGTTATGTTTTAAGGTATACCTTTTCATTTTTTATCAAAAGAGGCATGATGGTATTGTCTACTTGTTTTATAACTTGGCATATCTATTGAAACATTGCAATAATTTGGACTTCAGGACAGAAAGGATTCATAAATAGTTGGTTCTTGGTAATATTTTTATGAAATTGTTTTGCCACGAGTTGCAAAAAACCTTAAATACTTGTAATTGTACATCATCTCCACCAATTTTATACTCTCCCTTCTCTTTACCAATTTTACATCCATACCCTTTCCATATCCAATTTGTTTTCTTTATTTAGATGGGTTCCTTTTTTGGCTCTCCTTTTAACGAGAAAGGAATTAGAAGTCTCTTTGAACGCCTTTTACTTGCTTCTCCCTACTTTTTTCTAGCTTCCTCTTGTTTATGATGCCTTTCTTTTTTGCATGCTCTTTATTCTTTCCCGAATTTTCTTTTGCCTATAGTGTTATTGTGAAACTTTAGACTCCTCACCTTGGTGCTAGATTCATTCATAAGCCTTATGTCCCCACTCTTGTAACTCCCATCTTTCCTCCCGAACTTCCCTCCTACCGTAAGGGAGGGATGCAACCACCCTTGCTAACCTTATCCTAACATCTCAACCTAGTAAGTGAATTTGGAGTCAAGTAGTGGACGATGTTTTGCCAACCTTTGACAAGTTAACCTTCTTCAATCTTTCTCTTGGTTTCTCCTCCTTTGAGCTAGTCCCATTTGGTTTCTCTCCTAATTCGAGTGTTATAGCACGGTGTGAACAAATAGTTAAGCATACACTCCTGGGCTTTGAAAAGTAGGTCTAAATCAGGTTTAGATAATGTGTTGCTCAATAATGATAAGTTTTTATTTAGGTTCTTAGATTCCTTGAGCATGCAAAAAGTACTCGAAGGAGGACCCTTTCACGTTATAGGAAAACCTCTTATTTTGGTGAAATGGAGACTAAGTTTAAGTCTAAAAGATATCAAATTGAAGCATATAATTTTGTAGATTCAATTTCATAACCTCACCCTAGAATACTAGACCACAGCGAGGTAAAGTCACCTTACTAGCGCGATAGGGCACCCTCTTTGATTAGATGAGCAGATTACAATGATAAAATGAGATAGCTTTGTAAGGATATGTATGGAAGTAGCTTTGAATGTAGATCTTTCTGAGGTCTTGCTAATTATGAGCCTAGATGAATAAGGAGAATTAATTGAGGACTGTTGGGACATCAAGTGTAAGCAGGAATCTTGCATTAAAAAGAGATGGAGCTAGTAAAGGACATATAAGTAGAAAGGACTTACAAACCTAATGTGTTAAGGTTTTGGGTTGAAGTGTAGTGTCAAAGCCCACGAGTGTGTTTCATCACTAGGCCCATGATGTAGATCTCCCATGAAAGTGGGCTCCCCAGACCCAATAAGTGGTATCAAAGCTGATGGTTCAGCAAGGGAGGAGTATGGAGATGGTAGTTTGATCCCGTGGTTACTTCGCCACAAAGAAGAACAAGAAGACTCTTGGTGACACCATATACTCGAGCTGCTAAACAAAAAGGCTTTCGCTCAAGGGGGAGTCGAAGCCCAATGTGGAAATTCACAATTGAGGGGGAGATTGTTGGGATGTCAAGTGTGAGTAGAAATCTCACATTGGAAAGAGATGGAGCTAGTGAAGGACATATAAGTGGAAAGGACCCATAAATCTAATGCCTTAAGGTTTTGGGTTGAAGTATAGTGTCAAAGCCTACGAGTATGTTTCATCACTAAGCCCATGATGTAGATCTCTCGTGAAAGTGGGTTTCTCATATACAAAAAGGACTATTCGAATCAACTACTAATTGAAATCTAAAAATCAAAGAAAATTATCTAGAGAGACATAGGAAAGAGGTATAATGGGCTTTTAAAAAGAGATCCTTAATATATGACACTGTTATGGTGAGGGCACAATTGATAATATGGAGGAAATTACCAAACAACTTAATTTGAATGAGATTATCCCTTCAATTGCATCCTCTTAACCCCCAGTTTCCCATAAAGTTATATCATAGAAGTAGATAAGTGAGAGCACTTCTAAAGAACACCTAGAATCCACTTGAGTCAAATCTTCAAAAGGTGATCTATTTGGTAAAGGACACGAGGACAAGGAAACAAGTTTTGATCATGGGAGAAAAAGGAACACAACTAGCAAAACAAAATGAAAAGGTCTCATGCGCTCATTTCTTTTTTATATTAGTGGTCTGAAATGTTAGAGGCATTAATTTCCCTAGGAAGAAACATATAATCAAGGATTATTTAAAAATGAATAACTTTTACATTAGAGGCTTTTAGAAATAAAGGCTAAGGGCTAATATGCAACAATGCAAAGGGATTTCTGAAAAAGATTGGGATTTAATGTCTAATCTCCATTTTCACTTTAATGGTAGAATTATGATTGAATATGACTCCAATAAGGTGAAAGTGAATCAACTTTTAACCTCAAATCAGTACATTCACTTGGAAGTGCACCTGCTAGATGAAATCTTTATGATCACATTCATGTATGCTTCTAACCTACAATTTCAAATGAGACAATTGTGGTATAATCTAAAATCTACGGGGTCCTATATAAACCAACCTTGGTTAGTACTGGGGGACTTCAACCGCATTTTATTCTCTTAGGAAACAGAAGGGATAAACTAAGTGAGAGGTGCAAGAATGATGATATTATGGAATGTTTATCAGCCACTCAACTCACTGATCTAAATTCTGAAGGAACATTTTACACTTGGTCAAATAAATATGTTGATAGTTGGCTAAACAGAAAGAAGTTGGATTAAGCAGTTATAAATCCTTTATGGCTCTCCAAATTTAATGCTAGCTCTACCAATTTTAAAAAAGCTTTTTGTGACAACCACACACCCACAGGGGTAAGCTTAGGGCTAGAAACAATTATATTAAATATCCCTTCATATTTAACCATTTTTTAATCAAATTTAAGGATGTTATTTTAATAGGTTGGGGAACTCAAGTTGAAGGATAACAACATTTAAGCTAGTGAGGAAGCTTCAATATGTGAGAGCTAAACTTAAGCAACTATTTATGGATAAAATTAGGAACACTAAGGAAGCAACATCCAAAGTTAGAGCTGCTCTGATTAGCTTCTAACCTTAGGTTGATTTAGCTCTTAGAGCACTGGACAATCATCATTCCCTACTTAGATAGAAAACCAAAATTAATATACTTAATGAGGGTGATATGAATTTTAGTTTCTTCTACAATGCTATTCTTTTTCTAAAAAATAGGAACATTACTTCACTTTAATTGAATGGTGTTACTTACAATAGCCAATTTGATCTTAAAGGTATAATGCTCAATTTCTTTAAGAAGCTTCTAAGTTCTCTTTAACATCAATATTTACTTCTGCAAGACTTAAAGCAATTTATTCTTGAAGTTATTAAACCTTCTCAATAAACATCCTTTATATATCCTTTTTTGAACTTGATGTCAAGAATGCTTTGTTCTCACTAACATTTGAGAAATCCCTAAGACCAAACGACTTTAATGCCCTCTTTTTCTAAAAAACCCGATCTTGACTAATAGCTCACTCACCAAATCTATTATACAATTCTTTACTTCAAGCATGATGCTTAAAGAGCTCAACAAAATATCTGTGAACCTCATTCATAAGAATCTAATCATGAATTCTCTAAGTGACTTCAAGAATGTCTCATGCTCCAATGCTACCTACAAAATCATTTCCAAAATGTTAGCCAATAGGCATAAAGTAATCTTGGATTCATTCATCAATATGAGTTAAGGAGCATTTATTATGGGGAGGAACATAGGAGAAAATTTTGTTGCTTGCACAAGAGCTTTTCAAAAGCTATAAAGCTAAGAGATTATTAAAAAGTTGTGCTTTAAAAATTGAATTTTCTAAAGCTTTTAATTCAATGAGATTTTCCTTTTTTTATTTGTTTTCCTAAGCTTTTTTTAATTGAAGGGTATATATGCGTAACTTGATTTTCCTTCTTAATGAATAAAGATATACTCTATCTTTTGATGGAACTAATAGCATTAGATAACGAGACCTATTATCTCCTTATCTTTTTGCCTTTTTTTAGGGGTAGGCTTTCAATTCCATTATAGATATAAGAAACTAAACCTCTTTAATCTAGCTTTTGCTAATCATCTATTACCTTTTAGTGATGCATACCAAGCTTCAATCGAAGTCCCCATGGAATCCTTGAACATGTTCAGCTCATTCTTAGGGCTCTCTATAAACAGAAATAATGATTTTTCAAATTCCTTTAATCAAGCTGATATTTTATTAAGTATATCAAACTTAAAATTGTAGGATTTGCCTTTCAAATACTTTAGGATTCCAATCTTGGATAAAGGGTGAGTTATAAGGAATGTTAGCCTCTATTTGATGTAATTAAAAGGAAAATTAACCATTGGAATAATCCATTTCTTCCTTATACTAAAAGGCTCTAATTCATCACCTTAATGTTAAACAACATGCGTATCCACAGGTGCTCTCATTTAATCCTTCCTAAAAAATATTCAAGAAAATTAAGAGATCCCTATAGAACTTCATGTAGACAAGGTTAGTTGAAAACAACCAGGGTACAAAAGTTAAATGGTCTACTGTGTGCTCAACTAAGAAAAAAAGAGGCTTAGGCATTGTCTTGATAAGAAGCATTAACAAAATGCTCCTAGCTAAGAAAATTTAAAGGACTTTTTACTAATTCCCAATCTTCCATCATCAAGAACCAAACCTTTTAGTCCATCAAATTGATTCAATTCAATTCTTTTTCCTTTAAACAAATACTCAAAATGAGGAACATTATGAATTATGTACTGTGTTTAAGATTGGAAATAGGAAAAGGATATGGTTTCTGTTTAATCACTGGCATTATTTGGGTCATCTACATAAGATCCCTAGCTTAGAACACTTGAATCTATTGATTACCAAAGTTAAGACTTGTTCCTTATATTGGTTATCACAGCCTTTTCCCCTTCATAGCAAAGATCATTCCGTCAGTATATCGCATAGAGTTTTTTTTAAGACAAACCTTATGTTGATGTATTGCCTTTGTAACTTTGTTTCTACAGCTGCTCTATCTTTGAAGCATTTTTCAATTGCCATATGCCTATGTCACTATGTTCATCTCTATTTTAAGTAGGGAAAGCATCAGTTTCTAACTATTTAAAAATTCGTGTAGGATTCATAAATTCTGGACAAACAACTTGACTTCATTTCAAACAGGCACATTTTATGGACGGACTATGGATTGCATTCACTTGCCAAACCAAGTGATGATGTGTTACCTTCTTATATTGGCATCTAGCATTGCATTAGAGATTTATTATATGAATGTCTGTGTGAGCTACAATTCCTGGTACATGAAATGCAACACAAAGCACGACCCTCCCTATTGGAGAGGTCCCATTTGGATGAACTTGAATTACCTGATCATTTCCGCAGTTCACCGCTACTCAAAAGGTATCGCCCATACATTTGCCTTCACTCAAGTTTACAGATAAAGGGAAGAAATGTGTAATTTGATTTCTAATTAACTTGTTTCAGTGGATGGACCATATAAGGTTAGAGCTAAGGTGATCTACATGGACTTTTAGAGTAACTTTATAAGGTTTTGCTTAGTTTTATCCTAACTAGTTTCAACTATGCGGGAATCTTGTTTGGATTCCTCTATTGATTCAAAATTGCTCGTATACGTTGTTACAAAAACGTGATCCACAATTATTACTAAACTGGATATATGTGGGAATAATATGATCAGAAGAAGGGTAAAAGGAAATGGTGCAAGGGTATTTACTGGTTGGACAACACTTGTCTTACTAATTATGTCTGAATCCTGTTGTTTACTTATGAAGAGCTTTTCACCTAGTACGAGTTCGAGTCTCTATATGTTGATATACAAAATTTTCAGGAATTCTGACTGTAGTTGTAGAAATATGACTTCATAATGTAATAAACTAAACGTTATAAGACATGAACCATTTTTGATTTTGCCACGTATATTTGGGCAAGCCTAAATGTTAACTCTGATTTACAATGTGTCCAAAAATGGAATTTAAAAATTAGATAATCTTATATCAAAATTTGAAAATTTACTATTCGAGCACCAGAGCGACATTACATAAAGGTTCATACAAAGTCTTAAAACTTCATTTTGTAGAGGCGTGCAGAATAGATCTCGTATTGATTTCATAACTAGATTTTTCCATTAACAAGGTGAGATATCCCAAACATGTGGCAGAGAATCTCAAGTTATTAGTTTATTATAAAAATTTATAATTGAGGGGTTAGGATTATTTACCACTCTATACTTTTTCCCATTGCACAAGTCACAAATATGTTCAAAGAATCATCAAACAACAAATTCAACACTTTCTTTGGTATTCTCATTCTAGCACGAATCTTCTGACATCTCTATGTCCTTAGCCATTTTGCCCAGTTACTAGTTTCTTTTTAATTCACATACCTATTGATTGTTTTCTACATTGATCAAAATTTTCTCCTTAAATTTTTATTAATTTAATTTAATTCATATCAAAATTTGCAGTTATATTCTTCACTAAAATATTATAGCGAATTTTACTCATCTGTTTGAATTGTCAATTTTTCCTTTTCACCTTTATTAATCCAATTTAAATATTCACCTGAATTTTTTACTTGTTTGCATTACAAAATTCTGTCTTACATAGTACATTTCCAATTTCACCCTCCAAATTCTAACTTTAACAGTATTCACTTACACATTTTAAACATTCATAACAAAACCTATATAAACATACTCTTTAATTCCCAAAAACAACAAGGCATTATACGTTTTCAAATTTTTACTACACATTTGTGCAGTGACCACTTGCTAGTATTGTACCTAGAGGTATTTTTTGATACCTAGATCTTAAGCCCACTTATTGGTCCCTGACAGATCGTCACTTGTTAGTGGAACCTAGAGCTTTAGGCCGAAAAACTGAGCCAAGGATAATCACGTGCTATTCCAACTTATCATAATTACATAAAGTAATAAAATTTTCATCAACCATTTCCTACATTAAAAAATTATTTCAATCATCTATAAGAGGATTTTTAAAGCATTTAATGGCAAAAATAATTCTCCAAAGCAAAAATAATTCACAAAGTAAGGTAGTATATTTTCAAATAAGAAAAAATAAAAATAATAAATAAGACAAAATATACTTATCTATCATTACATGTAGGCAGCAATACCACCGTTTCATCGATGTGTTATTATGAAAGTGGACTCTCTTGAAATAATTAAGATCCTTTCTACTTTCAGGTTAATTTTAACTGAAAATCTTTTGTTGGTGGCAAGTACACAAGGATTATTGCAACGAGATCGAACCTTCAGTATGTGTATTGTGAAGGAAACCGGTGCGCAGATTGGATGACCTTCCTCGCAGTAGCCTTCAACCCAGGATTGTATATCCTGCAGGAGTCTCTGGTGACTGTCCGAGACCAAATTCACCGCGACTAGCATGACGCTTTATATCAAAGAGCCCTACGTAAATTAGAGTGTTGTTTGTTGTATAGTTTTCTTTCGTCCATATCCTTTATAGCGACTACCAACCCATGTGAACCACCTATTTATAAAAAAAAAAAAAAAGTATGTTAACCGTCTGCAAATAGAAAGAAGTCTTTATCAATGCATTGCACCAAAATAATCATAGAGAGTTATTTGTCAGATGCTGTCTACTGTAGTTATGCACACATACCGGTGTACTGTCGACTAACCAAATAATTTCTTGTAATTCCTAGCGTAGGCGCCAAATATTCATACACATTTGGATCTAAACCGAATAATGGGTACTAGACAATAAAAAGATGAGTGCTCATTCTAGCACTAGCTCATTCGCCCTGGTTAACGAAATGGTGCACACCTAGATTTGGTCTCAGATACTGCATCCTAAATAACAAAATAGTGCACTACTGAATTTGGCCTCTGATAATGCGTCCTAAATAACAAAATGGTACAATCCTTATTTAACATTAATTAGCTTACTCTAACCGATGGACCCATACATGTCTTTATCGAACTCCATATAATCCGCCCTTGATAATAGAATGATAGACGTGCATTCTAACACCGACTAATAGGCCCTAGCTAACCATACTCATTATCCTAAAAAACTCTGATTGGTATATACTACCAACATTTGTATGTGGATGCTAATGTATTTTTGAAATCACCTTCCTTGCACTTCTAACTTGCCTCTCAAACCTTCTTACTCACTATTCTTTTGGTTCATATGGTTTATTTTCTGTAAAAATGATAACTATTGCTATCAAAAATTGATTTTGAAAAGAATTAACACTAGTCGTCAACCACAGATCGACCAATATGTATGGATCAACTTTAAGTGTCTTTTATGGAAATATATAAATTTTTTCTTATCTTTTCATAACTTCTTGAATTACCTCAATCTAATATTTCTATAACAGTTATATCTAAAATATCGAACAGTGCTTAGTATTAATAGCAACTAAACTAATATATTTTTCATAAAAAAATTTCTTCTTCTTTACCCGCTGTCACCATATATAATTGAACAATTATATACTTGCTTTAATCTCTAATTTAATTATAGAATTTTAAGAAAATGTATATTACTAAAATATTAAATTTCATCAATTCATAAAGATACAAACATTAAAATTTTGGGGTGTCACAATATTCATAAATAAGTGTAATCTGCTGGACAATGAACTAACAGGACGATCTGCTATATCATTTTTGGCGTCTTCCCTTCTGCACGTCCTAATTCATGTATTTTCTTTTTCTTTTGACTTTTTAGGCTCTGATTTGTGACAAAGGAAATTAAACCACTAATTTCGAGATCAAACTTTATCATCACCAGTAAGTAAAACCTTGACAATACATCACCAAAGAATATCACTAGGCTGTATTTCTGAAGTTCCAAAAACAATGGTGTAGCATTAGGGCACTGAGTACTAATACTAGTGAAAATGTACACAAATGTTGCGTTTAATCTTAAATTATGCCCTTGTGATCTTGACGGAGATGCATTTTAGACTACTACAGTCCATCAGCCCTAATATGATGACTCTCAGCAGTCATTGCGCCATCTGCCCGACAGCAATGCAATTCACACAACTGTCTTATATGCTTTATCAATTGGTTAACTTCACACTCGACTGTAACTGACAAGTCTGTACTGTTTCTTGATATAGGGAAAGGGACCCTTCCAACAATGGAAAGTTTTAAGGGAAAAATAGAAAACTAGGTATACCAGATTTACCTTGTCCTTTGAAATGCTTCAATATTTGTTTCTATCTACTTTAATAAAGTTAATTCTATTGAAGAGCAGGTGTAAGTGAAACTATAAGCAGAATTAGTCGGCAATCAGGTGAACTGGATATCATTTCCATAAGGAGAATAACGTGTTATTTGTCAGATGCTGTCTAGTTTAGTTATGAACATATATGAAAGGCAAGAACTGGGAAAACTATCTTTCTTTCTTTCTTTTTGACAATTCCCCGGAACTACAGAGAAGAAAATTTGATGCATCTTTCAGACACAAAAGATCCTTTTCCAAATGAAACTTCAAGCAAGTTCATTACCTTCCCTAAGTTGTTTGCAATTTCAGGAAAAAGAAAAGAAAACAAAGAAGGATACAAGCGGTGATGGACATATTGGAACTTCAAATAAAATTAGTAAGCCATAACACGTGTTGAACCGGATGATCTTGATCAGCAGAAAAGAACCCTTGATTAAATTGACAATCTGAGCTCCAAATCCAGTTCCTGACAATCGCTTGATTCGGAATTCTGGCTGCTTGAACCCCCACAGTCAGTGTAGAGTTTCTTGTTCTTCTTTTGTTTCGAATCCTATATATGTCATACATGTTAATAGAGATAGCTTAGTGAATGATCATTCCCAAAAAAATTTCAAGAAATTTAATCAGAATCCATTTCACTAAAAGTAATGTAAAGCAAAAGGGAATTACCTCAACGAGTGGATTTAAAATGTGTCGATCTGCCCTTGGTTGTGCAAAATGTTCCGTCTCCAAGTAGTTACTTCTTGGATTCCAACTGGGTTTTTGAAGAAAAATAAAATTAGCAGGTTAATCTGAGGCATGTAATACCTGAGAACATGAACTTAAGACTTTCTAGCTACCCAAAAACAACTCATTTTCTTAGCATCTCCAAAAAGTTTAACAAAATTAGTTACCTAGCTGCAGCGGATGCTAGACAATCACCATATCTGATGTTTGATCTTTCACAATCACCAATTCCCATCTGCAATACCAGGTGAAACCGGTGGTTTACCGACTGGACAACATTATGACGATAAAAAGCATTCAACTACTTCCAACTCCTTCCAACAATTTGTTAACGTGTCACTTAATGACTCACAAGTAAGCTAGAACTAGTGTATAGCTAGTGAGCAATAACAAAATAATATTTCTTTCAAATTTAATGATTAATTCTCTTGATCTAGTACATACATACGTAGAGAGGGTCTCCTTTTGTTTCTGAAGTAGGAGATAGTGCTTCGCAAACTCGAGACTATCAGAAGCATGCCTGTCTGAAGTTTTTACTATGACAACTGAAAGAGATGACTGGCTGCTAAATGGAAACCATACAATTCATGTTTTTCTGTCAGCAATCTTTTTGAAGATTAAAACTAATATTCTAGATAATCATTCTTAGATTGTCAGATTGCACATGATTTAACATGAACGTATTGGCTAGACTTAGATATGGACATTCAATTTCCTGAAACAAAATTGAGAGTGTACCATGATGCTTGAAGGGTAACCATAGGAAGCTGACGTTAATGAAGAATATGAAAAGGAAGATGATGGTATTGAAGAAGAAAGGCCTTGAATTTCCATATCCTCCTGCGTGAATTTCCTCACATTAATTTTCTGAGTTATAAACAAAAGCCCTAGTAACCAACTAACTACTAGGCAACAAAATTAACACATATAGCGTGAATAAGGTGGGCAGGGAGACAGAAATGGTGGGGGAAGATATATACCTGGTTGAAATTTGTCGGACAAAGAGCATGAAGAGAGGGATGGTAGCTTCCCATTTGGCCATGTAATCTGATCTTTTCCAGTTGAGCAACTCCAAGGCCTCTCTGTGGTTGCTTAGGCTTGTCTGAGTTGCTCTTTTTGCCTTTCCTTGAAGACCCACCTCTCTCATGGACTAAGTTTGGCTCTCCACAGTATCTGCTGCTCATCTTCTTTTAATTTTCTATGTGATCAAGGCAAAGAGGGAAGTGAAAGACCGGAAGATACTCACGAATCAGCTTGCTTGTTAACTACAAAGCTTTCTCCTGACACAACCAAATTTATCGGGAGAGAACCGCTTGTGATCTGAATCAGAGATCTTCAAAACACCCTTTATAAGCTGCTACCACTGGTCCAGTAATTGTGCATCGCTGGATCAGATTGTGCACAGATTCGTAGATATGTGTGGTTAGATTTGATGCTCCCCTCGTCCCTCTCGTTTGCCTGTGTACATACAACAAGCACGGTAAGATATAGAGGCAATAATATAATACATATATATATAGAGAGAGAGAGAGAGGGCCTTCATGTTTGATAATTTGCTCTAGTCATGGTTTCGTAGACTATGACTTGAAAGCGATTGCCTTTGATTTAATGCGTTATAATATTCTAATGCTGTATTAGAAATGAGCTGATTACTTCACGCGCGATATTAGCGTGTTTCTGTGGACACTCTTATGGCATTGGCCAAATCTATGTCAAGTTGTAAAGTTTAAGAAAGGATTGTATTAAAACAGCTTTAAAAATATAGTGAAAAGATTGCTTCATGTTACTTCTTATTTACTTTTTTTTTGTTTTATTGCAATTGATTCATACCAAATAATGTTGTCTGCATATTGTTCTTCTTATTTACTTTTTTTTTTGGTTTTATTGCCATTGATTCATACTAAATAATGTTGTCTGCATATTGTTATTTATATCATATTGAATTTTCAATATCTAGAAACCTAAATTTTCTAATGTGATACACGTTTCTTAATTGTTAGCAGTTATTGTCTCAATCTATTGAGCAATTTGCTCTTGGTAGCTAGTGCTATATGTTATTTAAAATATTTTCTGATTAAATAAGACCAAACAGATAACGGAAGTATATGGTTTGGAATTGAGGTGGTCCCGTATTTGCATGTGGTTCTTCCAGTTTCAATGTCAAGTTAACACAATCCAAAAGCTGTAAAAATTCTATTAGGAAAACAATAAGAAATGCAGAATTATAAAAATAAGCATTTACAGAGTCAGACCGCAATCCCCATTAAACAATTCCAGATTCTAGAAATCTTGCTTTGCAGTTTCTTAGGAAAGTTATTTGAATAAGTGGCATATTAGAAGGTCGAGTTAATCTTAATTGGATCTTAATTTGCTATCCTTTGTAAAGAATCTTGAATGCAAAATATGACTTTCCTCAAAGTAGTTATTAAGCACCCTTGATAAAAAAATCTACAAATAGTAACTTGTGTGTTTGATTGGAAGGAAAGCTATGTATGAGTGCTTAAATATGCATAATCACTACCACAAGGTCGATAGGATTAGAAGTAGATCTGGTGATATGGATCGGAGAAGAGCCAAATCTAATTTAGCTTAGACGCATGATGTTGTGGGACACACTTTATGAGTTGTTTTGTGGTGGAAAGTATGCTGCTAATACAGGCATGTGAGGTCATGCAATTACCGTAGACCCCACCAATACCGCTTCTTAAAAACATTTCCATTTGGTTTTGGTATAGAATATATATAACGATGATCTTAGGAAACAATATTCTTTTACATTAATTATTCGGATTACAAGGTGTTTATTTAACTTCCACAAAGATATGCCAATTATCCTTTGAACCCAACTTCCATCAACGTAATTTTTATTCAGATCAAGGATAAAATCGCTTAATTATCGATCTAATTAACGAACTTGCATGTAAATAGCATACGACAAATCTATTAATGTTGTTCTGGACATGGCAGCAAACAGATTTGTCTTTGACGTTGGAGTGTTTCTTATTATTTGATCCTCAATTCACGCTAGGGCAATCATAAATCTGTCGTGGATTCATCTTTTCTATGTATGTGTATTTAACATTTTGATTTTTATAACTATTACCGGAAGGAAGCTCAGTTATGAAAATTGACTGTTTTTCTCTTTTTTTTAATCGGACTAAATTGTTTCTAGTGTTTAACATTCATTTTAACAACTTACATAGGGATCCAAACTTGCTATAATTTTAGAACTTCGATTCTTACATAGACAACTTTAATAATAGAGAATATATATGTACACATAAAAGATTTCTCATCTTACTTACATGGAGCTTAGGTCCAAACTTGCCTATAATTTTATGAATAGGTATAGAGCTTAAAAATGTGGTCGAACATACTTATAATTAGATTTGATCCCCAAGGTAAAAACCTTATGCCCACAAGACCACAAAAAATATTCGAATCAGAGCAATCAGACCATTCAAGCTGAAGCTTTAGAAGAATGTCATACTAGTATATTACCTTGTGGTTTTGGATTGAACATAAAATTTCAGCATAAATTGCACCCAAAAAATAGGGTAAGGTATGTACACTAGTCAAAATGGGGAATCAAATCAATAAGTCACAAACCCCCAAATATATTCATAAATAAAGGGTCACATCCTAAAATATTTATCCATGGCAAACATGTATTGCTAATGTAAGATTCACATTCAACAGTATTGCTTACAAATTCTTGTGGTCTACATGCATCAATGCTATACGACAATGTTCGATTACCGATGCTTGATGCAAACTGCTGATCAATTGATGAATATAAACAGAAGTTTAGGACTCTACAAAACATATATATATGTGTGTGTTTGGTACTTGTATTTAAATATCTTCATATATATACATACATATACATATACATATGTATGTATATATAAAAGAGAAAATGAAACTGAATTAAAAAACCATATTTATCTCTTGTAGATCCTATCCTCGTAATGAAAGGGATCATCAAAAGTTTTGTGTTTAAATGTTTACTACAAGAAGTTTTATATTGATTTAGTAGTCATGACTCATGAGTAAATGAGGGATTGCATTTAATTGATGTGGATTAATTACGAAGACAAAGTTTAGTGGAGAGAATATATTACATATCTATTGTGGGTTTGGTGGCACATGGGGAAGCTTATAGGTGGTTTTGCATTGCTTGATCCACTCGATGGTTTGCAACAAACATAATCTTTATTAAGACTCCTCTCTACATGTGTATACGATGTTTCTGAAACTTCCAAAACCTTTTATTAGTATATCAAAATAAAATAATTTTGATACAATTCTATACCTACTAATTTTTTATTAGTGAAAGATTTATTTAAAGTTTGACCCATAGACGTAACCTAAATTAAAGGGTAAATTACATTAAATTTTTGTTTACTATTTCCTTACTTACTTTACCTGTGAGACATAATTTGTTAAATTTTCCCTTCATGGTGTACGGGGGAAAAGAAAATCAACATTAATCCGATAATCGTGTGTATATTAGTTTAATGTATATGAATACATTTTGTGATATCAAGGTTTTACATAACTAAACAAAAGATAAGATTTTTTATGGAATTTAATAAAAGATTATGTTACTAAAATAACCACGCATTGTTTCATTTTGAAAAAAGTTGCCAAATTATTAAACATCAAATAACCTAATAGTAAGGAAAAATTACCCTAAAGTAGGGTTAAGGTGTGTGTGTATATATCTAGATTTATATGAGCAAATATTAAAAATAAGTGGATGAAAAATGCAATATTAGTAAAATACGGTACGCTTTTAATACGCTACTAATAAGGAAGCATAAAGTACTCTTCAAAACACTGATTTATCCAAAGAAGCCCCTTGTAAATACTGAGGCTACTGACCGATAACCTGTAGTTCTAAGATTTAGTTATTTTTATGTATTTTTCATCGATTAGATAATCAAGAATTTCAAAAATTATTCGCGATATGTTGACCCATGCATATATTCTTGCAGATATGTCTTTGGGTTCCTTTAAATACCAAAAAAAAGAAGAATTAAGATAATAATCCTTTCGGCAAGCCACGCCTCAATTTACTTGGGGAAAAAAATTGCAGAAACTCGAAAGATTTGAGGCATTTAGTGCCGAAGTCAATTATTTGCTATGCATATGTGTGTGTGCATATTTATATTGCATGTGCAGGGAAGCTATAATTTATATTGCACTGTAGAACCTCTCAACAGCTTGCGTTTTGGTGAATCATGTGAGTTGTACCTACGTCGTGATCAAGAACTTCTGGTTTATGCTTAAACAAATCTCCATGATAGGACTGATAAGAATCTTATAGATACCTAGATCTTCTGCAAACTTGCAAAGGTCATCAAAATTAAATAAGACCCATGAATCCTTGTCTCGCGTAGATGGAAGATTTTGTTGTACTTAACATAACCCTAGGAAGGTCTCTGTGAAGTATATAGCTAGAGAATGTGCGTGCTGGCACAACTGGAAATGGGACAGAGGAAACCGCAAAGGTATCGTTCCCTGATGCTGTTCCACATGTGGAGATGTTGTACAATTCAACACCTGGCTCCTTCTACACATATATTCTATTAATAATACTAGTCGTATTTCAGAGACACCCCCGGCCCCAGGTAACTTTGTGACACTAGCAATATTAAAGTCGGTTTATATAGTAGTCCTGATCATAGTATGTGCGGTTCCTTCAAAAATATTACGCACTCCTAAAACCAACACCCGCTCCGGTGATTTTATAAGCTCTCTTGGATTTGGTTTCTAATGATTTTCGATTATTTATCATGATCACCTAAATCATCATTCTCCAGACTATAAAGTCTCACCCAACAAATGTGAACTCTTGTGATAAAGTTTAATTTTTCTATGTTGAAAGAAAAAGCAACTGTTGTTAAACGATCTGGCTCATAGCTCGGCAAAAAACAACATACGCTCCAGCATATCATTTTTTTTTTCCGTAAAAGATGATTTTTCAATTCAAAGGTTTCTTTTAAATTAACTAAGATCTTAATATTTAGTAGCATTAAAAAAAATTAATGTTGTAAATGTTAGTGTATGTCCTCCTGGTTATAGAATTTATAACATAATTAAATAAAGACATTCTTTACCTTTATATATTTTGGTAATTATATTTGATGTTTTAATATTGCAGGCATGATCCTAGAATAACTATGTACAATTGAAATTGTAATAAGATCCTAATTATAAGATTCAATTAACATTTATCAATTATTTCTAATTGTAGTTTTATCAAAACATGATATTGATGATACGATACGTTATGCTTCCTTCTTATAACAAATAATTGATATCATAACTTAAAGTATGAAGATACTTAAATAAATATATGAGTGCTTATTAAAGTATAAGTTCAATAAACTGGCTTTATTGTGATAATCTCAAATAAAATATTACTTAAGTGTATATGAATTTTTTTTATTATGATGGTTGTATATTATCCTTAAACTTGAGATTACTAAAATATCTCATATGAGAATTACACTATAAGGAAAACAGCTGAATACCGACAGAATGTTAGGGATCGGTAACATTCCGTCGGTAATTACAGACAGAATGTTACTGTGTCGAAAAAATAAGACGGCAGAGAGAAGTTTACCAACGGCTAACATTTCGTCGGTGCACAGACGTCGGTATTGAAACAATATAATCGTTGTTTTAAAAACGTAACAAAACGACGTCGTTTTGTCTTAACCAAAACGACGTCGTTTTGATTCACATTTTAAAGTAGGCGCGCAGATCTCCTCCCCCATCACGCGCCTGCTTTCTTTTTCTTCTCTTCTCCTCTCCTTCACCGTTGCCATCAGCCACCATCGTCTGCGGCCTTCGATGCCGTCTGTTCTTTCCTTCGACGTGCACGCGTGCATCGCCGGCGTCCCCTACTCCGGCCACCATAACCGAAAGTAATGCCCTGTTTAAAACCATTTTCTCCTTCCTCTAGGTTTGTATTCCGGTGGATTATGGTTTGGGTTATAATGTCTATGTTGTTTGATTTTAAATGTTAATTAATGATTGTTAGTGATAAGGTATGTGTTTGTTAGAGAATTCATGGAACAAATTTGGATTTTTGTGTTGAATTAGGGATGAGAAATGAGATGCACACCAAGTGCTTGAGAAAATGCTTATAGATATTGGTCTTGAAATGTTGTTGAATTTGGATTATTGGTGTTGTTTTGGAAGAAGTTTAGAATGTATGTTGATAAATTATAGTTGTTTACAGGAATGTTATATGGGGTTGAAATTGATATTGTTGTTTCAATTTATTTAAAAATAAAAATAACTTATAATTTTAATATATGATTATGTATTGATAATGATTATGTATAAGATAACTTAATTGTAAAGAAATTAAAATTTTAATCTATTGAATATTTTTTATTTTGTTATATTAACTAACATAATTTAAATTAAAATATATATTTTTTAATATTTAAATCAAATGTAAGTTATAATTTATATATTCTAAAGATATTTTAAATTTAATTAAAGTACTTATTAATAAATTTGAAAATTAATTACAAATATTAAATACAGTTAAAAACTAAAATCAATGAAATAAAATTCTTATTAATTAATTAATTAATTAAATTATTCATAATTTTAATTAATAACTAATATATTGGATATTATATAATATAATTTTAGTGACTTCAATTGGAAAAAAATAAATTTGTACGGCTAGCCTAAATTTTTAATAACAACTTGTTTAATAATTCATACTATACGTCAAAATTGCTTGTCATCAAAATTGTCATAAAATTATATAACTATTTTTAGATAATTTTTAATAAGAACTTGTCTAATAATTCATATTGTTATATTGTTATTAATAAATGAATAGTAATTAAGATGAATTTAATTCCAATTTGAATAATACATTCATTTTGTGCTTAAATGAACAAACAATATTATTTTTAATTAAATTGGTATAATTTGTTATATATATTGTTATTAATAAATGGATAGTAATTAAGATGAATTAATTTAAATATGAATAAGTAATATAATTTGTGTTCAAATGAACAAACAATATTACTTTTGATTAAATTGGTATAATTTGTTATATATATTGTTATTAATAAATGGATAATAATTAAGATGAATTTAATTTAAATATGAATATTACATTTATTTGGTGTTCAAATAAACAAACAATCTTACTTTTAATTAAATTAGTATAATTTGTTATATATATTGTTATTAATAAATGGATAGTAATTAAGATGAATTTAATATAAATATGAATAAGCTATATATTTTGTGCTCAATTAAACAAACATTCTTACTTTTAATTAAATTGGTATAATTTGTTGCATGTATTGTTATTAATAAATGGATAATAATTAAGATGAATTGAATTTAAATATGAATAAGTTATATATTTTGTGCTCAATTAAACAAACATTCTTACTTTTAA
>JAOSBP010000205.1:9247614-9265117 GCA_027563825.1 Erythroxylum mucronatum | reverse complement strand
TAAATATCAGTGTGAGTGTTTGTTCTGTCTTGGGTGGCATCCATGTATCCTCCCAGGGGGTATTTGGGTGTTACAAATGTGCATCTAAATGAAACATGAACATCAAGTTAATATATACAATGTACAACAAAAGATATAAAAGATACATCATTTACAATACACTAGTAGTATATATCATTTCTCAATTAGATTTTATCAACACATTGAAAAGGGAAAAGGAGAATGTATTGCTTATGGACCATAAGCCTACTACTTTCAAAGAAGCAATGTCTAACATTGATTCTTTAAATAGCATGAAATCATCCAACCTAAAATATAATTCATGTATACCAATCAAGTATAAATTGTGGTGAATGTGCATCAAAGGATTGCATCTATTGGATGTAAATGATTTTGTAAGATGGAAACCAATATGGATGATAATTACAAATGTACAAAGCAAAGTTGATGTCCAGAAGTTACAAAAAAAAGAGTTAATTTTGAAGAAACTTTTTCACTAGTAATAATGCTTGAATAAAGATCTATTGCTATAATTACATATCATAAGTATGAAATTTGATAAATGGATGTGAAACTTTCATTTCTCAATGCGCATCTACTTAAGGATGTATATATGACACAATTTGAAAGTTTTGAATCCAAAAGGTCCTAATCAAGTATGTATGTTACAACAGTTCATTTATGGATTTAAGCAAATGTCATATAGTTAAAATGTAACACCCTACTCTCATAAGACACATACCCGACATTTTGGAGAATATCCGAGTACGTACCCCACAAAGGTGGCATGTGAGAGCAGTCACGTCAGTAACTTAATCATGGCATCATCATTAAAACATAAATATCGTAATCTTTAAAAACTCAATTCCTCATTTCATTTCGTAAAATCAAATATACCTTGTAGCATTATATACTTCATCCTTATATACAATATCAAAGAGTTAATAGAGTCTATAGCTCTATTACAAAAATATACTACATCCTACATAAATGAGGAACTATACAAATTTCTATCTAAATCCTTCAGTCTCAGCGGATCGACCTTTGAGCCATTTCTTATATCCAAGAGCAGTATTAGATCTCTTCTAAGTTTTCTTAGAAGCTAAGTCCGCTCTCTCGCACCTGAAAAGTTAACGTTACAATTTTGATGAGTTTTGCTAACACAGTGAGTTACTCATCATCGATGGCTCACTTATAACACATAACACATACAGTTCATGTTTCAAGTTCACAAACAATTCATATCATCATATAATGCACATCTTTCACCAATTATCAAATAGCACCATATAACACTTTGTTCACTTATTCACTTTTTACATTCATAACGGTTCATACAATTCAATTCATTCATTCATATAATGCATATTAAAATATATGTGCAATGTTCATGAGACTCACTTTTTTTATTACTTTGTTGTGACCGAGTGTCTTTTTCACTTTATTGCATCTATTGTGGATACCAGGCTCATTAATAACTGTCCGTTATCCGTTGGAGATACATGGCTTATTATACATAGTGAGCCTAAGGCTCTTACCACATTCTGAGTTTTAAGCTCTTTTTCACTGGCTACTCCGGTCACAACTGCCTTTATGTTATCATGCATTCATGTAGGTAAATGCATCATATGGATTCAATCATTCATTTGTTCTCAATTCTCTTTCGCATTCACATTCACATTCACATTCACATTCACCATCGGACCTTGGTCCGGCATTCAACAATTAAGTTGAGCATCACATATTCCCTCAAATTCACAAACAATGAGCACTTCCAGTATATTATTCATGTATCAAATGCCTCGGACATTCAATGTTTTGAATCAACACATTTACATCACATAATAGGTCAATTCAGAATTTAAACAAAACAATAAATTAATGTGAGACCATCTAGGTTACTCATAGTATACTCCAGATAGCTATTATCTCGACGTCCCGGCAATGTCTGGATGTTGTCGCTCTAATTGCTCTTCTATATCATGCAACACATACACATTTTCACATTACTAATTTGCACATTTTCATGAATAATATACTTATGTATATATGACATATATAATGCATGCTCAATGACAATCCTGGGTACATTTCCTTAATTCACATCTTATGATCGTCAACATATCATATCTTGTGAAACTTGATTTTCCTAAGTTCTTCAATCAACCATTTACCAATCCTTTCCTAATGAATTTAGATGATAATGAAATTTCTTAGAGAGGAAGGACAATGTGTGAGGAGCTTGTGGTTCAAATTGCAAGTCAATCGGAGGTCCGGAGAAGGAGTTACAGTCAAAAGAGTGAAAAGTGTTGAAAGTTGTCAAACAACAGTGCACGATCATGCTTGTGCATGATCGTGTAACTACCAAATGATCCTTCTCTATGACGACCCTACTTGATGAGGTATTCAAGCATCATTCCAACTTTTCTCAAAACAAATTTTCGGGTCAATTTTTCATGGCCATTTTGACAAAGAAAATGAGGTATTTAGGCAATACATTCTTCTAAACAAATGTTCCTTTATGTCTTATTTTCTAATGACACCAATTTCATGCAGTTTGGTTTAGTAATCTGAAAGTTATACCTAAAATACTACAGACTGTTCCCAAACCATGACAGCACACTGTACTCAACTTCAATCCAAATTTCCAAACCCTTAGAGACATAACTCAACGTCAATTCCTTCGTTAAAAATATATTCATTTGTCTCTAGTTTAATCTAAAATTAAAATCTTCCCATTTGGGTATGTACAGATCAAGATATGACTAAAATATAGATGCATGTTCAGTGAAAATACTCCATCTAACAAATTCCAGCACACTTCATCATCATTTTCATCCTAGTTCATCTCTTTTGCTTAGTCTATATTTCTAGCTTATGTACTCATTATTTCCTCTTCATTCTTACTTCCATTTCAGCTCAATTTCAATCACAAACAAATCATATTCTATGTTTTATCATAACACCAAAAACAGAATATGAAACATCCATTTATCTATCAAATTTTTTTTGCACTTGTTCCTACACCATTTTTAATGATCTTTCAATTTCAAACCCATCTCTACAATAACTTATGAAATATTGGTCATCATAAACACAAAAATACGACATCAATGTGTTCATTTCTTTACCCATGTTCCAACATATATAAAACACCATTTTATGATCATTTAACCTCTAACTATCATTATACATGTTTCATTCAATAAATCATGAAGATTAATGTATAACTTGATAAAATTCCAAACTCTTCAAAATCACCACGAAACCCTACCCTCCATAGCTCACACGATCATCACACATAGAGGTGGGTAGATTAGGTTTTTAGTAACAAGATGAAGAGATAGCAAAGATCTTATAGAAACAAAGTGAAGAATAACAAGAACTCAACGTGATGAGGGTGAGAGGAAGATGGTCGTGAGTGAAGAAAATGAAAGAGATGAAGAAGAGAGAATATGAAAAACGTGAAAGATAAAAACAAGATGGTCTTTCAAGAAGAAAATGTCATGGGTGGGTTAAAAGCAAGGTAAAAATTGCTTGGTGGGTGTCATGACACTTACCACTTGAAAATCATTTAACCTCTTTTAATAATGGTAGTCAATACCATTTAATCTCTAGTCCATTTGTTACCCAATTTCTAATCCAATTGTCTCCCAAATTTTTTATGATATTTGTCATTAAATCCTAATATCCCACATCAATATTTATACTGTCATTTGTCACTTATTTCTATTACCATAAATCAATTGTCTTGCCACTTGGCATTTTTTTAGTCAAAAATACTCATAATTTCTAAAAATTTTCCAAATTTTCACTAAAAATTCTAAATTAATAATTATACTCTCCAAATCAATTTTCACGACAAAATATTCATTATTCACATCACAATCACTTAAAAATCATTTATACCCAGAAAATGTCAAATGAGTGCATGAACAATCATTGTAATGTGTACAGAAAAATCAAATTTACGTATGTGTATATTAATATTATGCATGAGCATGAAATGCATTTCTTAATTTTCTCAATATTATCTCTCATATTCAGTATTTTAGGGTTCTAACCCTTAACATGAGGAAAACGGGATGTTACATAGAACATCCATTTTGATGAGACAACTAAAAATTTTGATTTTATTAAAAAAGAGATAAACGTTGTATCTATAAAAAAGTTAATAGGAGTGTCTTCCTAGTACTATATATAAATGACATATTACTAATTAGAAACGACATACCGATGCTTTAATATATAAAACTTGGATATCTAAAGGCTTCTTTATGTAGGATATAGGAGATGAAACATATATTCTATGGCCGAAATTCATGTGCCTAGAAGCAATGCTAAAAAGGTTTAATATAGAGAATTTTAAGAGGGATTCTTACCCTTGTTGCAAGATATTTCTCTGCTGAAGAGTACGTGTCCAAAGATACAGGAAGAGAGAGAAAAAAAATAGATTGTATTTCATATGCTTCATCTGTTGGATCAATCATGTATTTGATGTTATATATAAGACTGAATGTTTCTTATACTTGAACATAATAAACATATTTTATGTCAATTTTGGTGATTATCACTATAGATTGTGAAAAATATTTTAAAAAGTTCTTAAGAAGAACTAAAGATGTTTTCTTAATTTATTGATGAGTTAAACTAAGGGTTAGAGGTTATTTAGATGTTATGTTTTATTCTAATCATAACAATAGTAATTCACAATTAAGGTATACATTTACTCTAAATAGTGGTGTAGTAAGTTGGAAGAGTAAACAAGTAACCATTATTGGTTCTACAATCGAGACTAAGTACATTTCAGTGTCTAAAATGACAAAGAATTAGTTTCGATCAAAAAGTTCATCATTAAACTTGGAGTGGTTTCTTACATTGTTAAGCCAAGAATTGATATTATTAAGCCAATAGTATGGTACTATGATAAAAATAGTGTTGTTGTACAAGCAAAGGAATCAAGATATCATTAATGATCTAAGTATTCACTCAAGAAGTTTCACTTAATTAGGAAGATAGTAGAGTAGATAAACATTACATTAAATTGAGTACTACTAAAGAGAATATTGATATCCTCTCACTAAGTTATTATCTCAAAAGAGACACGATCGATATGTAGATGGATATAATATTACATATATATAAGAAATTATCTTTAATGTCAAATGGGAGATATTCTTAGTTTATACCTTTACAGGTTAGTTCCAATTAATGTATTGGCATTATTATTATTATATTCAATAAATGCATTCTTTATTTTTACATGTCTTGTTAATTATATTTAATACTTAAGTTAAAATCCCTAAAACAATATATGATATTAGTAATATAATGTGATTATAATTATAATATTTAAATTGTATTTATGTGTTATTATAAATTTTTCACAATTATAATCTGGAGACATGATATTGATGAAACAAAAAAATAGTACATATTATGTTTCTTTTTCTTAAGAAAGTAATTAATATCATAAAGTATATAGAAACTTAATCAAACATGTGGATGCTTATAAAAGAATAAGTTCACTAAATTGGTTCAGTCAGGGCTATTTTTAACGTTTTATAGGCCCTGGATAAAGTAAAAGAAGGGATCAATAAAAGATGAACTTTAAAAACATATTTTTATTATTAAAATTTGATATCCATGCATAAGTGACTCAATTTATAAGTTCACATACTCAACCAAATACTAAATGATCATAACATCAGTTAATAATATCTTACAAAAGTCAGCAATAATAAAATCAATAAAAATAGTAGCAGTAATAACAAAATAGCAGTAGCAGCAATTGAACAACAATATTATATTGCAAAACACCAAGAAAATTGCACTAATAAGCACACATATGATCATAATTTATGAAAAAATAATTTCTTCGTTCATTTTTAGACTTAAAATCATTAATATCATTTTCAAAATCAATATTGTCCAACATATCCTTCTTGATATATAAAATATCTAAATCATTCAACCTTTCTTATGAAATTGATGATTTCAAGTAGGTTTTTAATAATTTTAACTTTGAAAAACTTCTTTTAGCTAATGTTACAGTTACAAGTATAGTCAATAAAATTTGATAAACAATTGAAATATTTGGATAACAATCTAAACTTAACAATATGTTAGATTTGACAGGAGATATGCCCTTAACCTAGCTCAAATTGATATTTCAATATTTTTAAATTTACACAAAAAGCTAATATGTTAAAGAATATTCATACTGTGTAAATTTAACTCAAGTTAAATTGAATCCAACATAAAATGTCATCCTTAATCAAATTAATTGTTTCCAAAAAAGTAATAAAGAAATGCGAAACAATGAATTTCTAATATCAATTTCTCACGATAAGTTTTGTATTTGAATCTTACCAACTTATTAGTCAAAAAAAATTTAAATATAGAAACAAGATAGGGCCAAGTTCGCCAGATACTAAAATAAAAATTAACGTATTAATGTTAGTTAATATTTATAAATTATTTTATAATAATGTTGATAATTAAAATTTATAATTCTCGTAATCAAAGGGTGAAGTGGAGTTATTAATTTTAGATATTATTGGTCAAATCGACATGACATGAGTTCATCTTTAAAATGATATAAATGAAGTGGCAGATTTTGATATTGTATCAACAAACAAGTGGCCTTTTACAAAAATGTGATAAGCAATCAAAATTTTAATTTTAAGAGTCATGCCTTACTACTTTTACTTCAACGTCAGACACAGTACTAATTAGTATTTTATGATCTTTCACGTCAATATTATTGTGCAAGAATGAGCGTGTATGAGAGTGCCCCTTACGAGAGTGGGTCTTGGGAAGGGGCAACATATTCTTTTGGGTATCACTCGCTGGACGCAAAGACTAATTCCTTCGCTACCGGAGCTCGCACTAAGTGGTAAATGACTGGCCACGAGATGTGCTCCATTCTCATGAGTGGGGGATCGAGCCCCCTACCACATGGTTAAGGAACGAGGTAAGCTACCATCACGCCACACCTCGGTTGAAGGGACAACATATTCACAACCTTATTTTTCCTATTCTCGTCAAATCTTAGCTGTCAAATTTTTATAGGTTTTATTTATTGAATATATAGATTTTTATAAAATACAGTAGAAATAAAGTCGTTATCATCATCATCATCCAGTCCGAAATCCCACAATGAAACGGAGTCTGGGGAGGTCTGATAGTACGCAGCCTTACCCCTACATAATAGAGAGGTTGTTTCTGGTAGACTCACAATGCAAATGAGACAAGATAAGAATGATGCAGGAAACATGGAAAAGGTAAACTAGCACGGTAAAATATTAAATAAATAAATATTACACTAAATACATAAATAAGTAAAAATATAGGATATACCTACTGGAGTCCAACTTAGCGAGTACCTGATAAGCTGCAAAGGCCGACTCACCTCATTTCTAGTTACTTTAGGCGTCCTTGCTCATATACCGTACAGGTATGCCAATCCTACTGTCCCCATAATCTGTGTGCCACGAGTCCCATCTCCAAGTAACTATTGTACTGTATTGGCGAAACTTTAGAGGTTAATCCCTTACCTTTATCCGATCACACCATACTCTTCTATTTCTAGCCACTACCTCATTAAGGTTCAACTCAGACAAATCTTTCTTGATCACTTCCCTTCAAGTCTTGTAAGGCCTGCCTCTTCTCCTTTTGTATTCACTAAGGGTTATACTCTCACAACTACACGTCGGAGCATCAGATGGCCTCCTTCGCACATGCTCAAACCACCTAATTCTAGTCTCTCTCAACTTGTCCGCCACACTAGCCACCTGTAGTCTATCTCTCACCACACGGCTCTGCACCCTATCTCTCTTGGTGATGTCACACATTTACCGAAGCATACGCAGTTCTGCTACTAACAACTGTCTTGTATGTCACCGTCTGGCCGATCAACACTCTGCCCCATATAACATAGTTAGACGGATCACCGTTTTATAAAACTTCCCCTTGAGTTTTACAGGAATCTTTTTGTCACATAAAACTCCTGACGCACTCCTCCATTTGATCCAACTAGACCTAATACGTTGTACTATATCTGCATCGATATTACCATCACTCTTAATGATGGACTTGAGATATTTAAAACACGATTTCTGTAGTATGACGTCAGCACTAATTGTAACCACCGCTTCATGTATCTGTTAGTTTCCCGAAAAGTTACATTCTAAATATTGAATCTTAGACCTGCTCATCCTAAAACCTTTCGGTTGTAATGTAACTCTCCAATGTTCTAGCTTGGAAATGACCCCCTCCCTGGTCTCATCCACTGCGACAATGTCGTCTACAAATAACATATACCAAGGTACCTCTCCTTGTATATGTTTGGTAAGTTCATCTAACACTATTGTGAACAGAAAATGGCTTAAAGCAGAACCTTGATGTAGTCCAACACATAGAAAATGCTTCCGTGTCACCTCCTATCGTCCTTACACTCATCACTGCTCCTTCATACATATTCCTAATAACTTTAATATAGGTCATAGGAATACCCTTTGCGTCCAAGCACCTCCATAAGAATTCTCTAGGAACCCTATCATACGCCTTCTCTAAATCAATAAAAACTATATGCAAATCCCGTTTTTGTTCCCTCTAGCATTACATGAGTCAACGAAGTAGATGCATTGCTTCTGTCGTGGACCTACTAGGCATAAACCCAAATTGGTTGGCCGACACAGAAGCAGCTCTCAAGATGCTTTTTTCAATTAGCTTCTCCCACAGCTTCATGGTGTGACTCAGTAGTTTGATGCCTCTATAGTTGTGACAATGTTTGATGTCTCTTTTGCCTTTATATAAGGGGATCAACCTACTCAATCTCCATTCATCTGACATTTTGGCTGTCACTAGGATCACATTAAAGAGTTGGACTAACCACTCGATACCAACAACTCTGATTCGCTTCCATACCTCTATAGGGATCTCGTCCGACACTATGACCCTTCTGCTCCCCATCCCTCTCATAGCCTTTGTGATTTCACCCCTTGTAACCTTTTCCCAAGTGTACCTGGTAAAGGCGTGCCTCGACACGGAGGGTTCGCGTAACTCTATATCGCCCACTATCTCTACGTTAAACAGGCTATAGAAGTATCGCTGCCATCGCCTCTTGATGGCTTAGGCCTCTATGATTACCTACTCTGCCTCATCACGTATATAACAAACTTGGTTGAAATCGTATGTACTATGTGCCCTATCTTGTGCTAACTTGAAAATCTTTTGTGCGCCCTTTAACGTATCCAATTCTGTGTACATAGTCTTATATGCTTCTCCTCCAGCCACTGAGATAGTTTTCTTTGCCATTTGTTTTGCCAGTCTATGCCGTACTATATTAACTTCCCGCTCTGCCTCTGTTGTACTGGCCAGAAGATCCTTAAAAGTTCTCCTTTTCGTCTTAACCGTCCCCTGAACCTCGCTTGACCACCACCAAGATTCCATCCGCCCTCCCCCTTGCCCTTTGGATATTCCTTTGGATACCCCTAAGTGTCTCGTGACAATAGCCCGGACCATGGAGGCTACACCCTCCCACATCCTATTTGCATCTCCACACACCGACCATGTTGTAATAGCCCGATCTTGAGTCCTAAACTAGTCCAACTTGTCCCCTTTTGGCCTCCACCACCTAATTTTACGACATTACGTGGTAAAACACTGCGACCTCCATTCCTTAAATCCCAGATCCAAAACTAGCAGTTTATGTTGAGTCAAAATGCATGCGGCCGGAAGCACTTTGCAATCTTTGCACTATGATCTGGCACTTTTTCTGACAAGAAAATAGTCAATTTGCGTCTTGTTTGTGCTACTCTGAAAAGTCACCAAGTGCGCTTCTTTATTTTTAAAAAGGGAATTTGTTATGACTAACTCATATGCTAGGGCTATGTCCAAAAGAGCAGTCCCACTCTCATTTCTAGTGCCGTGTCTGTAACTCCCATGGGTCCCTAAATATCAGTCTGAATCTGCTCCTATATGTCCATTAAAATCACCTCTTAGAAAGATCTGATTAGTATTAGGGATTTGTTGAATCAGCCCATCTATCGCCTCCCAGAATATACTTTTTTGTTATCTGTCTGCACCCACGTGCGGTGCATACACACATACAACATTGAGAACCACACTACGAAAAACCAATTTTGCCACCATGATCCTATCGTTAACCCTTGTGATCCCCACTACTCGGGTTATACGTTCGTTTACCACCAAGATACCTACGCCATTCTGTTTTCGCGAGCTTCTTGAGAACTATAGTTTGAAACCTCCTATCTCCTTTGCTTTAGCTTCGGCCCACTTAGTCTCCTGAATACAGGTTATTTGTATCCTATACTTGTCTAAAAGCACTCTTAATTCTAAGGACTTCCCCGTGAGGGTCCCGACGTTCCAAGAGCCTATTCTTAGTAGATCGTCTCCTACTTTATTCGTGCTTGTTGTACGCACTGAACCGTTCCCACCGATTCCCTCCATACGATTAAAAGGCATCCCTCCTATCTCTTGTCATTCACTATTCCCATAGGTCCGATACTAGGTAACCTTAAAACTAGAAAGTAATAACAATAGAAATAATAATAGTTCCAAAACTAAAACTAAAAATAAAATAAAAAAGCAACTACTAAATTAATAATAAAACTATTCATAATAACAAAAAAAGAAGAATAGGGCTAATAATAAAAAGCCAATTGAAGAGATTATAAAAGCACTTAAAAAAGGACCGCAGGGAGACTAAGTCCTGATTGATTTGTGTACGTAAAAAAAACAAGTAGAAGCCTGCACACTACAGGATGTGGTACAAGAAGTTTACCCACAGTAGCCAAAGCATAGATGTCCAGAGAGAATCTAATAATGAAGCAATACTAGGAAAGTGTTCCAAAGTATACTGGGGTATTGTGCTTTTAAAGGAGAAGCTTGTTAGTGTTAGAAAGAGGCACCAATTAAACGAAGGGAGAAACAATGAACTTGGGGGGCTTAAAATGGTGGCTAAAAAGCATGATACCAACGGTAATTGACAGTTTCTTGCAGACAACGGCAAGTTGTCAGGATGCTCGAGATAGCGAAGACGACGTGTGATGTGCTAGAAAAACCTGAACATAAAAGAACGTTCCTATATTTTGATACTGATTATTAAAGTGTGTTACTATATTTTGATACTGATTATGATATATTTTACTGAGAGTATATTAATGGATAATACTTGATATAATATGAATTTTACGTAAATAATTAAGTAAATCAATAACAAAATTTTCTCCGTAAAGTAATTAGAGACTATTTTACTATTTCTAATTAGTAATAATTTAAAAATTATTTAGTTAGAATGAATTAAAATTTAAAAATATTATTTAAAAATATTAATTATAAATCAATTTATAATTAGTAAAAAATAATTAAATTATATTTAATTATAATATGCGACGACATAATGATTAAATTATATATTATTTTGATCATATTTAAATAATCAAACTAACCTATGGCTTCTGAAGTTGAAGAAGTTGCGGCTAGAATTAGTCAATCTTCTTCTAACACATCAGTTGCCATCCCTGCTCCGGCACAATTCAGGCGCTTAAAGCCTAGCCAGAAAAGTGAGATGCCACATGTAGAGAACGAGGAGCTGGCAGCTGGTGCAATATTTGCTGGGAAAGTAAGGCCTTGATAGAGATAAGAGTTGTGATAGAGATAAGAGTTGAATAAGTCTTTGATAAGATTGTCAATTTTGTTAGATATGTATCTGTTATACGATCTGAACAATTCTACTGTATAAGTTAGGATCTGAGAATCTTGTATAGCTATATATATTCAAGTGTACTGTATCGAAAACATATATCAGTTTTATATCCAATTCTTCTTCTCAATCTAAAGCTTCTTATAGGCAAAAATTATGTGGCTGCGAAATCTTCTTACTGAGCTCCATACATCTTCATTTGTCATTCCACATATTTACTATGATAATGTCAGTGCTACTTATGTTTGTTTCAATCCTGTCTATCACTTGCGCATGAAACATCTGGCACTTGACTATCATTTTGTCCGAGAACAAGTACGATTGCAACATGTCCAAGTCTCTCATATCTCCGCGACAAATCAGATTGCGGATGTGCTGACTAAACCATTGTCTCGTGTGCAGTTTGAGATTTTTCGATCCAAGATGAAAGTCTCTCTATGGCACTTCATCTTGCGGGAGCATGATAAAGATAAGAGTTGTGATAAAAATAAGAGTTGAATAAGTCTTTGACAAGATTGTCAATTTTGTTAGATATGTATCTGTATACGATCTGAACAATCCTATAAGTTAGGATTTGAGAATCATGTATAGCTATATAGATTCAAGTGTACTGTATCTAAAACATATTTCAGTTTCATATCAAATTCTTCTTCTCAGTCTAAAGCTTCTTAGACCTATCCAACCATTTGATACCGTTATTAATTATGGGGGTTTTACAGATTGCCTGGCCCGTGTTTCCAATGTTGAGTGATAGCTTTATTAAGGATGTTGGAAGTGTCGTATCTCTTGAACAATTGTTGCAGGTAAGCTTAGTTGAAGCAAACATGGGGACACGGTGTCCTTCTCTAAGAATGCGTGAAACAGATAATACTAGTATGTCAAAGCAAAGAAAGGATGTCTCTCCAAGCACTGGTGGTGAAGAGCCGAGGCAAAGAACAAGGAAGTGATGAACACGTCAAAGGCCAGCCGTAAGAGAGGTTACAACCTCCAAGTTGCTAAAGGACAGGATCTAGAGGGCACGGTGAAAATTATGACCAGAGCTGGTTCTCTTCCTGAGCGTGAAAAAAGGATTCTCGCCCACATCCGAGGATCCTAATGATTAATTTACAAATATCATTAAGTTAGGCCAGGAAGTCAGTGTCCGAGTGCAACGTATCAATAGGGTGGACTTGGGGGCTAAACCAGGGAGATGTTCATGTTGCAACAAATGCCTTCTTGTGCAGGTCTCCTGTAAAAAATAAGGCACTTGCACTTCTGGACCTGTGAGAACTTGCAGCACTTTGGAGTTGAGAGAACATACTGATTCTTTTTGTTGCGATATCTTAAATCAATGTTAGGTAGCCTTATATGATGATCTGAAGTCACTTACGGTATCTAAAACGTAAAATGAACCCTTCCCAAATTTATTCTCTTAAGATTACAAGGAAATATGAAGAGAAAATTCTCATCCCCTGACGAATGTCAGTAACCGACTGTAGGTAAAGCTGTCAAACGAAACCTGCTTCCGTTGGTTGCGAGAGAGAAACCTAATGATATATATTTCTCAGAAAACAATAATCATGGAACATACCCACATGCATACAGATCCCTACGTTTGGTCTGTAAACACCTCCGCCAGCTACATTTCAAAACCCAAACAGGGGATGGAATCTTCTTAACGAACCATGTCTTTTTACTGCGTATCTTCAATTACTTTGGGAACAAACCGCCAAAGGTCTACAGCAATATCCATCTCCCTTTTCTTGTGAAATTTATACATTTGTGGTATATTGTATCGAAGCTGAAACCAAGATAACAATAATAATAATAGTAGTAAGAATGAAGTCACCAAGAGAGAAGGTAAAATTCACTGAAATACCACCTTCACTTACTTCACATAAAACTTCAGCATTAATTGCACCAAAGTCTCTCAAAGCTGCCCTTTTCACATGCTGCAATGAAGAGAGATACAAGGAAATGATTTATCGACCTGTCCACAGCCTTCAGAAAAGACAGATGAGATGAAATACTAAACGAAGTGGACAAATTATAGGGGAAGCCGGTAGTATTCGCTTGCACTGCATAGAGAAGTAATGCAATGCTAACCCACATCAAGGGGGAGAAAAGGGCAATCTTTGGACACTGCAGTAAGATGAATACAACTTCAGGCATGAGCTCAAAAGCATGCTTCCAAGAGAACCCGGTTTATATGATTTTTTGAAGAATATAGGATAAACAAGATTAGACACCAATAGTTCATCACCCTAATCCAATCTCTTAATAATGCCCTAAATAAAGAGTACCCAATGTAACGTCACAACAATCGAGAGGGCATATTACATAGATATTCTTGTCGAGAGTTATGTAACAGAAGATTGATCCACTATAGCTAGACACTCAATTTGTACAAGTAGATAAAAATTCCAGCACCTTTCAAGTGACCACAAAAAATGTCAAGCCTAGCTGTTAGAATCATCAAACAAATAACTTACATCTCTTGTTGACGTTTTGTGCAATGAATAAACAGCTTGAGAAGAAATCTGAAATAAAAAGCTTTTGAATCAAACAAAGGACATTTAGATCAAGTTGATGAAACAAGTATTTCAAATACATCTATCAATCCTTATATTTACCTTCATAGCCATATGTAAAAACTCCATGTCTGCGCCTTTTTTTCGAGTTCCAAATGGAGGATTCATCACGACAGTATCAACAATGTGACCTTAAGAGAGAATGAGACCATAAGACAAATTTTAGTTGACCTAAGAATCTACATCAAGTTTGGTCCATAACTTCAGTTTCTCCTTTAAAATCCCAGATATGAAAGTTTCTCCTTTAAAATCCCAGATATGAATTTGATGTAACTTCCAAACAAAATGCACTCATTTTGTTACCTCTCCATCCCAAGTTCTTGACGTCACCCTGAAGAAAATTAATGTCCAACTGTAGTTTAAATCATTCGAAATCAAAAGATGTATCAGAAAACCACCATTAGGCACTAGTCAAGAAACAATCCTTATAAAAATGGAACCTGAACTTATCAAAGTAAAGATAAAGACAACCTCAAGATCCTCGGCATTTTGTGATGCTATTTTGAGGGAGTCAGAATCAATATCTACAGCAATAACTTGCCTGTTTCAAAGCTAAAGACTATAAGAGAAACAAGAATAAAAAATTTCAACATAGTAAATCAGCACAAGAATACCAATTTCTGACACATTAGTACTAATTAAACAATTCAATATTAGCATATACAAATTGAGGGTCAGCAGAGAATACAGGACTAAATGTAAGAGCATGAATAAGGGAAGAGAATATGACTCACTCTGCCCCCATGAGAGCAGCTGCAGCACCCAAAGTGCCACAACCGCAACCAAAATCGGCCACCACCTTGCCATTCACATCCCCAAATGAATTATGTGCCTGTTAATCCAACACTTTCTTGTTTTATAAAAATACCAGTGAAGACGGGTATACAGTGCAAGAAAGCATATACTATCACATTAAAAGAACTCAGATTCCTGGATCCTACAAACCAATCCATCACAAACCAACGATTTACCAAAGCCAGAGTTATTGCAATCAGTAAGAATGAGAAACAACACCGGGAAATGGAAAATGTTTGTATTGCCGAAAAACAGTATTCAAAGTATATTGGCTTGCCCATATACAAACCAAAAATAAAAACTGCTCCGGAAATGGAAAAGCGAAGCCAAGCCGCAGGGGCAAATGCAATCAAAAGAAATAGAGATAAAACACGGATCAAGAACGACAACACAAGCAACAAAACTTGAAATGCACAAGTAAAACAACAGTGTGATGATAATACAATCAGAACAATTCAAGAAGGAAAGAGGAAGAGACTGGTACAGTGTAGAGCATGCGAGAAGCAATATGAGGTCCAGTTGGGTACTGCTCTAGCTCCACCTACACTTGATAAAATCCATTAATGGACAATAAGATTCAACAAAGTGATACACTTTCCAAATATTGAACACAAAGAGAGAGAGAGAGAGAGAGAGAGAGAGGGAACCTTTGGGTTAGAGAACTGCTCCAAATCACCCAAAAGGCTCTCTAGTTGCTTCAGCTTCATCTTTTTATCCCTATCTTTGGTCGACACTAGTTTTGAAGTGCAGAGTAGGAAAACATTAGGTAAAAAGGATTTAGGTGTGGGCAGTTTCTTCATTTGCTTGTTATGATTTGATTAATTTATATAAACAAACCCTAATTTTGAAAAGGGGTCTAGATTCCAAATGAGTTAGCTTTGTGCGTGGAGGATACAGAATCGCAGGTCATTGTCTCAAGCAACTTCAAAATTCAAATCGAACCCATCCAAAAAAAGTTTTGTTATTGTTAATAACATTAAGACCTGGCAAACAGCTGATTGTATTAGTTGTTAGCTGATTCTATCACTTGATTTAACCAGCGAATTGCATTAGCTGTTTTTTTAGAGATATTTGATAAAATTAACTGTTTAGTATTATCTGTTTAGGTATAAAATAACTTATAAGGACACGACTTTAAAAAAATTATAAGAGTATTAATATTATATATCTTAGTATTTCGTTGAATATTCTTATAGGAATTTAAATTTTAGATATTTAATTCTAAAAAAACTTAATTAGTTTTACTAATTTAAATTAGACTATTTCAACCAAATAAATATATAAATATTATTTTATCATCATAATATTGATATTTATTACTTATAAAGTTAATTGATCTCTTAATTTAAAATGAGTAATAGAATTAACTTGAGAATATATATCAAACATTTTTTTTATTAAATTACTTTGTTTATATATAATAATTTAAGATAATTATACTTCTTTTGGTAACAAAATAACTATTAAATAATTAAATAATATTTTAAAAGATAAAAATAAAATTGTAAATATTAAAAATAGTTATTTTATATGTCTAAATTAAGACAAAATAAAAACTTCATTAAGAGTGTGAAGAAATAATGTTTAAAGTTTACAACCAGTGTGTATATAAACACACATTAAAACTTATAAAATGAAAAAGTAAAACTATTAATTTTTTTATTTGTAATTAATTACAATAATTTTATTAATGGTTTTACTTCTATTAACAACTTTTTAACAAACAATTTTCATTTTATTGTATACATACATATATGCATGCATTAACTTTAAATGTGTTTGCCAATAACAAACTCATTTTTAAACAAAGTTTGAACGACAACTCTTTAAAGAAAGTTACAACGTATGTCTCAAACATGCCTTTTTCAAACCCTCCTATGACTATCACAGGTGAATTTTTAGCTTGGAACTCCTCCTGTATGTGAAGAAGAATTTCTGCATAGTTTGCAACAGCTTGTGCCGAATTGAAGTAACCCATAATGCTTGCATTTCTCATAGCTGGTGAGCAAGAGGAAGGACAAAAGGACCTCCAGCTATTAATGTCTCTTTATTTGCCAAGGCTATGTGTTTTCCTGCTTCTATTGCTGCGACTATTGGCTGAAAAAAGATGTAGAATGGAACTTAAGTGGATGCTTGAAAGCACTCATACTCACTTTTGACTGTAACTGAATCCAAGGATATCATAACACACTATCCCTCTCACTTATGCTATCTAACAAAGCTAAAATGTGATGAGGATCCTATTCAGGCAATTCAGTGAGATCATTGCAGAACTTGTCTGTTACTAAACAAAAGAGCAATTGGAAGAATGACAAGCAAATGTATATTCCTAAGCTTTTGCAGTACCTGGCATCAATTATTTCCAACAATTTATTCTGACACTTATTGCCAAGGACCTGAAGCAAGA
>JAOSBP010000205.1:9185082-9197331 GCA_027563825.1 Erythroxylum mucronatum | reverse complement strand
CTTTTAGGGTTAATGATCAAAGATAGATTTTGATGTATTTGTTAATGATATTGGGTTGAAATGAGCTTGGAAATGAAATTGAAGAGTTGGTTTAGGGTTAAGATGGGTTATATGTGAAGAATAGGAAGTAAATAGATGAAGAATGTCGAAAAACATGTCTTCAGATTGGGTTTCTGGAAAAGTTTGCCGCGACGAACTCCATTTTTCTTGCACAGACATGTTTTGGTATTTTGGGCATAACTTTTTCTGTAGATGTCTAAATTGAGTGCTTTTTGATTTGTGTAAAATAGAGACATAGGGATGTAAGATGTTTGAAGAAATCATGTTTTAATTCAGTCTCTAAGAACCTCAATTGTTGGAAGGAAGTTGAGTATAGAATATGGTTTCAGCATAAAGATAGTCCCAAAATGTTTTGGGCATAACTTACATATTTTGGAACCAAATTGAATGAGTTTGGTGTTGTTAGAAACTTAAGACAATGAAGAACATTTTTCTAGAAGGAAGTGTTACCAATTTCTTCATTTACCTGATCATAACGATCATAGAAAAGTTGACCTGAAAGTCTAGATTTTGAAAGGATTATAGTTCAATCTTAGCATTTTTAATTATCGAAGACTTATGAATTTCTTTTGAATGTGGATTGATTGAGAAAATGTTCGTGTTTAGGAAACTAAGCAAACCTTACCCAAGAGCAAGAAGAAAGGCAATCTTGAGCTTGGATTTCAAGGGAAATTAGGTGGGTAATATATTTATAGTTATTGCATAATTGGGCAAATTCTAGCCTATCTGTGTGTATGTGCAACTTGCTTGATAATGAGTTTTGTGAAAGGTGAAAATGTATTGTGATTTATGAAGTTTGATCATGTTATGCCATTGAAACATGTCATGGCATTTTGAATGAATGAAAAGATAGAAAAGCATGAAATTATGAGCATATGATAAAACAATTATGTGCTTTTGTTTGGGCAAGAGTGGAACCATTCTATTCGTCATGTGCACGTTGACAAGAGCCTTCTCTTGACTACCCGTTTGTGGCATATGAGCGTTGAAAATGGACTCATTCTATTCATAGGGTAAACTTTAGTTTCTCCATTATGTTTCCACGGAACCCTCGAGCCATCTGTTTGTGCATTGCATCTTTAAGTTGTTAAGTTTGATGTATTTGAGTGTTATGCTTAATGGTTAAAGCCTATGTTATGATTTATGCATGGACTTGCTTAACTATGAGTTTTTGAGCTAAATTGAGCATCCCTAAATTGTTTGATACATATATATATACATATGCTTGAATTTGTAACAAATTACCGATGGTTATAAATATATTAGCCATTGAGTTGTGTAGCTCAACCTATTTTTTTTCCTCCTCAGGTGCGGAACAAGACGACAGTTGATCCTTGCAAGGCATCGAAAACTCCACGATAGTTAGAGATTTTGTACTAAGTTAGTGACTATTTTGGATAGGTTTATAGGCATATCAACATTGAGCATCATTTTGTAATTGTATTTAGCTTTGATATGTATAATGTTATGTAAGTAAAGTTTGTTCAAACTCTTTGGAATTGTAATGACATGAATAATTGAAGTTTCTTTTGTGTATGAGTATGTTTAGCTTGTGGTTAGGTTTGAATGTACGTGTTTGTTTCAAATGCTTGAATGTTGGATTTCAGATTATGAGGATTTCGCCGCGGCGAACCTTTCTGAAGGGGACTTTGCCGTGGCGAAGAATGACTTCCACCGTGGCGAATTTTTCCCAAAGGGTCCATGGTTCGCGACGGCGAACTCTCCTTTGCTGCCACACTGAGATTTATTATACTTGCAATACTTTCCACTTTTCTTTCACCACCCTCTCGTGGCTGTCTTGAATGGTCGCCTCGGGATTAGTCTTGGGGTCGGGATCCAAGCCTAGCATTCTTTGGTATTAGAAATCGATAGTTGGGCTCCAAAAATGGGGTCTAACATCTTGTGGTATCAGAGCTTAGGCTTTTTTCCTAGGCTTAAGGTGCATAATAATGTGAATTGTTATGCTATGTGATTATTTGTTACATTATGAATTGCATTAAGTGACACACATTTCTTGCATATATGTAGGAAATAAGATTAAAATGCAACTAATCATTAGTGTTTCCATTGAAGGAGTAAGGTGCCACCTCGTAGAAGGACACGAGGAGTTTTGCAAGGATCCGTTGCACCTGACTCTCCACCAAGAGAGGAGAGTATTGATGAGTCTATAGCCCAAGGAAATGCTGAGGCTTTTGGTATGGTAGTAAGCCCTCTCAGTCCCCGATGCAGGAGTCGCCTGTTCTGCAGGAGTAAGTGCCTCCATTAGATCCGAGGATATTTCAAGCCTTTGCTTAGGCATTTGTCCAGGTCATGGGCCAGATGCCACAAACTTCTACTCCGGCTCCAGTGATGAAAGGGAAATAGTTTGATAGGTTGAGGAAGTATGGAGCAGTGGACTTCTATGGGACCACTGATCTAGAAGAAGCTGAGACATGGTTGAGAAAAACAGAACAGATATTAGAGCAGATGGAGTGCGAGGATGATGAGAAGGTGGTATATGCTGCTAGTTTACTTCAGGGGGATGCTTTGCACTGGTAGGAAAGTGTGCCAGGTAGTCAAATGAAGCCGTCAGTGTTGGGATGGAAAGACTTCCTAGCCACTTATAAGAAGAAGTACCTGTCTGAGGTTTATATTCAGCAGAAGCAGAGGGAGTTTTTGAGTCTCACCCGGAGGGAGATGACAGTGAGCAAGTATGAGTGTAGGTTTACACAGCTATCTCGGTATGCAACTGAGATGATGATGAGTGAGGCAGCTGAGTGCTGTAGGTTTGAATCGGGTTTGCATCTAGTCATCAGAGAGAAAGTGGTGGTGCAGAATTTTATGATTTCAACAGCTAGTTGAAGTGACATTGAGGGTTGAAAACATAAAGAACATAAAGAGTGCTGAGAACAAAAAGAGAAAGGGGAGAGAACAGTTCAAGAGAGGAGGTAGTACTTCTATGCCCGAGAGGAGTGCCAGGACTTTCCCCGTACAGTCTGAGGAGAGGAGCAGTGGTGCAAGCAGGCCTAGACCTATAAGGACTTCTACTGTTTCTCATCAAGCCTCAACAATGGGAGGCAATAGAAGAAGAGAAGAGGAGAAGTCTTCTATACCTAAATGCGATCATTGTAGCAAGTTCCATGGAGGGGAATGCTACAAGCTAATTGGAACTTGTTTCAAATGTGGAGAGGAGGGGCATATGGCTAGAGAGTGTCTTTAGTATACTAGACAGGAGAGAAGTCAGATGCAAGTTTCCAAGAGATCTGAAATTGTGGGGCATAAGACTGCAACAGAAGGGGGCAGTTCTGATGCAACTAAGAGAGTGAATCCTCAAGGAAGACCAAGGGGCAAGCACCATCTAGGGTGTTTGCAATGACATGGGAGTATGCAAAAACTACTCTAGAAGTTGTGACTAGTATGGTTAAATTATTTGATGCCGATATTGTTGTTTTGATTGATTTAGTCTCTACCCATTCATTTGTGTCATCAAGTAGAACTGTGTGTGGTAGAAATCTAAGCTCATTGGATATTCCGTTACTGGTTAGTACTGCAATCGGCTAGTATATTGATATTAATCAAGTGTATAGAGAGTGTTAGATATGTATTGGTGGGGAACTCTTGGTGGTGGACTTAATGCCATTGAAAATAGGAAGCTTGGATGTAATTTTGGATATGGACACGTTAGAGAAGTTTAATGCCCATCTGGATTGTAAACAGAAGATAGTGGAGTTCGAATTGGGCAACGGCAGAAGAGTGGTGTTTATGGGGGACAGAAAAGCAAGCTTAGAATTGTTTCGACTCTAACAGCAGAAAAGATGATGAGGAAAGGATGTGAGGCATTTTTGGCCTATGTGGTAGACACAAGGGCTAATAGGGCGAAGCTAAAAGATATCCTATAGTTATGGAGTTCCGGATGTCTTTCCTAAGGAATTACCAGGACTACCGCCACCTAGGAAAATTGAGTTTTCCATTAAACTTCTTTTGGGTACTACACCGATCTCAATTCCGCCTTACCGAATGGCTCTGGCAGAATTGCAAGAGCTTAAGGATTAATTGGAAGAGTTGTTAGAGAAAGGTTAGATTAGGCCGAGCTCTTCGCCTTGGGGAGCTTCAGTCTTTTTTGTGAAGAGAAAAGATAGATCATTGAGGATGTGTGTGGATTACCGAAAACTCAATCATTTCACTGTCAAGAATAGGTATCCGCTCCCACGCATAGATGATTTGTTTGATTAATTGCAAGGGGAAAACGTCTTCTCCAAGATAGACTTGAGATTGGTTATCACCAATTGAGGATAAAGGAGTTTGATGTACCAAAGACTGCTTTCAGAACACGGTATGGGCATTTTGAGTTTTTAGTTATGCCCTTTGAATTGACAAATGCCCCTACAGCCTTTATAGACTTGATGAATAGAGTCTTTAAGCCTTTCTTGGACCAATTTATCATTGTCTTTATTGATGATATATTGGTTTATTCCAGGAGTGATAAGGAGCATGAAAAGCATTTGAGGATTACCTTGGAGACGTTAAGGAAAAATAAATTGTATGCCAAATTCGACAAATGTGAATTTTGGCTAAGGGAAGTAGCATTCCTTGGACATGTGATCTCAGAACAAGGAGTGTATGTGGATCTAAGGAAAATAGAAGCTATGGTTAAATGGGAAGCACCTAAGAACATAGCAGAAGTGAGAAGTTTCTTGGGTTTAGCTGGATATTATCAGAGGTTTGTGGAGGGCTTTTCCATGATAGCAGCTCCACTTACCAAATTGACAAGAAAGAATCAGAAGTTTGTGTGGTTAGAGGAGTGTCAGAACAGTTTTGAGGAATTGAAGAGTAGGCTCACAGCTGCACCAATTTTGACTTTGCCTTCGGGTAGTGATGGGTATACAGTATATAGTGATGCCTCAAGGAAGGGATCGGGCTGTGTATTGATGCAAAAAGATAAGGTGATTGCTTATGCTTCTAGGCAATTAAAACCTTATAAGACGAATTATCCTACGCATGATTTTGAGTTAATTGCCATAATCTTTGCATTGAAAATATGGAGACACTACTTGTATGGAGTCACCACCAGGGTGTTTACAGATCACAAAAGTCTCAAGTATTTGATGAGCCAGAAAGAGTTGAATCTGAGAAAGAGAAGATGGTTGGAACTACTGAAAGATTATGATTTGATGATAGACTACCACCCGGGGAAAGCTAATGTAGTAGCGGATACACTGAGTAGAAAATCGACCATGGCACATGTGGAGACAGTATATGTTCCTTTATTGAAGGAGTTAGTCAAACTTAAAGTGACATTGAAGCAAATCGAATCTCAGTATATATCAGTTAACTTTAGGGTAAGGCCAGTGTTAAATGAGAAGATTAAGGAATTGTAGGCACAGGATGAGTACTTGTGCAGACTTAGAGAAGAGATTAAAAATGGTAAACCTTCTGAAATAGAGATAAGAGAAGATGGATTGATGGTGGTAGGTAACCGACTATGTATTCCAAATGTGCAAGAGCTAAAAGATGAGATTTTTGATGAGGCGCACAATGCTCCCTATGCTATGCATCTGGGGAGTACAAGAATGTATAGAGATTTAAAAGAGCACTTTTGGTGGAAGGGAATGAAGAAGGATACTGCGAAGTATACTAAGAGATGCTTAGTGTGTCAGTAAGTCAAGGCTGAGCACCAAGCACCTTCAGCCAAGCTTAAGCCTTTGTTTATTCCTGAATGGAAGTGGGAAAAGATTACGATGGATTTCTTGATGGGGTTGCCCAGAGCCAACAGGAAATATGATGCAATATGGGTGATTATGGATAGGATAATTAAGTCAGCACATTTCTTGCCAATTAAACAGACAGATTCCTTGAATGCTTTGGCCAAGAAGTACTAGATGAGGTAACCAGGCTTCATGGGTATCTGAGTTCTATAGTTTCTGATAGAGATTCTAGGTTCACCTCTAGGTTTTGGGAAAGCTTACAGGAGGCTTTAGGAACTAACTTCCACTTTAGTACAGCTTTCCATCCCCAGACTAATGGACAATCGGAGAGAACAATACGGACTTTGGAGAAAATGTTGAGAGCTTATGTTATGGATTTCAAAGGCTCATGGGATGATCATTTACCTTTAATCGAGTTTGCTTATAATAATTCCTATCACTCGGGAATTTAAATGGCACCTTATGAAGCTTTGTATGGTAGGAGGTGTAAAACTCCTATTTGCTGGGATGAGGAAGGAGAAACGAAACTTGTAGGGTCTGAGTTGGTACAAGTCACAGTGCATAAGATTAAACTGGTGAAGGAGAGACTCAACGCAGCTCAAGATAGGATGAAAAGTTATGAGGATTCACATAGAAAAGAGATGGAATTTGAAGTTGAAGACAAAGTGTTTCTTAGAGCTTCTCCATGAAAAGGGGTTTTAAGGTTCGGTAAGAAAGACAAGCTTAGTCCGAGATATATAGGCCCTTATGAGGTCATTGAGAAGATTGGGCCCTTGGCCTATAAGTTAGCTTTGCCACCAAAATTGTCTAAGATTCACAATGTCTTCTATGTATCGATGTTGAGGAAGTACCGATCTGATCCTTCACACATAGTTCAACCTTCAAAGGTTCAATTGAGGGAGGATTTGACTTATGATGAGCAACCAGTGAAGATTCTATATTCGAAGGAAAAAATTTTGAGAAACAAGACAGTGAAACTGGTTAAAGTTTTATGGAAGAATCATTCGATGGAGGAGGCTACATGGGAGCCTTTGGAAGCAATGAAGGAGACGTACCCACACCTCTTTGTAGACTCAGGTAAGAATTTCGAGGACGAAATTCTTTAAGGGGGAGAAAAGTTGGACCCTAAAATTTTTTATTATTTATTTATTTATTTTGCTTTATTTTATTTTCTTAGAATGGAGTCCATGATCTTTCTAGCATAAGGAGAATTTAGAAGTATTAAATAGAGAAATTTAGAGGATAATATGGTGTAAGTTAAATTGAAGAAGTGAGAACGCATAAGGGGCAATCTTGGTAGTTCACTTAAGTCTAAAAGTTTTAAGGCATAAGTGGAAGGTCTTCTTATAATCATTAAAAGTATTAATTAGAAGAAGAAAATTGTTGGCTTGTTAAGAAGAGGAAAAGTAAAGTGGGTGTGAGGAGAAAAGAAGAAGAGGAGAAAATCAAGCTAGGGTTTTGGAAATCTTGAAGACTTTGAAGCTACAACAAGTAAGTATAAGCTTTACCTCTTCTTCATTGTTAGATCAAGTATAATTGGTGGTAGTTAGAAGTGAAAGACAATGTTGAATGGGGGTAGGAAGTTGTTGATGGACGGTGAATAATGTTTTAATCTTTTAGGGTTAATGATCAAAGATAGATTTTGATGTATTTGTTAATGATATTGAGTTGAAATGAGCTTGGAAATGAAGTAGAAGAGGCGTTTTAGGGTTAAGATAGGTTATATGTGAAAAATGGGAGGTAAATAAATGAAGAATGTCGAAAAACATGTCTTCGGATTGGGTTTCTGTAAATGTTCGCCGTGGCGAACTCCATTTTTCCTACACAGACATGCTTCGGCATTTTAGGCATAACTTTTGTTGTATATGTCCAAATTGAGTTATTTTTGATTTGGTGTAAACTTGAGACATAGGAATAAAAGTTGTCTGAAGAAATAAAGTTTTAATTCGGTCTCTAAGAACCTCAATTGTTGGATGGAAGTTGAGTATAGAATATTGTTTCAGCATAAGGATAGTCCCAACATGTTTGGAGTATAACTTTCAGATTACTGAACCAAATTGAATGATGTTGGTGTCATTGGAACCTTAAGACAATGAAGAACAATTTTTTCCAGAAGGAAGTGTTACCAAATTTCTTTATTTACCTGATCATAATGATCATAGAAAAATTGACCCGAAAGTCTAGGTTTTGGAAGGATTATAGTTCAATTTTAGCACTTTTGATTATTGAAGCCTTATGAATTTCCTTTGAATTTTTTTGAATGAGAACTTGGTTTGTTATAGGAAACCAAACAAATCCGATCCAAGAGCAAGAGGAAGGACAACATTGAACTTGGATTGTCAAGCGAAATTAAGTGGGTAATATGTTTACAGTTATTATGTAATATAGGCAAAATGTCTTGCTTGCTTATATGTTATGTGTTAAATTGCTTGTTTGAATTATGGAAATTGTTGAAACTGCATTGTGATTGTGATCATTTATTGCTTTGAAAAATGTCATGGCATTTTGTATGAATGAAAGGATGAGAAAGCATAATGAGCATGAAAAGTATGAATGTGTATGAAATGAGTTAAGCATTGAAATTTGATTGTATTTGGGCAAGAGAGGAATGTTTCATTAGTCACATGCATGTTGACATATAGCCTTCTCCCGACTGCCCACTTGAGGCCACAAGATCCTGAGAAATCGGACTCATTTTGTTCACGATATAAACTTCATTTTATCCATTTTGTTCCACGGAACTCTCGAGCCATTTTTTGTGCATTTCATCATTGATTGGTTAAGCATGATGCATAATTGAGTGTTATATTGTGATGAATAAATTACATGACATGTTCTTTATGATGACATCTTGGTAATATGAGTTGTGAGTTAAATTGTTGAGTATTGAATTGTTACGTGTGTATATATATGCTTGATTGTGTGGCTCTTTGCCAATGGCTATAAATGTATAAGTCATTGAGCTTCGCAGCTCACCCTATTACCTGCCACTCCTCAGGTGTAGAACGAGAAGATTGTTGATCCTTGCAAGGCATCGAAAACTCCAAGATAGTTAGAGACTTTTGTACTAAGTTAGTGATTTTGGTTAGCTTTATAATCATATCAATATTGAGCATCATTTAGTAGTTGTATTAAGCTTTGATATGTATGATGATATGTAAGTAAAGTTTGTTTAATCTCTTTGGAATTGTAATGACATGAAGAATTGAAGTTTCTTTTGTGTATAAGTATGTTTAGCTTGTGGTTAGATTTGAATGTATGTGTGTTAGTATTGGTTGTTAAATGTTGGTAGTCGGGTTTCGAAATTTAGGAGTTCGTCGCGGCAAAGCCAGTTTTTCGCCGCGGCATACTTTTCCAGAAGGGTGAGGAGCGCTTGCCTTGAGAGTTCGTCGCGGTAGAGCCAAAGGTTGGTTGCGGCGAACTTCTCCTGATGTCATCGCGGCGAACCCGCCACTTTGTCACGTTGTCATTCCTTCAAACTTAAATCCTTTTGACCCTCCCCTCGCGTGATCCTTACCCGACGATCCCAAGCGGTCGCCTTAGGATAAGAAATGGGACCCAGGCCCAACAATAGAGGTGACTTTGTATGCAATTTTGGGCCTTGCCACCCCTAGAACCTTAAGAATAAAAGGATCTAACCAAAGTAAGGCTCTAATCATCTTAATTGATACTGGAAGTATCCATAGCTTTGTGGAACTTAGGGTAATAAAGGGAACACAACTAAACCCATGCCAACCATTCCCTTAGCTGTAATGATGGTAAATGGGGCTAGAGTTGTAATCATGGAGCATTATGAGGTATTTATTTAGAAAATGCAAGGGCATGAATTTGAATTCAATCTTAGAGTGTTTAAATTGGGAGAATGTGATATGATTGTAGGTGTAGATTGGTTTAAAATAGTGAATTTAGTAACCTTTGATTATGAAACTAATATTCTTAGATTGGAATTGAAGGGTGAACTAACTAAGTCAAATGGGATTAAAGGAGTGACAACTCTCAAACTGATGGAAGTAGAGACTATGGGGAAGATGTTGGGGAAAGAAGAGGCAAAATGGATAACCTACATTTACTCACTACAATCTAAACCTTTGCCTACAAAAATTCTAATGGAGATATAAAGATTGTTGAATAACTACAATGACCTTTTTATTGAACTAAAAACACTACCCCTACCAAAAAACATGACCACAAAATTCCACTAAAACCCAGAAGTCAACCTGTTAACCTAAGACCTTATAGATACCCATACTACCAAAAATTAAGATTGAGAAACAAGTGAAGGAGATGTAACAAAATTCAATAGTCCAACCTAGCTATAACCCCTTTGCTTCACCAACTCTCCTTGTCAAAAAGAAGGATGACACTATGAGGATGTGCAAAGACTACAGAAGGTTAAATGATATGGCGGGAAAAAATAAATTTCTCATCCCTATGATTTATGATTTTTCAGATGAATTATTTTGGGCATCAATGTTTACTAAACTAGATATTAGATCAGGTTACCATCAAATCAGAATGTATCCTGAAGGTATCCTTAAAATAGCCTTTAGGACTCACCAGGGCAATTACGAGTTCCTAGTCATGCCTTTTGACTTGAATAATGCCCCGGCCACGTTTTAGGCACTAATGAATTATATCTTTACACCTTATCTAAGGGACCTTGTTCTTATGTTTTTTGATGACATACTGATCTACAGTAGAAGTTCGGAGGATCACTTATTTCACTTACAGACTTTACTAGAGATATTAAGATAAATCAGTTGTACACAAAGGCGTTTAAGTACTTTTTTTGGGCAAACACAAGTGGAGTACTTATGGCATATAATCTCAAAGGAATGAGTAGTAATAGACCCTGAAAAGATTGAAGTGATGCAAACCTGGCCTATACTAACTACCCTTAGATCGCTGAGAGGGTCTTTGGGACTCACAAGCTACTACCGTAAATTTGTGTGGAATTGTGGTTTGATCAGCAAGCCACTCACAAACTTATTGAAGAAGGATTCCTTCCTTTTGGGAGAAGAAGCTACACAACCTTTAACAAACTAAAAAGAGCCATAACTGAAGCACCAATGTTAACTATGCCAAATATCACAGAAACTTTCATTATAGAGACTGATGCATATGATTCAGGTACCGGGGCAGTGTTAATGTAGAATTCAAGACCTATTGCCTACATGAGCAAGCCATTGGGACCAAGAAATCAAGGGTTGTCCATCTATGAGGCGTGCAGCTAGATTGCAACAAAACCTTGAGGTCTTAGGTTCGAATCCCCCTAAGATCAAAGAGAACAATACTGATTAAGGTTGTGGTCACGTGCAAACTTGAAGTATTCGTGGGACCCAAGCCCCGATACACAAAACACGGGCCCAACAAGGAGTGTTTAAAATTGTTTTGCTATGTTCATGCATAATATGGCCTATATATATATGTGTGTGAATGGAAATTTTGTATATGCATATGACTGTATATGTATTCATGACATTTCCCGGCATATGTGTCTATAAATGTGATTTTTGTGAAAGGTTATGATTTTGTGCTTGAAAAGTGAATTGGAGTAAAATTTTGTGAGTTTTACATTTTTTGGAAATTTTAGAAATTTTTATGGAATTTTTCGGAAAAAAAAAATTCGGACCGGAAAAATTGCCAGGGGGCGAACTCATAGGATTTTCGGTACTGGAAATGACTGTCCAATGGCACTGGAAAATTAGATACATGATTTTAGGATTTTTTTTAATTAGAGCCATTGGAAATTGGATGAATTAAAGATTAAATTCTCTTAGGGTTCTTTTATTAAAAGTTATTCACTTGATTATTTTAGTATTACATGTCATGACACTCTTTAAGCATTGAATTTTCCTTGTAAAACCCACGAAAATTGCCACCAAGAAGCCAAATGAATTTTGTCTTCATGCCTTCTCCACCACCATTCTCGTAGCTTCCTTCCTCCTTGCTTCCTTTGTAATTTGTGCTCATCTTTCCTACCTTCCTTTACTTGGCTTTCTCTTCCTTTAGTTCTTCTTAAAAGGCTAACATAAACCTCACCCTCTTGACAAGATGATGATCGTACATGGTGAGTGAGAGTTAGGAAATTTGTGATAAGTTGGGAGAATTGAAGAATTGAAGCTTGTTTAGGTGAGAATTTAGTTGTATGTTCTTAAATTAGTAGTTAGATGCATTAATTGTGATTTATTGCGCATTAATTTCATGAAGCTTGTGGTTTGATTGTTTGGGTATAAGTTCATGTTTGTGTGAGGATGAATGATTTAACTTGTTTTGGATTGGTTTTGGATTGGTTTTAAGTGTTTTGGATTGGTTTTTATGATGTTAGATGAGTGGTAATTAAAGTAAAAAAATTGTGTGGGTGTGCTGCAATTTTTGTGGCTACTTATTTAAGTGAATGGCTTGATGGAATTGTGGCTGATTTCTTAGCTAAATTGGATGCTAATTGGAGTAGAAATGGTATTGGAATGATAGGAGTAGAGTTAGGTGTAAAAGCTGGAAAATG
>JAOSBP010000205.1:9148602-9169436 GCA_027563825.1 Erythroxylum mucronatum | reverse complement strand
TGCAGTTAGCTTCTCTTCTGTTCTCATCAAGAACAATGGAAGAAATATCAGTAAGTGCGCTCAATGGAAGACGATAAACAATATAATAATGAACAAAGATTTGCAGTTGAAGCAGCACAGTAAAAACCCATAACCAATGTAATAATAAACAGAGATTCATATTAGAAAACCATAAACATCAGACAAAAGAGAGAATGTGGATTCGACTGACTACCTTGAACATCAGCGAGTTCGATCACACCCAGATTGTTCTCGTCTGATCCAGCCATCACTATCTATTTCTCTACCTCTAAAGAACAAACAAAAATGATCAAAACCCATATTCAAGGCGCCATTTAATAACCACCCACGACATCAAAGAGACACCATTTAATGAAAATACCAACCAAAGTCTAGTGGTTAGTTGGTTGTGTCAAAGCATCAACTTCTTGTGGGGTATCGTAATCTCTATGAGTGAACGAATCTTCCATGGGTTCAGACAAAGTAACCAGAGCAGAATACTACTTAAAATCAAGAGATTAATGCCATCAAAAGCAGTAACTTAAGTTTTAATTAGAAAGAAATCTCCAACTACCCTTCAGAGTATGACTTACCTCATCTTGGTAAACAAAAAATTGAAATCCACTCCGTGAACTTGGCCACATGGCTCCAAGATTTGGCTTGATTTCTTGCCACTATAAAACACCATCCCATCATTTAGCATGATGACAGATAGAATCTTGTGAAATAACAAGAAGTAAAGAACGAAGGAGTAGAAGATCGTGAAGAGAGAAGATTGTTTAAAGAAAAAAGAGAGAAAATCCTTACCCCAAAACTCCATTTTTAAGTGAGTGTACACTGGCTTATTACCGATGCCCTCTTAGGTTTATGGGTATTCTTTAGATCAAACGCCGGTAGAAGATTGCGATCAGGACGAAGAGAAGGGGGAAGAGTATGGAGAAAACCAGACGCGAGAGAGTTGAGTGTGCGAGGGCAAAACGGAGAAAAGGCCGAAAAAATATTAGCTGATCAGGCAAAACGCTCCTCTGAGGAGCTGGTTGAAAATCAGCGGTTTGGGTTAATCAGCTAACCCATTCAGCTGAATCACCAAACACAAAAAATAGCTGCTTCTCAAAGTCAATCAGCTAAGGGGAATTGACCAGTCAAAAAAGAGCTGATCAGCTCTTCACCAAACGCACCCTATATATTTATTAGTTACCGGTTTGATCACAATTTAATTCTAGTTGAACTATTAACCTTTGAATCAGTTGTTTCTCTGATTCATTCATTGCCCCGATTTTTAAAACATTGGTAAATAATTTTATCATTTTCTTTTGTGTTACTCGGATACGATCACGAAGATAAGATATATGACGTCATACATGACGTGAGGGTGACATAATAAAATTGACCTTGAAATGTTTAAATTTAATGCAAAACAAAAAGTTGAAACTTGAGAAGGGTCCAGGAAAGAATAGTCACATGGTGGGCCTCACTGGGTTGAAATTAGGGAATCGAAAAAAAAATTAAAAACTTATAGAGGTCGGTGGCTGTCTGGTTTTGTGGGTTACGGAAAGCCGAAAGCGTCGACTGGGCCACAGTAGCAGTCGAGTCCAGAAACTTTTTCAGTGGTCGTTTCATTTTGGAAGAAATAATAATAAAAGGTCATAGTGTTTGCTCATCTCACTCTTGTTTTCATCTTCCTTATCCGGGTATTAGATTTTCTGTTGTTTTCGTCTTCCTTATCCGGGTATTAGATTTTCTGTATTAGTTAATCAGTTCTTGTAATATTTTTGTCTCAAAACGGCGTAGTTTAAAATAACATTATTTTTGAGACAGAAATAAAATTAAAATAAGTTAAGTGGTACAGAAGATTTGAACCCTTTCATTACATATAGAACAATCTTAACTCTTTCCCTCTCTACAATTTTACCCTTTTCTTTTCAAGCTCTCTCTCTCTCCCACTCTCTTCAAATAAAAAGTTAAGAATTCTATAATATATGAACTTTTTATATAAATTTTTCAAAAATTGTAGAAAGACGTTTGAACTTTTGATATAAGTGATTAATTTTCTAAATAATGAATATATTGAAAATTTTCTCTTTTTTAAAACCTTTTCTTAACTAAGGTTTTGAATCAAGTAGGCTCCTATAGCATTTGAATTTCCAGGAGATAAAAAGACTTAATTAAATTGGATATGAATGACTTCCCTAAATCATGTAGTTGAGGACTTTTATCCCATGAGAGCAAACTAATTCCACAACGAATATCAAGTAGTTTGATTGTAATGAGATTTATTTACAGTTAATAAATATAACGTAATGATCCTTCTTGAGACTAATAATGGATCATTAGAAGTAAGAAGCTTGTCAACCCTCTAATACCAAAATGGAAAAAGAAAAAAAAAGAACAAAAAGCAACAAAGCAATAGATAAAAAGGTTTCACGAAAATGATGATGGGAAAAATGGAATTTATAAAGACACAACACATGAAAAATATTATTCCAAAAAATGATGTCCCTAAAGAAGTAGAATTGACTCGGTCATCCATTATTTCCCAAATGTTCGTATTAGTTGTCAACTTTGACTATGGTCAGCTATGTTCTCTCCCCGAAATTAATTTAAGTTGACACAAAGAATGCAATTTTCCACATTAAATTGACCTTATTTTCTTGTATCAGTTGTCACGAAAAACATAACAGGAAAAGGTACTTCGTAAAATTGGAGGCGGAGCCACTTTTGTTTGATGTTAGTGGAAAACTGCTCAATAGATAAACAAGTTTGGTTGGATCGGTTGGGATATGCTTTCTCAAAACATAGTATTTGAAATTTTGAAGTATATATATGGTTTATGATTCTAATCATTTTCAGCTAAGAAAGAAGTTGTTTGTATTGTGGCAAAAGGACTATAGGTTCTCTCTCTTTTGACATCTGTATTCTGCTTTTGGTTCACTTTTGACACATGTACGACCCTAACAAAAGTTAGCATAAAAATGATTACTCTTAATTTATGTATAAGTTATACATTACGCATGAAATGGTGGAAGAAAATAGCAGCAAGTGGCTAATATTTTTAATGGTTTGGTGTGTAAGAAGACAAAAGATTAAGGTGTAGTGTGGAAAAACCATGTTGTGTGGAGGTGCTGGGATCTAGCGAGAAAAGGATATCTTATTATTTATATCTTTTGAGAATGACAGTAGGATTTGATTATCATCTACTGAGATATGGTAGCTTTCACGTCTATAATGAGTATGAGCTCATTCCTTTATAACATTTTTTAATAATTCTGTCACTCGGCTAATACTTTGCTTTGGCAATGCCAATGAAACATGTGTAATGAAAACCGCATATTACTACTAAATCAATCCATCAAATGGGGGTAAATCCATTATTAGGAGCGGAGGTAGATGGGGCTCAATACTTTAAGATTATTAAATAATTTATTTTATATATATATATATATCTAGGACGGAGTTATTTAGAGATTGGTGGTACACTGGGCCTTCTAAAATTTTAAAAATTAAATATTTGGACCCTCCTATTCTAAATTTCTAACTCTGTCACTTATTAGGAAGTTGAGAATCAGAATTCAAGCTTTGGTTTGGTCATTTTGGGATTCAGGAAATTTACTTATTCACCAATTACTTTTTGAAGTAAATATAATTTATATTGCCAGAACATTTAAAATTGAATCTAATTCAATTCACATCAAACTAAATAGATCTTTGTGCTTAATTTACACCATAAAAAACATTTTAGAAAAACAATAAAACTTAAAAATAGAGTTGTAGTGCAACTAACCCTTAAATAAATTTTATTTTTATCAGCAAAAGTAATTTAATTCTTATTAAATGACATATAAGATTATATTGTATATTAAGGGTTCCAGAGTGATTTTGGCTTTGAACAAGGGTACAGCTTAAGGTATGGGTTATCTTGGGATCATAAAGAATAATATTTTGTGTAGTAATTCGGGGAATAATGAGGCATGTGATGAGGAATCCGATGATTAAGCATGATACAAATTGGAACAGAAGAGCACACCCTTTGATGGGTGATTTATATTCGCCTTCAAGGGAAAAAGACATACAAAGTTTCAAAACTGTCGATTTCATACAAATTATAAACTACTTAATTTACTGATTTGGGCTCGGCTGAATATAGCTGGTAGGTAATTAAGATTTTAAAAAATGGGCCACTAGCTAGTCATGCAAGTTTGAACACTTGTCTCGGTACCATTGAATCTAGGATTTTGTCTTCATAAAAGACAAACATTAACGAACCAAAAATCCCCGACGTGCTCGTTAAGGTTTGCGACTGCCATTCCTTGTATTCGCCCGTGAAGTTGAAGGAACAAAACATTGACTAAAATTGTCTCCTAAGTGTAGAGTTACAACAAGTAGGTCATTTCAATTCAAAGAAATATATTTTATGTGAAATCAAACTCTGTCATCAAGGATTCATTGATTCTTACATCAAGGGTTTTTAGCTTATTTCTCATTGAACAAGTTAAAAAGAAAAGGATGGAATTTACTTGCAAAAGAAATGTATGCATTAGTTAAAAAAGGAAAATGCAGGGGTTAAACTGAAAAATATTTTTATGGGGTAGAGGAAGAAGACATAGCACCTCCGACAAAGATTTGGCAGTACGGACCAGAAATTACTAATATAAGTTCCTGAAAGAAACTACAGAAAGACAATGGCTTATGTTTCCACTCTCTCTAATACGCATATGACTGCCTCGATATTCAAGGGATTGTTTGTCTGTTTGCTTGCTTCGGACATTGAGATGCGGTTTCAAGGGAATGTGGCGTATCCCATTCCCAGGGAATAAAAGCATTAATTGCTTCAAGAAGAATATCTCACTTATTTAATTTATGTGTTTCTTTAATTAGAAGAGTGCAAATTTCAAGCATTTGAGATGCCATATCCTGGATTAGTTGACTGACACAAACAGGGGTTAGGTTGGGTTGGAATATTTGAGGAAAAATAATTAAGAAATTAAGAAAAAGAAAAGAACAAAAGTGGGAGGGAAAGGGTAAGAAGTACACAACAAAATTGGTCTAGGAAATGGTAATCATTCCTTTGGAGACCCTGGCTATATAGGGATCTCCAAACCCAAGACATGGACCTCTTGAAAAGTGTGGTATACGTCGGCCCCCACCCTCCCTCACACACTCACGGGTCCTCCATCCTCTAATTCTTACATATTTATCAATAATATGACAACATCACATGTAACACCAATTTTCATTTTTTCGCATCATCTTGACGTATCCCTCATACCCAATATTTTATTTTTTGTTGACCGGTGATTTGTTATATATCTGTAGTACAAAATCATGTTGTTTATCTTAATCTCATCCGTAGACAGCTGCCAGAAGTTCAGAAAGCGGGAAAGTTTTTGTTGCTCGATGGGACTGCTTTTTGTTTTTGTTGTGTTAATTCAAAGTTTGATAGACTTGATCTTGGGTATTAAGACTTTATTGGTTTAATTTTTAAAAATTAAATTCTCTCTTATAGTCTAGCACCATCTAATATTGATTTACAAAAAGGGATATTTCCAAATCGAATATGCACATTTATGGCAAGTTTTCTTCAACTCCAATTAGGCTCTATAAAATAACTATAAGAATTCTTATGATTGACTTTTATTAGTTTGAAATTCATAATAATCTACTAAATTAAATTTAGATAATACAACTATGCAAAATCATTTATTATTCTTTAATTAATTAATTAACCTATGATTATTAGACAATTTTGGACAAATATAGATTGTTCATTCTAGTCTAGTTAATGTATTTGAAAAGTAAATCTTATGCACTATGAAATCTGCAGATCAACATTTTTTTTTGTCAATTTAATTTTAATTTTAATTTTCCTTTCCACTAACATTATATACTAGCATACCCTAAAAATGAAACACGTTGCACATAACATCCCAGAATGGTACACTAAAAGGTCATTATATCAAAGCCAATTTGATTGCTTATATTTATTTTTTATTTTAAAATTAATTTATTAATCAATGGGAATTGCTACTACCTTTTCTGTCCCACTTTGAGATAAAGCAAAAGCAGAGAAAAAAGCAAGAAAGAAAAAAGGAACAGAAAAAAGAAGGATGGACTGAGAGAGAAGGAAACAAGACAAAATGTTCTCAAACCTTCATGATTTAAATTCTTACACCACAAGGACTTTGTTTCTCTCATTTGCTCAATCCCACATAAGACGACTTGCTCAAACTTTCCCCCGAGACTTGTCTAAGAGCTTAAAAAGCCGATAAGCTTAAAGAACAAAAAGGGGAAGATAGCATTAGACCTGAGAGAAAAAGTGAAGAATAAGGAAGCTGGGAAAGTTCATCAAGGTTTTGTTGACAAAGCAATGAATAGAGGTATTCTGCAGAGCTCGCCGGTGCAGCAAATGATGACCGGAAACTCTAACTGGTGGAGCATCAATAACGTGAGACCACCACCATCCCTCCAGCACCAACAAACCTCTCCTTTCTTGCCTCCTTCTGTTCTCTTCCCTCAATTCATTCCTTACTCTTCGTCTTCGCCTTCTTCACTTTCAGTCCCTGCTTGGCATGAAAACCAGGATCAACTTCCGGAGTCATGGAGCCAACTACTCTTGTACTCTCTTTCTCTCTCATGTCTCCTTAATCATTGCTGCCCTTTCTTTCTCTCTCTTTTCTTTTCTTTTTCTAAAAGATTCCTAAATATGATACTGATTTTTGTAGGGGTGGATTTGTGGGCGATGAAGATAAGGGCAGTATAGATCACTTTCAAGGAAGGAAGGTGGAGAATTGGGAGGATCAAATATTACACAATGCTTCAAGTGCTGCATCAGTAGTTGATGTAAATCCTGTAAGCAGCTATGTTTATGGACATGCAAACGAAGACTTCCAGGCTGCACCTAAACCTACTTGGTCACAACTGATGCCTGTTTCATCACCCAAGTCCTGTGTTACAACTTTCAGTAGTAACATGTTGGATTTCTCTACCAAGGGAGATGGGAGACATCCACCGCCAGATCGATCTCCTGAGGTATGACACTGAGAGATGGATAAATTTTGAAGCCACAAATCTCCATAGTATGACGTTCTGCAAACTTGTCGACTTATAGCAATTTCATTTGTTCCTTATTTTCAGATCTATTAATCAAACTACATAACCAAATTAATTCCATCATTTCAAGAATACTTTTAGTTATTCATCAAGTATATAAACTTGTATAGTATTAAACCATTGGCTAACCCTGAATGGTTGAGCAAATTAAGCTGATATAATCATTTATATTGATGCTTTATCAGAACTCTTTTTGGTACTATTTTTGTAGTGTAACAGCAGTGCTACTGGTGGGGCACTTAAAAAAGCTAGGGTTCAGCCCTCTTCTTCAAACCAATCTACATTTAAGGTAATCTACTCTCGTTCAATACAAATCCTTTCATATCACTCCACACACACATGCGCAACAGAAGCAAACAAATACAAACATCTGTGGGCTTGTGAACTATTGTCTTTCTTGAATGACCATTTCCTGAGGCATTATGATTCTTTTTCCGTCTCTTTACGTCCACAAAAAGGTAGAGATTACTTTCCAATCAAACTACTATGAAATTCTTCAATTTTCGTCTCTGATTTTAGCAGGTGAGAAAGGAAAAATTAGGTGATAGAATCACTGCCCTTCACCAACTAGTCTCTCCATTTGGGAAGGTAAATAAGCTCCAAACAAACAGTCGGTAATTAATCTAGATCTTGATAATGACACTAGGTAGTTTAAAAGCTGAAGTTATTAACTATATGAGGCCCATACCTTTGGTCATGCAGATATCTCATCAAAAAAATAAAGGAAAGAAAGAAGAAATTCCCCCGCGAATAAAGCTCTAACATTATTCTCCAATTTCTTATTATTTAAATTATCCTGTGGAGCTAGGATTTTTTATATCTATTTTTATTTTTCGTCTACGATATAAAGAAGACGCAGGAATGACTTTGGAAGTTTGTGGTGTGATGTTTCTTCTTTATGCAGACTGACACAGCATCTGTCTTGTTAGAAGCTATAGGATACATCAGATTCCTTCAAAGCCAAATTGAGGTGACGTTTCTTAGCATCTTTCATTTTTGCAAACAACCATGTTTTTATCTTCTTTTTTTTTTTGTTTATTTCGCAATGTTCCTTTAACATTCTTTTAGTGATTGCAAGTCCTCACAATTCCCACCTTCTGTTATTCCTTACGTGGAAGAACACAGGCTCTCAGCTTACCCTACTTGGGCAGTGGATCCTCAAACACGAGACATCAACAATCTGTAAGGAACTACATATATTCTATCCCAGAATTTCCCAATTCCCAAACTATGTATTCAATTTTTCTGTCCTCTCTCTCTCTCTCTTTGAGAGGCACAAACACACGTTGATCAGATGTGGACATATACGTGTATTGGGCATTAATTGATTAATGATTGTTATTTTTTGGTAGGTTCAAGGAGAAAGGAATTGTATATTCCCAGAGGACCCTGGTCAGGTATGCTTTTCTTGGATCCATTTACTCTTTAAAGTTGTACGCCTGGGGAGAAAATAAAGTTCGATTTTTGAAAAGAAAAAGAAAAAGCTCTAGGTTGTTAAAAGAAGAAGGTTTTCAGCTTTATCAACGATTAAAAGCTGTCTTAGAACATTGGAGTTCAAATTAATGAAGTCTGCGAAATGTTAATTGGTTTTACTCTCTTATTTTTAATTTACCAGCTTTTGAACGATAACCGCTTGAAGAGGAAAGCAACTTCTGAACCGGTACACTTCTTCTACCATAAATTTTCTTCTGCTTAGAGTTCATATTTCTCTCGTCTCATTTCCTGTAGATCTTCAAACCTAACACTTCATTAATCCCATTTAAAATATCAATATTTTAGGGCTGTCAAGAAGAACCCCGGCAGGACTTGCGAAGTAGAGGGTTGTGTCTGGTTCCTGTATCTTGCACACTTCACGTTGGCAGTGACAATGGAGCAGACTACTGGGCTCCTGCTCTGGGAGGAGCGTATCGATAGAAGTGAGATACCAAGCAGACCAATGCACACATGCAATAGCCTCTGATATAACGATATAACATCATGAGCAGTCACTCTGCTAACATATATATATATATACATATATATGAAAGGCTGATTGCTCATGATGCTATACAAATGTCGCCTTGCCTATATGTGTGCGTTAATTAATGTGCAAGGTCTTTGATTTACAACTTCTTAAGATTATCATTGTTATGTTATCGCTTTAATTAGGTGCCAGTAATGAAGATGGCCAATTATTTGCTTTCCATGTACATGCAGTTGTATCATGATTACTCATTTTAATGCTGCATATATAAGAAGCAGCATTCCTGGACCATAATCATCTCTAAAACACTTACTATTGCTTTGCATTTTCTCTTTTTACTTTCTTTCTAACGCCATGAGAAGGGAACAGATCTTCTGTTCCACTTCCCTGTGCCAACTTTGTTTCATTCACTTTCATCTACACATATTTAATAATTTATTACAATTTGGTATTAAGTATGAACTTTGAAATTGATTGCAAAGAAAAATTCTAAAGTTTGAGTTTATTATTTAGTCTAGTCGAATCCAATGACTAGAAAAAGGCTTCAGTGTGTGCCAGAAGATGCAACTTTACCTTTTTGCTGTCCTCTTCGGACCCCTTCAATGTCCCTCTAAGAATCTGAGGGGTTGCTTTTTCTGATAATCCTTAGCTTGGTTCCTTAAAGGAGTGACATGGTGATCGATCCGGTTGAAAATAAATTCAAACGTCTTTTGTTTAAATAGCACCTTGGTTAATGTAGGGGCCATCTTTTTCTCTTTTCTGAAAGGAGAAAATTATAGGCAACCGTTGGTTACTGTAGGGGCCATCTTTCTATGATTCTCTTTCCTTTGTTTTTCTTCTTATGAAAATTTTCTCGATTATTTAATGATAGCTATAATTGCTTATCGGTTTTTGTTTAGGTACATTTACGTTTGTAACTTTGGATGCCTATCCAGATGCATATTTAAGGACCTTTGTTTTTGAAAAGTAATCTATTTCCACCTCCTCAAACTTCTCTATAATCGAAAGAAGTCAATTTTTTTCTTATAACTTGCTTTATTTGTTGTCATAAGTTTTTTTCTCCATTTTCATATTTTTGAATGAAATTTTCCTACATGTTTATAAATTATATTATTTATATAAAAATAACTTTTCATTTCATTATATTATTTATATAATAATAACTTTTCATTTCATTGTTAGTTAATATCGAAATAAAAGATTTTATAAAAATATAAAAATATCAGTTTTATAAATTATTTTGCTTTAAAATAGTGTTTTTACATGGTAATACTCTTGTTGAATCAACTTTAAGTTACAATCAAAATGTAATCATAATTTGTAACACAATCTAATTCTAACAACCAACCATTATACCTTAACCTTGAAATTTTAAGTTTTTAGTGGCATTTGCACAAGGGATTGATGGCAAAGGAGAAATGAAAACCCTAATTGAAACACTAAAGAGAAGAAACACTACAACTTCACTTTTATGGACAACGATTTCTACTGTCCAATGTTTCAATTAGAGTTTGCATTTGCCTCTGCCGTTAATCCTCAATTTAAATCTTTGTAATTCTCCTATGTTTTATGTGATATCATGTGGAATGAAAAAAGACATCGCATAAAGCTATATTAGACCCTTAAATCCTAATTACATAATTGTGCGAGCATTGGAAAGCCTTGACCAATGTTTGACAATCGACAAAGACTTGCGAATAGGCAAATAAATTCGATGAGATACAAGATTCGAATGTAAGACCAAAAGATAGTTTGAGATGGGCTTTAAGTTAAAGGTTAGCTAGATCACATATATGAGGGAAACATGCGAGAGCTCTAAGAACTTAATGTGTGTTTAAATAGACTAATTATGACTAATAGACTTGACATAGGTAAACACTGAACCGGACAAACTAGTGTGTTATGAAAGACTTTAGGCTTGAATGACTCATCATTAATTGATAGAGATCAAGGAGATATCTTGAATGATGTGGTAGATAAGATCATAATAGATATACATCAACTCTAAAAGACAAAGACTATGTGAGAGGATCATCTGAAGATAGTAGAAATCTTCATGGATGGATGTATTTTTCCTAATTAAATGTAATTTATTATCTTATTAGTTGTCATATAGATCTTATCAGATAGAGTCCTATTTAGATGGTAATGTTATCTTATTGATTAATGTGATGTAATTTGATAAGGATAAGATGCCATCTAGTTAGTTTAGTTTAATTAGGATTCTGAATTGTAAAACCAGAGGTGTCTATAAATAGCTTATTTGAGCATTGTGCTTGGAAGAGAAGAGAGATAGAGGGGAACGAAACACATTGAGAGAAAGCATTCCTTTGTATATTTTTAGGAAAGTAATAAAAGTTAGCATTGTTTACGTAGTATTCTTGCAAAAGTATATGAGTTAAATACTACAAGGGTCATGAGGCATTTGAAAATAAGTTAGTTTGTCACGATTACGTGGGAAGACTAAATCTTACTTAAACGGACCTAAGTGAGATTACCTTATAAAGGACTAGACACAACTTTGGTGTGTTGTAGTGTCTAGGAAAACCTTTATAACACTAGACATAATATGGATAAAATAACACGTATGATTTCATAGTGCCATTTATAATGTTGCATTACAAATTTGTTTATGCATTTGAAGGTTTTTAATAAACATTGACAATAGAGAGGACATGCATTACAAAAAAATCATAGAGGACTATTGATAGTTTTAAAAGTTAGTGGCACCTTGATAATTTGCAAAACTTCATAAATTAATTACATTTAACTCATTTATTTATGCAAAATAAGTACATTGTTTTTTAGCATATAAATGAAAAGACTACTAAAAATTAGGAAAAAACCTCTCAAGTCTTAGGTAATCATGTTTTCCATCAAACAAATTTAACCTCTTTAACCAAAAGAAAAATGAACATATGAAAACTTTGGTTTTCCAAAATTAATTCAAATTATTGGTTGCTTTTGCATAAAGATAGGTACATATTAAATTCAATTAGATCACTCGTTTTGACATTTCATTCTTGACTTTCCAACCATTATCAACTTGCCATTCAGTTTTATAGATCATGGTTAAATAATTAAAAATGCTATAATGAAAAGTCCCTTGAATAATTTTATGCTTGATAGTAGGTATGACAATAGGTCAACCTGATCCAATTCGACCTGGCCATCCCATAAGGCAGTTGAAGGTTGGTTTAAATGTAGGTTATATTCAAGTTGCACAATTCGAGCCCAAGTTTGAGTTATCTAAAATAATGTCACTTTTAAAAAACTTATCGGGGTGGGGTGGTGTTGGATTAGTTCGAGGCAAAATTATCATCTCTACTTATCAAGTAAACAATGACATGTTCATATATCCATACGTACCATTTTCATAACATTGAAAAGTTAGTTTGTCATGTACCAAGCAAAGTCCTATTTCACAATTTTAATGATAATAAAATATATTATTAACAATAAATTAATTTTGTGATATTAGTAAATTTGTTATGTAAGTAATATGTAGAAGATTAAACTTAGTAGAAGGATAAAGCGAACAAGGGAGTCAATTGAATAAATCAAACAATCAAAGGATGAAGAAAATAAGAAAAATAAAATATACATAAAATTCAAGAAAGGTTCAAGGCAATTTAAGTAAAGTACACATTATATTGTTAAGTCAAAATGACTTTACGATTAATAATTTTGATCAAAATTAAATAATAATAATATTAAAAAGTAAGACGAAATGCAGAGACAAAAGTAAGACAAAGCGCGGAAACAAAAGTAAGACGAAGCGCGGACACAAAAGTAAGACGAAGCGGATAAGCAAAAATAAGACGAAGTGGAAACTAAGACGAAGTGAAGACGAAAGAGAGATGAAGCTAAAGCAAAAATAAGACGAAGACCCGATACCACGTCAGATGGTTAATCGGTCTGAGTTAGTTACAGAACTCAACTAAATAACTGTTTCTTCAAAGATCAAGAAATAAGAAGAAAGAAGCGGTTATCAAGAAGCAGTTGAAGACGAAGGCTATAAATACGAGTCGGAGTCGAACACTGCAGAAGTTAGTGACTTTGAAAGAGCTAGAGATTTTAAGAAAGCTAGAAACACTGTATTAATTGTGCTAAACATTGAGAGCTATTATTTTCTGTAACAAAGCTCGCAAACATCTTTCTATAAGAAAGAAGACAAGCTGATAGCCTGAAGAGGCTAAGAGAGAAAAACAATACTTGCTGTAGAGACCTGAAGTGGCTCGGTAAAAAGAATACTTGTATTTTGAGAAGTATAGTGAAATCTCAGAAAGGATTCTGAGGACTGGACGTAGCTCACGATTTGGGATGAACTAGGATAAATTGTTGTATCAACTTCTACTCTAAACTCTAAACTTTTATTCTTGTTGTTTTTATACAAAGTACTTAGAAGTTTTTTTTAAAAAAGTACTTTGTATAACTGCAATACATCGTGATATTTTCACTCAATAGTTTTTGAGAAAGCAAGTTTTTTAAAAATACATAAAGGGATCGTATTTATGAAAAAGAATACATAATTCAACTCCCCTTCTTATGCATTTTGTATATCAAATATAAAGTCTATACTTACGAGTGATTTACTTCACACATGGACACAAAAGAATGAAGTCATTTTATGTGTAACAAGCAATATAATCTTACTTGTAGATTTATCTTAGTTATTTTAATGGATTATGGATTCATTCATTACATAATTATTTACATGTAAGGAATATTTTTAGTCAAATTTTTATCAAATTCTTGTATTTTATCTTTGAAAATAACTAAACGTTGAAGTTTCCAACTTGATTTTTATAGGGTACATCTAGCCTAAGGGTTCAAATAGACTAGCCAGTGAAAATGTTAAAAAGAAATATAATAAGTAGTTTATAACTTGGTAGAGCATCAATTAGGTGATGAATTAACAGGTGAACCACTAGTTAGAGAAAGTATTTAAGTTCATATATATGTTACATAAAATATATTAAGTCTTAATTCATTGTTCTGAGCAAGAAACCTAAAATTTAAAGAGTATACAATAATACAATTGTTGTAATTAAGAGAAGTGTTGGGGTACATATTGTGAGATGCCTTTTGACTTTAATCAACATTTGTGAAAATTCATCTTCTTTCATTGTAAATAAGAAGATTGCAAAAGTTCTTCTTCACCTAAGACAAAACAAATGTTATACGAAACCTTTCCACCCATTAAAAAAAAGAATATAGTAAATTTTCTAATAGAATTTAGAAGTAGATGTCGGCTAATGATTATTTGGCCGAACCATTATAAATCAAATTTATCTCTTTTTCCTTAATCTCTTTTACTATCATTGCGATTATTTTGTGATTATTATATATGAAACTACAATAATCATTTATTAAAATAAATAATTTATATATTTATTTGAAATATAATAAAGAATGAACATATACAATTCACCTCCTCCATACTTAATTCATTTGACAAGACAATGTCAGTAACGCATATGAAGTCTCCATCATCTTACACTCTTTATATAAAGAGAACTCACACATAAATATGTAAGTAGTTCTTTATCTATTATTATGCTTTTATTATTACATACAGACCTACGTCTAACTTTTGCGTCCTAGTCCCTTTTGTAGATACTAACATAATGCCTTTCAAAAATCATTCAATCTTTTGATAGGCTGAAGTGTTAGTTTATGCCCTTGTAGCCAATTTATTGGTTGCAATTTGATGTCTGATATTATTATTTAATTAATAAAAAGACATTATTTATCTTTGTTTATTAAGTTAATTACATTTGATGTTTTAATAATAAAGATAAAATTCCTGGAATAAATACTATGCAATTGAAATTATAATGAGAACATAATTATGAGATTCAATTTACATTTACATATTATTCTTAAATGCTCCTAGTTGCAGTTTCATCAAGACAGGATATTGTTGAAACGGTAAAACTAGAACACATTATGTTTCTTTCTTATGAAGAAAGTAATTGATCTCATAAGTTAAAGTATGAAGATACTTAAACTAATGTGTGGGTGCATATTAGAGAATAAGTCACTGAATTGTCTTGACTATGAGAATCCCAAATGAAATATTACTTATATGTCTGTGGATTTTCTCATAATGATGGTTATATAATGATTCTTAGACTTGAGATTATCATGATATCTCATATGAGAATTATTGTGTTTTGATGCTACTTATGAATTGTACGATTTTTATTTTATAATTCATGTTTTTAATATTCAAGTTATTAAATTATCTTCTTAATAACTTGCATAATTTAGGGTTTTTTTTACAGTTAATATTCTTAACTTCTCCACTAACTTGACACTATTTGATTTGTACAACTTCCTCTATTTATGATTATATCAAAAATTCAATCCTTGATGAAATATTTCATATAGAAAAGACTATCCAATGGTTTATTAGACCATTATCTCTCATACGCATACTCAACACCCTCTTAGTGATCAACATCCTCCTTTCTTTGATCCTCTCAGTGCACTTATCATCGCTAGCATCCTCTAAACTAGGCTCATCCTCACTCGCCTCGTCTTTACTCTTGGACACATACTCTCCATCTTCTCTTAACATCATCACTCTTTTGTTGGGGCATTATGAAGCTATATCTCCTCTTCCCAAACACTTGATATCTTAGTTACTAATTGTTAAAGAAGAATCGATTTTAGCTTTCTCTCCATTTGGTGCTTTCACTTTAGTTTGCCTTCATATTTTGGCTTTGGAGCTTTATCTTTCTTTCACTTCATAATTTGCTCTATGATGAAGAACATACATTAAAAACCAAAAATATTAATAAGCTCCTATTTGAGTTATCTTTCTACCTTCATAGTCATATGAACATCATCTTTTAACCCCACATAGTGGTGTAGCTCAATAATATTTGTAATTTTTAAATTTGGTCCACAAATGAAACAAATCATTGTTACTTTTTGTTCATCCTTCACATTTTCCCTAGCTATAGCAACCTTAATCTCCTTGCGGTACTCCTTCATAATATTGGAATCTTAAGTTAATGTTTTTAATCTACCCTATAAAAGAAACTTAGTATAAATGTTTTCTGATCAGTAATTTCATCTCCTTTAATATCCTGATATGTGGTTTTAGATGCCTTCTCATAGTGAGGGTTTATAGATCTCACCAATTAATGACATAATTACTATATTCTAAGAATATTAATTTAATCTTTTTCTCTTTTAAAAAATTATAAAAATCAAACACTGACTCTACACAATTTTCCCTCTCCAAATAGGCATTAGAGCCTATCCTTCCTATAAAAGGTAATATCATCACCTTATACTACTTATATTGTTATTAACCATTTTCCTATACCCTCTCATATAGCCTAAATTGAATATGTCCCCTTGTTTTCTGCTTATTTTTCCTCCTTTTCTATCTCTTTCCCCTTTACCACCATTTAGGTTTATCTCTCCCAAGTAGTTAGCAACACTATCAACCTCCTCATAAACCTCGAAGTCATCCATCCTAATGGGTATAGGTGAGTTATGTTATAGACTAGTTATGACAACCTTATGTACCTCTAACCTATCCTTAACTTCAACAAATTGTCTAATGAGTTGCTCATATTAACTTTGAATTACGTTCATGATAAAATCATACTCCATCCCTACTCCTTCCTCCTTATTTACTTTCTTGTCTTTGGATGAGCTTTTGTTTTGGTTTTGATTCATAATGAACTTGAAAGAAAATGTTAGTAGCAAAAGTTCCCCTACACATATTTCTCTTAAAATCCATTATACTCACAATCTAAATTCTTGACCAAAGGTTCCTTACAAACTAATTAATATATCAAAAAGACTAGTTTTAATATTTCCTTTATCAAATAACTCCCAAAGAAGCAAATTAGACCAAAAGGAAAAACAAAGATGATGCCACTAAAAGCCAAGAAAGCACAAAAAAATCAAGAATAGATTATTGAACTTTATGGAACTCAATTAAATCAAAGAGAGAAGAAGAATAAGAACTTGATAAATAGAATATATTTGATGTATAAAATACCTTGTCCTTGTGGGAAAAGGAATACAAATCCCTGCATATAAAGGATTTTACAATTTAGCCCCTTGTATATACTTTAGATGAGATTTTTCCTCTTTTTTTTGATTAACTTGTAAAATCATGAAACAAGAATTAGGAACGATAAGAACAATCTATTTTAAAGAATTGTGTTTAACAATGACAAGAGAAACAAAAGAAAAGGAATTGAATGGAAGATACAATGATAGGAGAAACATAAACAATTGATATCAAGAACAAACTTGAATATATAAAATGACTTTGATACTAAATTCTAATACAACCTTCACCAATAGGACTAATGAGATCCAATACTAATATGCATAGGATCAAGAATCATTCTATCAAGATAAGTTTGATTCAAAAATGGAATTGGTACTGCTGTCGCCTGCAACCAAATTTAAAAAGAAATCAACTTCTGTCAATACAAAATAATGTAGTAGTGGAAAGTAGGGATCGTTCCCACAAAGAATTTTTAACGGTAAAGGTTAATGAGTTTAAAAATAAAACAAATAGGGGGTTTGGTTTAATTTCACGGCAATGTAGAAAAGAAAGACAAAAATCGAAAATCAACTAAAGGAATTGGATCTGAAAATTTAAGAGACAAACCTAGGTTTCGGGTTATCAATGTTATGACGCTAAAATAGATCCTTGATATAAAATTTAGTTCATCAATAAACATTCAATGGGAGTTGTTTTCTTTTAAGTGTAAATGAATAGAAAAATGTATTCTAAGCATTCTTATTAATCAACAACCTAGATACGATCATAGGTTCAACTGAATAATAGCTTTAAGAACTAAAAACCAATGAACAAGATAACACATATACTATATGCATTTAATCAAGATGAATATCTTCTTAGAATTTCCGACTCTAACGTAAAGAAGGTAATTCTAATTGCTACTTGCGATTAATGAAACTGAACGTCATATTTTATTCATGTAGCTATTGAATGAATCAATTCCTATTTGTGCACCTAGAAATCAATCAATTCAATTAAATAAAGTAAATAAGAAGATATTCAATATTCATCAATGAACAAACTTTATTGAAACATCTCACGCATAATAGATGATAACAAGGTTCCCCTCAACCAAGATAAGAAGTTTAGCTACTCATAACGGAATTGAAAATTAAAGAAATAAGAAAACATAAAGTTTCCATCCCTAGTCTTTCTTAGAAATTTGAAAAATCCCTAGAGAAACACTGCAGAAATTGAAAACTAACTATGGTTGTCGACAAAACCAAAAGAAGAAAACTGTAGAAAAAACGTAAAAACTACTCTTAAGGGCTGCTAAAAAGAATAGAAGAAGAATGAAGAAAAATGTCAATACTACTCCTCAAAATGGGTTTGCGTGAATAGTAACATTTTGCTCCTTTTAATACCTCCCGATCCTTTCCTTTTTCATCCTATCTTGCAGATCACGTTTCCCACATGTTCAGATTGTGAATCTCCATCAACCTAATCTTAAAAGATTATGAAAATCTCAAAAGAATTAGATTCAGAATTTCGAAAGCAGATCTGGAAATTAATTTCATCCTTGCACGTGCCCACGCTTAGTGACTGAATTGCTGCCAGACTTGAAATTTCAGATTTTCTTCATTTCTTTTTCATCTTTTTGATTCAATTTTGTCTCTAAGGTGTTGAAAATCATCTTCAAACAATTATAAGACAATTTCATTAATTTTGAATAATAATTTCAACACATTAAAGAGAATTAAATACAAAATAAGCGCAAATTGATAACTTAACAAATTCCTCCACACCAAACCTTTGCTTGCCCTTGAGCAAACATGTCAAACCACTACACTCAGTCAATTCATCCTTCATAAGATCAAATGCACACAATCTATTAACTTGGGCCAATAAAACTTAAGTTGCAACAATATCATAATCGCTTTTCACCAATGCAAATAAACGAAGTCAAAATATGACATCTTTGTTCAAAAGTAACTATGAACTGAAAGTAGATCCTTCTCACAGATTTCGCTCTTACGCTCAAGTGTTTGAGGTTAAAGAGTTTCTCTCAAATCTCTCTCTAACATATTGCACTACCATAGGCTTGCAAATTCATCAGTTATCATTCGTTCGGATTACATGGGCTAATAGATCATAAGGACTTTATTAAGGATTATAATGTGGCTAGGTTCAAAGGTAAGGTAAAAAAATGATAAAGGGTTGATTACAAGCGTTCACAAAGTACTAAGTAAAAGGGACACTCAAATTAAAATTATGAGATAAATATGAATAAAAAGGACTACAACTACTAATTACTAACTAGTGCTACCATGCTTTATTCTTCTTTTTCTTTTCTTTTTTTCCTTTTCTTTCCCTTTTTTCTTTCTTTTTCTCTTTTTCTCTTTTTTTTTTGAATAACGCTAAGAATAAGGGAAAACAATAAAAACAAGAGAAAATAATAAACACATGAGTAGAAGCACCTAAAAAAATATCTCAGAATATAATACAGAACAAAAGTCAGAAATTACTCAATGCTTCATTCAACTTATGATAGGGTAAGGCTAATGGGTTTTTGGGTTTTAATAAAAAATGATTGATTGAAAAACAAGGATAAAGGCTCAAAAGTGTTAGCAAATGGAAAATTGATTCGGCAGGTCATTTTTAAGCTAAAGGGGTGTAAAAACAAAAAAGGCCTTGATCATTTCTATACACCATGTAATAAAACAAATTCAATCCGGTTTAGTGCAAGTTCTGAAAGCAAACATGACTAGAGGAGCATCACACAATACAAAGAAATAGAATGACATAAAGATGATGTCATTTAGGCTCAAATTTCTCTTACAGATTTAATTCAAGAATTCACTTCAATTCCCCAAATTACCTAATCACTCAAATGTCAAAATTTTGACTAAGTTTACAAGATCGGTTATTGCAATCAATTTGCATGATTCACTTTAGACTCATATAGCCCATTTTAACTTCATGCACACACTCAATCTCATCCAAACTAATATGATAAAGCTTAATGGCTTAATATGCATAACCATATGCAAAAATCGAAAAGAATCACATACAAAAAACTCTAATTCCTTCCCGCACACCTAGAATGGGAATTGCCCTCAATGTCCAAAAATAATAAAATCACAAAAAGAGAGATGGGAATAGAAGTAATCCCCTAGATTGAAGATGCAAAATGCAACTTTGAAATGAATGATTGCAGCTTCCTTTTCAAATGCATACAAATAAAACAAACCAAAGAAAACAAGTAAAACACTCAAAGTAAACACACAAAAGAAAAACACACAAAAGGGTTTTTAACTTATTACCGAATATAAACGTGTTACCTATGAGTGTAAGCTCACCCCCTCCCACTACAAGGAAATTGATGATTTGCAACCGATCAATACCGACGGTATTGATAACCGTTGGAAATACCGACCGAATAAATTGTTCGGTCGAAGAAGTTAGCTGACTGTTTAGAAGTAGCGACCGACCAACATTCGGTCGTAAAACTTAAGTGATGGTTATTTACTGACCGAACATTCGGTCGATAATGGGGTCGGTAAAAACATCGGTCACTTAAAACCTACCCCTCTCTTTTTTTCCTCTCCCCCGCGCATTTTCTCTCCTTCCTCCCTTCGCCGCACCTGCCTTCGTCTCCAACGGTGTCTCCGGCGACTAGCGTTTCTCCCTCGTGTTGCTCTCTCCTCTCTTCCTCTCCCTTCCGGCCGCACACCCAGCAACCATCATCGTTCTTCC
>JAOSBP010000205.1:9131768-9143810 GCA_027563825.1 Erythroxylum mucronatum | reverse complement strand
TTATAGTAAGGGAGAGGTCGGTTAGGGGAGCATGTTTGAGGTATGAGCCCTTTTAGGCTTTTTAAGCATATCTTGAGCTATAGAGCTCCGATTGAGACGATTCTTGCTTCAAAATAAATTAGAGACTTAGGGTTACAATTTCTATGAAGAAGTCAACTTATGATCTTGGTGTTTGACTAGTATGCGCTCACCACCTTTGTGGAATGACAGCAAGTGACCCTTCAGGGTTTTCAGCACAAGGTTCAAGAATCCGTTCGTTGGGCTTCAGAAACGAGGTCCAACAATACATATTTAATTAATTTGAGTACTAAAAAATAGATTCTTTAGATAAAAAATTTGATCCTATCAATGTGCATTCTATATATAGGAAAGACCAATGTTTCATGTGACATTTATGAATATCTAAGACATTTAACAATTAATTGTCAATTAATAAACTCTTTTCTTTAAGATTTATTTGTTAAATATGATAAACCTGTTAATCAACATTGTTCCTAGAGTTTTGGTAAATTTTCAATTTATTTAATTATATGTGATATTGTTTTACTTATTTAAAGATTAATTTCACGTGTACTTATTGTTCACAAGTGAAGATAAATATTGTCGATATCGGCAACCTTGATGTTTCAAACTGTCGCGTTACTTTTGAAACAAAGGACCAAGGATCATCGTTATCGACTGCATAAATATCACAAATCTTTTCCTTCGGATGAAGAGACAAGGAGACATGTTTCGGAACGAATGCCTCAAGAAAATTGAAATAGTTTGTGTGATTATTGGGCCTCTCCTAACATTTAGGTTTGTTTTTTTCTCTCTTCACATTGTTACACAATTTAATGACTATTACTTTTCTTTATTTAGGAGGTGAAAAAGACTAAGTTAGTAGAGAACAAATGAAAACTCCTCACAACCAAGGCTCCAAATCCTTTGTTGTCTTATGAAATAGACATGTAAGTTCTTTATTTACAAGTTATAATTATATCAGTAGACACAATATCATTTATTGTGGTTTTTTTTCATAAAACGGAGTCAAAAGGAACTACATGGAGAAGAGTATGATAGGATCACATTCTATAAACTGGCACACTATAAGAAAGGTAAAGGCTGGATGTCTGGAAAAGCGCATAAGAATTATGTAAGTATAAAATTTTGTTTAAATTTTAAGTTCATTTATTTAGTAATACTAACTAATACTATTTAAATTGAATATTGATTTTCTTTTTTAAAATTTAGAATAAGATGCAGGAGTTGTTGTAAACATCAAAGTTTGACGTAAATGAGCCAAATCAAGATGACATTTGCAACAAGGTACTTGGTACATGATCTGGATATCAAAAGGCTTAGATTTGGCTAAGCCAACTGCTTCATCCTCATCAAGACCAACATATGTTCAACGTCTTAAAAAAGAAAAAAAAGGTCCCTAAAAAAAGGTGGTCGAGCATGCAGGGCACCTAAGAAAATTACTTGGGCCAAATTATGTAAGCAGTGAAGATGAAGACGTGTCTAAGTGATTAATTTAGTTTTTTTTATTTTTTATTTTTTATACAAATATTTTTGAAGTTGTAATTAAAATTTTGTACATGATCTAATCTAGCAACATTTTATTTTTAATATACAATGCTTCTAATTTTTAATTATTTTTGTATTATATTTTTGTATAATAATTTAACAAAAAAATTAAATATTATATACAACAATATGGATTCAAAATGTCACAAATAATTATAATTAACATGGTATAATATTTAGTTAAATGTATATTAAAATTTTGACTATATTTTCGAAAACGTAGCTAAAAGTTTTTGACTAAGTTTTAGAAAACGTAGCTAAAAGTTTTCTGCTACGTTTTTAAAAAAATTGCTAATACTTTTTGGCTACATTTATAGAAACGTAGCTAAAAACTTTTTAATTACGTTTTGGAAGACATAGCAAATAATCTTTCGCTACAAAAATATATTGTAGTGAAAATATATTAAATCGTTGCTAATATTTTTCAAAGCGTAGGCAAAATCTTTTAGTAACCAATATGGAAAAACTTCATCTATAATTTTTAGCAATGATAATTTGGTGACATTTTTAACAATGAATTTAAATCATCGTGAATTATTATTAGCAACTATTTTTGAACTTTTAGCTACCATCCATTATGTTGTGGAGCCTTGATTTGGCATAAGTTAACTTCATATAATAATTAATCAACATGTTGATATAATAAAATAATTCTATAGAATAAAACTTAGCACGAGAAGTACAACATTTGTATCATCGAAAATCAATTAGATGTGATGGCCGAATCAAGTCAATCAACCCATCAAGGTGCAAAATATAGGCAAATGTCATTCCAAAATCACTAAAAGTGGAAAAACCATTACAATGTCAACTTCATACAGATCTCTTTAATGCATACATAATATAACAGATATTATCATAATAAGTCAACCAAATTGCACACATTTAAGATAGAATAATGATCTTGAAGACATAAAAGATGTTGGCCTACCTAGCATATCACATATCTTGAAAAATCTTAAAACGACAGAAAATCTCTAGAGTACAAATGGAAGAACCAAAGTCCCTATTATTGTTAATTATGTTTTGGAATTTGCAGTGACCCGACACCAGCTGCCACTGCTCCAACCGGCTGGCCGGCGATATGGGTCCCTTCACCTTTTACTATTTCAATGTCCACACCCCACCCGCCTGAATTCAGACCTACACAAGCTATCTCAATGCCCTTGTCTTGCTTCCTCATTGAAATCTTCTTCTCTTCGTCCAACTAAGCATAAGGACGTAAATTGTATGCTAAAGTCATGAAAGTAATAGTTTCTCACCATTTGTCATTTATCAATATGAATATATATAGTAGACGTATGTTTTGATTTATGTAGAAAGTCATCAGATGTATCTATGTTTATCATGAAATGCAAATATGAAAACAATATTTAAAGCATTTAATCAATTTTTTTAAATGTTGTAAGCTATAACAAACTTTTATTGGATAAATGGTTAATAAAATTTATTAAATTTTGATGATGTTACACACATTTTTTAAGGATAAAGATATTTGTTTTTTAGTTATTAATGATTAATTGAGTATTAATTGAATACTGAAAGTGATATGATGTATAAGAGTAAATATTTAATTCCTTTTTCAATGATTTATCGAAATGAAAAAGAGGTGAATTAATAATTATTTCAATGTGTCAGCATATGGGAAGACTGCGATAGACAAATAGAAAAGCTAACAAAATAATATTGTAAAGTGCAAGTATTGTATAGTGACACCTATTGTCTAAGTTAAAAGTTGAAGTTAATGCGGCTTTTGAGGTCTAATCAGAACCAAATTTTTTGTCTAGTTTTACTCTGTCTTATTCCGTCTCATAGAATCTCAATCATTTATTTTGCGAGATCTACGTAAATTTTATGCGAGCCCCACATAAATAAATAGCTAAAATTTATTGAACACAATAAAATACCATAATATCAGCAAAATACAAAATACATCCAACCAGAAAAATCAACATCCAGCGCAATCAACTTAATCATTCCTATCCTATGTTTAGTCTCTCCCTGCTCTTCGCCAACCAGCAGCATCTCAACGAACACCACCACGAGACCCGCGACCATGGAACCATCCTTCGCTACCACAAGCACCCATATCCTCCAGCACACCACCGCTTTCCTCTCACAAGCCATCTCTCAGTCCGACTTCCGCCACCAGCTTTTGTCCATTCTCCGCAGCAAGTTGACTCCCTCCATGCAAACCTCCACCCTCAAACCCCTAAACCTCGCCTTTGAAACAGTCGAAAAGTCCATATCGACCACTAACCCTTCCGTTCAGTTCTCTTCGCTTCGCCTCGCTGAAAAACTTCTCCTTTCTTGCCCTAAATCGTCCTTCTCGTCATTTCTTCTCTCTCTCATTTACGCACTCACATATCAACACACTAATGCTGCACTCGGTGTGCTCAACATCTTCCAGCTAGACCCTTCCCTGGCTCGGTCAGAAATAGCTCCGGTTCTTTTTGAGGAGCTATTTCTGTCACATCTTTTACAAGTTCTTCAATGGTTCAACGAGAAGAGAACAAAGATCCTGTCATCCTTTTCAATGAATATGGACTACGAGGGTGAGGATAATTCAATATGTGATGTATCGGTAGCTGTTCCGAGCTCGAAATTGTTGTCGAACATTTGTGGGGTTCAAGCTTTGGAGTTGAAGGAGTTAGAGAGCGCTTATGAAAAGGTTCTTGACAAAAATTGCAGAGTCTTTGCTAGCTACTTTAAGGAGGTTTTAGAGACCAGCGATGAGAACATTTCGATTAAGCCACCACCAGTGATTGTGGAAGAGATAGGAGAAGCTGAAGATAACAACAAAACGGATGGAGTAGGGTTGAAGAACGTCCGGTATAATGTAATGCTAAATCCATATTCTCGACCTTTTACTTTGTCAATTGCCTTGCAATGCTAAATCCATGTTGCCAACCTTTTACTTTGGCAATTGCCTTGCAAATTCATTATAATTTTTATCAATTCTAATTGTGCTTAAGTTTAATACCAAGCAAGCATATAAATGCTTAAGTTAATATAATAAGAGCTTCTCGTACTGTTTATTCTTTTTTTTTTCATGTTGTCCTCCTTTCACCTTAGTTTATCTGGTCTGACATCGAGTTTTGACAATATCGTTTATAAAGCAGTTGGCAAAAATCTTAGGAAACCTGTCACTCTTTCTTTATGTTTTGATCCTTGATGTATTGCAACTTTCAATGTGTCAAAGCAGAACTAGGGGACATATTCCTCAATTTTCTGTTACCACACTGCCAAAATAGAATTCAAAACGGTATAACAAAATTTCCAATTTCTCAAAAATAACCAATTGTTTACATGAAGATAATTACTTGTTGGTGTTATTGGATGAAGTGAATTGTTGAATGAAAATTGTGTTTGTATATCAAGTTTGTGGATATAGCATGCCTGAAACAAAATTGCTTCAATTTGAGAACTCTAATTCCAATTTCAGGCTCAGTAAAATATTAGGATTTCAGTTGCCATGAAATCTGTCCAGGGTGTGGGTTTCTATCGAACTACGAATATGTTAAAGGGCTAATAGTGATGGTTGATCATGGGGGGTGAGTAAATGGTGGTTAAATGTTGGTTGTCGTTATTTGTCATTTGGACGGTGGTTTTTATGATTATAATGGTGGCATATTTGATGATGAGGTCCAGGTGGTAGTTCTGACGGGGATAGAGTGGGGGATGTGCAAGCGGGTGATGGTGTATGTGAAAAAACAAGAACAAAAGTTTTACTCTCAGTTTTCCAAATGCATATTAGCAGAGAATTTCTATATTGTTGTTACTTAAATAACTACATCCACTGTTGGGCTTAGCTCATTTACTGTACTACATAAACAGTCTACACTAAACGGCCTCCTGGAATTAAGGTGAAAAGTGCACCCACCATTCTCTGCTTATCTGACCACGAAAACTCAAAATTCATAGGACTGGTACATGTCAGGAGGCCAAGTTGACAGAAAAATTTCAACACCAAACTTAAAGATGGCTTCTTTTTTCATAATTCAAGTGTTTTTTAATGATTGACTGATCAAGTTTGTTTCTTTATCCTGTGTTCTTAAATGGTTATGTTAATACACCACAAAAAATACGAGAGAGGTTCTGTCCTTTAAGGTTTATAACATGTTTTTTCACGTGTTATAGCCAATATGGCGTGAAGAAGAAAAATCGCTAGAACTGTCCAGCAACGGCGTATGTACTTATGCTACACTATCTTATCCTCGGAGAGTCTCCCTACAAGATCTCAGAAGTCAGAGCAGTAGGAGGTTGACGGTATCGCCAGGTTCAGATTCAGATTCCGAAGCTGAATCGTCCTTGGATGATAATTTGGTTGATTGTTCTTCATTGGAATCCGAAGTTGAGGTAGAGGCATAAACAAGAAAAGAGGTCGCAATTATCTGGACTGATCTACCTTGGCGATTATTCTAGTACTGAAATGCTGTTGTCTTTGTCTTGTAGGAAAACAACAGACAAAGAACATCGTTTGAGCCATCAGAAAGCCGAACCCGAAAACACAAGCAACTTACAGTTGCAGATTCCATTAGGTATGTTCTCATGAACATCATTTATCATTTTACGCTTTCTCCTCTGAAGTTCTGATATTTGGATTCTTTCTGTCACCCATAGTTCTTCAGATCATCCCATGGCGGATGCCGATAGCTCCCCAGGTGGTGGGAAACATACTCCGCCAAAAGACTTTGTCTGCCCGATAACAAGCCATCTTTTTGATGATCCGGTGACTCTAGAAACAGGCCAGACTTATGAACGCAGAGCAATTCAAGAGTGGCTGGACAGGGGGAACTCAACATGCCCAATCACGCGCCAGAAGTTGCAAAGTACACAACTTCCTAAGACAAATTACGTACTCAAAAGGCTTATAGCTAGTTGGAAAGAGCAGCACCCTGTTTCCGCCTCAAACCAATTAGGAAGCCCGCGTCAGAAGGCTGATGCAAGTTTCAAATCATCAGGAACGCCTCCTACAGCTTCTCCTAATAGTGTCATTAGGCAAACCACCATTGACGGCACAATTAGTGAGCTCAGACAGGCCATTAACAATCTTTGTATGTCAGAAATTTTGCACGAGTCTGAAGTGGCTGTTCTTCGAATAGAGAGATTCTGGAAGGAAACAAATATGGAATTTGATATACAGAGCTTGCTTTCAAGACCTCCAGTTGTTAACGGATTTGTGGAGATACTATTCAATTCTGTCGATCCAAAAGTGTTAAAAGCTACGGTTCTTCTCCTTTCTGAGTTGGGATCAAGAGACAAAGGGGTAATCCAGACACTGACGAGAGTTGATTCTGATGTGGAATGCATTGTGGCACTTTTTAAGAACGGTTTATTGGAGGCCGTTGTGTTGATATATCTGTTAACGCCCACCACAATAAGCCTCCTGGAGATGGATCTAGTAGAATCTCTCCTAACAGTCATTAAGAAGGAAGATAAGGATATGTTGAGTATGTGTGTGAAACCAAAAACAGCTGCAGTTCTATTACTGGATCAGATTCTCAGTAGCAGTGAAGAAAGCATTGTTTCCTCCATTGCCAATGCCATTATTTCAACAAAAGTGATTGAGAAAGTTGTTCGCAGCTTGGAAGCTCAGTGGGCAGAAGAGAGAATTGCAGCAGTTGGGATCTTACTCAGGTGCATCCAGGAAGATGGGAAATGTAGAAATACCATTGCTGACCAAGCTGAGCTTGCTCCTGTTTTGGAGAGCTTCTGCACTGCAAGTGATTCAGAACAATTTGAGATCGTTCATTTCTTATCAGAATTAGTCAAATTAAATAGGTAACTTCTCTCGAGATCAAACCTTTGACTCATTCTTTTGGTTTCTCTTGAATTTGGAATACTTTCCCCCAGCAATTGAATTTTCAATAAAATTCTTAGGAGGACATTCAATGAACAAGTCCTTCACATCATTAAAGATGAAGGTTCTTACAGTACAATGCATACCCTGCTGAACTTCTTACAGACAGCTCCACAAGAGCAATGCCCAGTAGTGGCTGGTCTTTTACTCCAACTTGATCTTCTGGTATGGACATCTTCCCTCTTTTTCAATTATCTCAAGTTACAAAGTTTGAAAAATTAAGATGCTTGACTTTTTGTTCGAAAGCACTTAAAAGGTTTAATGACAGAATGTAGTTACTGTAAGCTAATGAATACTGTACTGGTCGATAGGCTGAGCCGAGAAAGATGAGTATATACCGTGAAGAGGCAATAGATACCCTCATATCATGCCTCAGAGAAATTGAATTTCCTGCTGTTCAAATAGCTGCGGCAAAATCAATAGTCTCTTTGCAGGGGAGGTTTACAGCCTCTGGAAAATCTCTTACCAGAGCCATGCTTCTGAAGCGTGCCGGACTGGACAAACGTTACAAAAATCTTATAAAAATGGAACAAGTTGGAAGCTTTTCTGAAGAAGTAGAAGGAACCTTGGTCAGACTCTTTGAATTTTTCTGAACAAAATCTTGTCCTCTGACATTTTTGTATATGAAAATACAAATTAATTTTCTGTGTTGCATTGGGAACAGCAAGAGGAAGAGAAAGCAGCTGAAGATTGGGAAAGAAAAGTGGGGTTTGCTTTAGTAACTCATGAGTTCGGTTTGCTGTTCGAAGCTCTATCGGAGGGCCTGAAGAGCAGATATGCAGAGTTGTGTTCAGCGTGCTTTGTCTCAGCAACGTGGCTTGCACATATGCTTAATGTTCTTCCAGACACAGGGATACGAGGAGCGGCCAGAGTCTGCTTGCTTAAGCGCTTTGTTGCAATATTCAAGTCCGCAAAGGATATTGAGGACAAAGTCCTTTCATTGCTTGTGTTGAAAAGCTTCATAGATGATGCTGGTAAGTAGCAATCTTGGTCAGTGTTACTCCAGCAGCCAAACTGAGATTCAGAAAGACACCTGCACAAGCCGTAGAAACATATTGGAAAGATTTCTAATTTCCCATTCCGAGACTGCAAGATTAACAAACCTAATTTGGTTTAAGAAATCTCTATCATAACTTTGCTGCTGTAATTTTCAGATGGCTTGCGGGATATTACTTTCTACATGAAGGATATCAAGAAAGGTCTGAGGGAGCTGAGAAAGTCATCTCGATTAGCATTTGAGATCATGAAAATCCTGAGTGAGGGACAAGACTCTAGTGCTGTAAGTTAATAATAAAAATGTTTTTAATGCAAGTTCCTATACATTTATTTATCGTTTTAGTTCTCAGTCAGTAAAATAATGACAATAAAATTGTTTTCGAGCACCAGGACTTGTGGAGTCATAAAGAATTAGCTCTAATAGATTGCAGTGAGAACGGAGAGGTGCTTTCAATTGCTTGTTTCAATGACAAGATTTTTTCAGGCCATTCGGATGGAACCATCAAGGTAATTCTCTCATAATGTTATCGCAACCAAACCAAGCACTTCATCTGGCTAGATCATTGGATGAGGGATGAGCACCTAGCTTCCTAGAAAAGTTCTATTTCACATTGTTAAGTAATCCACACGATTAATTCATACTGTGAATGGCTATCCTCGTGCTTGAAATGACTCAAGTTTGGCGAATACAAGTTAGATGATCTTCTTTTTCTCAATTTCTGTAGGTTTGGACAGCGAGGAGTAGCATTCTTCAACTCATTCAAGTAATTCGTGAACACACCAAGGCTGTCACTAGCTTAACAATCTTACAATCAGGCGAAAGATTGTACAGTGGTTCAGCAGACAAAACATCAAGGGTATGTGTGCTCTTTCCACTCTTTTGTTTTTATTGGTAGAAAAACATTAGTTCTCTATGTTTCTGCACTCGCGAAGCCCGGCAGGAAAAGGTAGCTTAAGAACAGATGAAACTGAACTAATTAGCTGCATAGATGACCACTAACTCAAGAGACATACGACAGATTTACTAACCAACCTGCCTTCAAAACTGACAGCAATTTAGTCAGACAACTCTCTTTATTGCTTCAGTGCCAAAGTCTCATTAACAATTCATCTAAATACTAATTCATGTTAAAATTACCGGGAAGCACCTTCTCGGCATCAGTTTTGAGATTTATCCATCTACATGTTCAGTTTAACAGAGGACGAATGTCTGATTTTCTGATCTGTATTGCTGAATAAATGTTTAACAAATAATGCTACTGTATTTTATTGTGATGAATAGGTCTGGTCTTTTAGTGGTGAAACATTGCGCTGCGTACAAGTGCATGATATGAAGGATCCAGTTCATAATCTAGTGGTTGCCAATAGCATGTCATGTTTTATTCCACAAGGAGCCGGTGTCAAGGTATCATATAAACCTCCTTTTCTGTTTCTATATTAGAAGTCAAAAATACAATGCATTTCATGTTCACTTGTGTAACTAATGATTGGCGTTTATTACCTGTCAGGTTCACTCCTGGAACGGAGGATCCAAATTGGTAAATCAAGGCAAGTACGTAAAATGCTTGTGTCTTGTACAAGGAAAACTATACTGTGGATGCCACGACAGTAGCATTCAGGTATTGCAACTGAAGCAGCATGTTCTATCTACATTCAACAACTTGAGTTTATATAAAGCAATCTGTTATTCAGGAAATAGACCTGGCAACTGGAACAGTAGCCATTATTCAAAGTGGATCCAGGAAATTACTAGGAAAAGCAAATTCCGTAAATGCTCTGCAAATTCGTGACGGGCAGATACATTCGGCCAGTTCTTCAGTAGATGGATCAGTGGTGAAGGTATGTCCTCCTATCCTAGTGGCTATTTTCTGCGTGGTTTTTAACGAGTCACTAACTTAGCATCCAAAAATTGATGACAGATATGGAGTTGTGAAAATTTTGATTTAGTAGGCACACTGTACACAACATCGGAAGTGAGGACAATGGCAATTAGTGCAGACCTAATATACTTGGGGTCCAAAGGAGGCATTGTTGAGATTTGGGACCGAAAGAAGCAGACCAAGATAGATGTCCTCCAAACTGCTACAAATGCTAAGGTTCTCTGCATGGCACTTGACCCCACCGAAGAAGTACTTGTCATCGGAACCTCAGACAGCAGGATACAGGTAACTAATAATCAACTTTTATTCTTACTTCACGATGGTTGGTTCATTCTTAAACCAAAGTCAATCTATCTTGTCATTTAACAACTTCTTTAATGCAGGCATGGGAATTGAGCTAGAAGAAGTGGTGGATGCTGTAAATTTCTAACAATAAACTATTTATTATTTCCTATTTATAAATAATTGTCATATATTCTTCACAATGTGTATATATATATAAAGTAGAAACTAATAGGGAATGAATTATTTTATACATTGTTGTATCTTATAATGAAAATGATACACTTATTCATACAAAAAAGTATTAGACTAATAAGAAAGGAACTTATATAAGGAAGAACCTAATTAGTGCCTAAATATAAGATATGAGTTTACTAGACACTATTTACATTGATTACAATATATATTATCATCTCCCCTCAAAATTGAGGTGATAGTGAATTGATAGCTTAAGTTTGTAAACAAGATTGCAAAATTGAGGAGCATAGTGATAAATAGGATATCGGCAATCTAATCTTGAAAAAAGACATAAATAAGATCGATCATATTATAACAAAAATGATGATGCACAAAGTGACAATCAATCTCAATGTATTTGTGCGTTTATGAAAGACATGAATATGAGCAATTTACATAACACTTCAATTATTGCAATAAAGATGAATAGCAGATGGAGACGAAATGTTCATACTCCAAAGTAATCAACAAAGCTATAGAAGTTCATAAGTAGAATCAACAAAAGTTTGATATTCAATTTCAGTACTAGATTGAGAGAAAACTACTAGCCTCTTACTGTGTCAATAGATAAATGAATCACCAAATAAGAAGAAGTAACTAGTAGTATATTGATAGTCTATAAGATCACCAACCCAATCAACATTTGAAAAACCTCGCAACAGAAGAGAAAAATGAATTAGAGTAATGAAGAATATGAAACAAGATACCTTTGATGTAACCAAGAATTCAAAAAATAACCATACAATGAGTGGTGCGATAAGCTATCATAAACTAACTAACTAATAATATGAACAACTTAAGCAATGTTAGGATAAGTGACAATAAGATAAACTATCAATAAGTTGATGATACAAAGTAAAGTCAGGAAGACGAGAGCTATTAGAAGTAGAAAAATGAACATTAGTTTTAATATAAGCATTAACAATTTTATCATCAGTAAGACTTGCAAGAGAGATCAGATTAGCAACATACTTGACCTGAGATAAATAATATCCTATAAAATTAGAAGTAACACATAATAACTAGCTCATATTTTTAAGATCTTTCTGAAGTGAATCACACGTTAATATAAGACTTAATAATGATATGCAAATGCACAAGAAGGGGGGTTGAATTGTGTATTCTTTTTTCGGTAAGTCCCTTCGTAAACAAATTTGTTAAAAGAAACTTGTTCTTTTCACAAGAACTACTGAAAATCAAAGTTGTAAAATATTT
>JAOSBP010000205.1:9105826-9116443 GCA_027563825.1 Erythroxylum mucronatum | reverse complement strand
TTATTAAATAATCTATATGGCATATTATTATATTTTTTGCTAGCACAGAAAATATAATTAATATTGGAAATTCTCTTCTACAAAATAAATGAATAAATTAAAATAGTTTTATTTTATTTATTAAAAAAATCAAAATGAAACGTTGTGATCGTTTCAAGTTTTGAAAAAGAAACGTTGTTAAAATGACTTACAGAGGAAAACGGAAGTTGTTGTTCATTCATTTTGTGAACGGTGATATACAAAACAAAAGTATTTGTTTTGTTTTGTTTTTTTCAAGAGACAACGTAGAGAAGTGAAATCACAAAGACTTGGCTCTCTTCGTTTTTTTGTGTGGTGAGATACAGAGGGAGATACAAAGAGTAACTCTCGTATATATGCTTTGGGTTTTTCCTTTTGCAAAGAGAACGAGGATAAGAAAGCAACATACAGAAGAGTCTGGGTTTTTAGAAAACAGTGAAGAGAAAAACTTTGATTTTGTTTTCGGTATTGTTTACGAGAATAAAATCAAGACAAGAGAAAATAGACTATTGAAGAAAGGTTCTTCAAAATTAACCATAGCCATATCAAGCGTTGAAAGCGGGACATATTTCTTAGTGTGGAGCACATAGAGACTTTGTAGTTTTGAAGTTCTGTATCGAATAATCGTCACTTTCCAGGTATTTATTCGTCTGCCTGTTCTGATTATGAGTATGATTATTAAATGCAATAGATCAATATGTGATTGCAATTTTAATTTTCGTTGCGTATTGCGATCCTTCGTTAACCTGCCTGGCCTGTCTTTGCTCTGCCTTCAGTCTACCGTATCTAGAGGTGTGAATAACATAAGATTTATACACATAAATCTCTAAAGAGAGAACTCTCTGTAGAGAGAGAAAACATCACCGCCATAGGCGCTAGTTCTCTGATCATCGGTGGCTACACCTACCGCCGGTAGTCTCTATTTCGACAATCCTTAAGCGCAATAAAACTCATTAACCAAACATCCATCAACAACTATTGAAGTAGCTGAAGGAGACTAAATATACATTGAATGAATAGTAATAACAAAACTAGAAAATCAAACACAAACGTAACCCATTTAAAACTTGAATTTAATGGTCACCTAAAACATTTTTTTTCAGTTATGCATACTGTTGAAAATTAATTCAAATTTTAGAGTTGTTTAATTTTTTTTAGAATAGGTCTTAGATTATCTTAAGAATTAGCTTGATTTATGTCACATGTTTAGCAATGTTATTTAGTTATCCAAGTCTTTAGGAAGTTAGTAAGTTGTGGAGTCATGATAATGGTAGTGGGTCAAGTAGAGTGGGGTCAATTAGTGGCCATTATTTCCTATTTTTATGCTTTAGAATTATATAAATCATTGTATTGTGTTTTGTTTTTTATATGAAGAAAATCCGGACTATTTGTGTTTCACTCAATATCTTTCTTTCTCTTTGTTCTTCAAAAATCCAACTGAGACGTATCTATCTGATAACTCCTCCACAGTGTCCAAGCCCTCGTGCAAAAACTGATGATTGGCGATCAGACGACGTGGGTTTTCACCAGAACCATCACATATGATGGTAGAGGTGACGATGATGCTGAAGGTGTTTTTGCTGCATATGTTGAGTTAGAGAGAAGGAGAAAGAAAGAACCATCACATATGGTGGTAGAGGTGACGATGATGTTGAAGGTGGTGTTGCGGCAAATGCTGGGTTTGAGAGAGGGAGAAAGAAAGAGAGAGAGCTTTATGAAAACAGCAGAAACTTCGAGAGTCTAGTTTTTAAGTGACGTCTAACAAAAATTGAGACTGTTTAATAAAATGAGTCGTTAGATGTATAACACGTCAGCGGACAATAAAAGAGATATACCTATTTATATACAAAAGAACAAAATTAATTAAGGAAAATTTTACATAAGGAATAACCTAATTTGTGCCTAAATGTAAGTTACAAGTTTAATAGAGATTATTTACATTGGTTACAATATATATTATTACATAAATATATAAGTATAGCTTAAATTATATTTATAATTCTTGACTTAATCCATTTCTTCTTAAATGTTAATATAAAACTTAGAAGTAATATACAAGCGTCATTTTGAGTAGATATATGCCACGTTGGAGTGGATGAGGTTTAACTAGCATTTAATTTTTAAAAAAATTAGAATTCTTAGCTCACATTCAAGCTATCTCATGAAATGTGTCTAATTTTCAAGTGTAAGTCTAACCAATTATAAAATTTTTAAATTTGAACCCAATCATAAATATATATCTTATAAAAATGTTAATATTTATATAAAATATAATTATGACATATTAACATTAATTTATATGCATACACAATCATATTAACTTTGATTAAACAAACTTTATCATTTTTCAAATAAAAATGATCATAAACTTGTTGTAAAATAAAAATATAATTTCTTAAAATTCATAATAAAAATAAAATTAAGTAAATAAATATAAACATGTATAATTATGATAAGGTCTAAATAATAAAATATTTATTTGAACATTAACTAAATGAGAGTTCTTTCATATCATCATCGTTAAAAAAATTATTTTTCTGTGATAAACAATTAAAATAAAATAGGTTATTAAATATATAAATATTTACTTAAATATTTTTATATCTTTTATTCCCTTTTTCAATAGTTATATGAATAAGAAATTATTAAATAACAATTATAAGTTAATTCATTTAGGATATTTAAATATAGGATTGTGCCGGCCCATGGAAAACGTATGAACCCAATGTTGTTACTTGTTAGCTGGGCGGCGATAACGTGGACCAATCCACTTAATGCCCGGAGTTCGAAAAATGTTTGGTAGTAGCGGACCTCAAATGACTATTAAATACACCTAATAAACCCCCCCATCCTATAAAGGACCGCTGTCCCAGGGTTTAAGCAGCCAACTGTCTGGTCAATCAATCACAACCGTTCGTCAGTTATCAACCATGGCTCCGATTAAAGTTGGCGATGCTTTGCCCGACGGAACCCTCGCTCACTTTGATGAGAATGATCAGCTCCAGCAAGTCTCCATCCACTCTCTCGCCGCCGGCAAGAAGATCGTCGTCGTTGGTGTTCCCGGCGCCTTCACCCCTACTTGCAGGTTACTGGAAAAGTTACCTCAGCTCTTTGGTTTTGCCTTTTTATTTTTAACTCTTTAGCAATAAATTACTCATAGTCGGTCTGATTTGGCTGGCGTTCGTGTAGCTTGAAGCATGTGCCCGGATACGTTGGGAAGGCTGAGGAGCTGAAAACGAAAGACGTGGCCGAAATCCTCGTGATTAGCGGTAATGAGTCCCGTAATTATCTCTGGGATTAGCTTAATAAAGCCTTTTTTATGTATAAATTGAACGGACCAAAATATTTCTTGGTTGGGCAGTGAATGATCCGTTCGTTATGAAGGCATGGGCAAAGACATTTCCGGAGAACAAGCACGTGAAGTTCTTAGCAGACGGGTCTGCGGCGTACACCCACAAGCTTGGGCTGGAGCTTGATCTGAACGAGAAAGGGCTTGGGGTTCGCGCGAGGAGGTTCGCTCTCTTAGTGGATGACCTCATTGTGAAGGAGGCTAAAATTGAAGAAGGTGGCGAGTTCACCGTATCTAGTGTGGATGATATCCTTAAGGCTCTTTGAAAGATATAATGTATCTGTGTTTTAATAATACATAATATAATATGTGAGTGTGTATGTTATGTCTGGTAATTAAAATACAGAGGGTTTCTTTCTACGAAATTTTTATAAATTATAAAAGCCTATCAGTTACAGTTTTGAGTTTTGACTTGATCAAAGTGGGTAACGTAACGTAGACTAGTTTAGTCTCTGACCGTAACCCATACTTGCCTTAAATCGGTACACGTTACCGTATTACCGATTAAACTTGCAGCGAACGAGGTCCTGGTCAAAACTTAAAACACGACTGAATCATCATGACGGACTCGTGTTTGATGTTAATTGTTACATAATTGATGTTACTATTTTTTTTCTTAAATTTATATAATCTGTCGTTACCTTTAGTGTGCATCTTATGTAATTACTTATTCCAAACCAAATAATGCAAGAAAAGATGTGCAAACGGAAGCCAATTTTTGGTATTGAATGGAGATGCGGGCTAAGTGTGTTTTAATGGAGAGTTATTTCCATGATACTGTACTTAGAGCTGCCCATAAAAGCCTTAAGGCTCCACCAGATGAATAAAATTGGCCACTTCCCTATATGTAAAAATGCAGAAGTGAAATGACATTTGCTTTTGATGAAAAACAATAACCTAGCTAGCTATAAAAAGAATAACGGCAATGTGCTACATTATTGTTACAGCATATTCATTTGTCTGTGAGACTGCGATTCAAAATCGTAATAGTCGCCATTTGTTGGCGCACCAAACCCATACATTTCCTCGGAAGGTATGTTGAGACTTTCTCGTGCCTTGAATGGTGAAGCCCATGGAAATGGTGTTGAAGGATTTGAGCTAGACGCCTCTTGGTTTAAGCTAAAAGTTGGGGGATTCGGAGGAGAATTACCAGCTTGCCTTCTGTTGGAGGAGCTGGGTGTTGTCATAGGTATCGAAGTTGATTGCTGCTGGTTCTTCATTGGTGACTTGGGTCGCAGAGCCTCTATTTCTGGGGTAGTCATGACCAGGTGAGGTGCATCCGGTGGGGGATTTCTGCCCCCTCCTCCTTGCCAAACTTTCCCATCCTTGTCAGCAAAATTCCTCACGTATGCCTGAAATTGTTGCCAGGCATCATGTCACAAGTCGTCATCTTCAAACTTAACGAGGTCAAAATACCACAAGTAATCCTTCTTTACATGCATATCAAACAAAAGATAAGACTAGATGTTCTTTTCCTCTAAAAGACACCTTTCCTTTTCATAAAATCCAAATTTCTCCCAGGTACCAAATCAAATGTATTTACTTACATCTTACAGGCTAACTTTTAATTTTAAACGACAGATTTTAAGGAACCAAATGACTCATCGCATAGGACTAAATCAAGATCCTTCCATTCAATGCTAACATCCAGAACATCTATTTTCAATCATGTAGTTGGTCAGTTTCACAAGCAGCTTCAGATTATGGTAAAGACATACAAGTGACTTCATTTCTTAAAGAGAGTATACCTCTGAATTGAAGTTTGAGGAGGACAGTCCTTTACCAACAGTCAGCCAACCAGATCTAATATTGTGATCTTCACCAAAAAGCTCAAGCCTTCGGCGGCCTAGGGAGAAATGCTCAATTATCCTATACATATCCTCAGGTTTTTGAGTTGAACCTGAAATCCAAAGGCATAAAATTTTCCATTCAAGTGTTTGGCATTTTCATTGCAACACAAGGAGTAAAACGGCAGCATTCATGACATGATATGGCCATCAACAAAGGGTATACCATTTTGTGATTAACAGCAAAACTACATTGAAGACACATTCAAACCACAACAAAATGACGAATATTTCCCAATATCCATAAAAATTGAAAGAAAACGTGTGAAGTTCCAACTGTTCATGAAATTGTTAACATCCGAGAAGAGTGATATGCTGCCACTTCGGGAATCTCATGGCCACTTGTCCACAAAAATGCATTTCCCGACAAAAGTATGCAAAAGAGGAAAGAGCTAAAGCAGTGATCATATAAATTCAGTTAAACTCAGCTCTGATTTGTCAAACTTTAAACAAGAAAACATGACAAACCATAAGGAGGTTCCTCAGCAATAATCACATCAGTGTCAATATTAGCATGGATTATATGACCATCAGTACTGCGGCGAACAGTTCCCTTTATACCCATCAAGCAGTGTTCCTACAATAAATAACAAAGTAACTAGTTTATGGAAAAACTAAATTTGTTAAAGAAATCCCTAGTTGAAGTGAACAAGGAAAGGTTCATTATCTACAACGTAGCAGAAATGTTTGAATTGTCGACCTTAGAATGCTGAAACAAAGTATGGGAATCATGCCGCAACCCTGGTGTTGCATTGGCTTTGTTAGTTTTTACCCAGCAAATATCCTCACATCTACGAAATCCCCACTGCAAATAAAGTAAATACATGAAAACCACAATATACAGAGTAAAGTGAATTAGATTGAGACCAAACAAAAAAAACAAAGTAACAACTGGACCTCTCCTTCATTTCAAAGCTTAAAAAGTTACCTTCTTCAGACACTGGCGGCCTTGCTCGAGGCCTGCACCATCTCCTACCCAGAGAAAGATAAAGGAAGGCGTGTCTGCTACTGCCTGCAAGGGAAAAAACAGAGAACATTGTATAGAATTACTGGTCAGCAAGTTGCTCGAGCAAGAAAAAAGAAATGCAAATTGATCGTTTCCCAAAAAGAACAGCTATTATCAGGAAAAGGAGAACTTAAAAGAGGGATTACCTCAATCTTAAGGTTTAATATCTCGTCAAATGTCCAATAGTCCATATGATCACCAATGCCAGGGGCTCGATGAACATACTCCTCCCATGGAGGATCTACCAATATGACATCAAACTTAGTTCCAAAGAATTCTGGCGACAGCTCAAATTCTTTTAGGTTACATTGCAAATACATGGGAGGAGAAGCAGACTTAACCACTATCTCATCCTTTTTCTGTATAAGCTCCCTAAGCTTTGGATAATCCTCTACAACATTGGTCAGTTCTAGCTCTCTGATAAAATTTTGGGGGCGCATACCAGTGTCAACAAAATTCTGCGAGTAATCATTCTGCTCTCCCCGTGAAGGGGCTTTTCCCGGGGGGCCACCATTTCTAGGAGGCACCCAACCAACTGGGTTCTTATCAGGTTGTGCTCCATGTCCAATTGGTCCAGCAGGAATAAAACCAGAGGTAGACATGGTAGGAGCCACTCCCCTTCCCGGCCCTGCTTGATTGAAAAACATAGGGTGATTTGGTGGAGCACCCATGTTAGGAGGAAATCTAGTGGTTGATGGTCCAGGAGGTACAGGAGAAAGTGCAGGTGGAACCCCTAACATATTCATCTCAACACCACGAGCCCCAGCCCAAACAACTGGCGGTGAAAATGGTGGAATGAAAACACCAGGGGTAATTGGAGGGCCCCCAGTTGGAGTCATACCAGGACCAAGGGGCTGCATTGCCCCAGGAGGAGGCATCCCTAGAGGCCCAAATGGTCCTCCCATCATGGGCAATGGAAGTCCAACTTGTTGACTGTCTCTTCCAGTAGGTCTACCTCTTCCTCCTCTTCCAATCCTGCTCCCTTTTAACCCATGCATGGGAGCTCTGACAGAGGATCCTAACTCTTGGTTACCATATGGAGGCTGTGAACCACTGCCAGAACCGTGGCCACCAATACCACGACCAGACACAGACCCTTTCTGGCCTCTTCCTTTACCTCCAGGATAGTCCATTTCATCCCTCCATGGACTTGGATCCCGCATAGATACCCTATCATCAATATATCTTTCTTTATCTTCTGCTGATGGAGCAGAATTGTATGAATCATGTCTCCTTGCCCTATCATCTCGCATATACGCCCAATCTTCAGCATTACTAGCAGCTTTTACATCAGACTGCTTAGCAGTTTCATTTCTTCTAGAAAAGTGGGATGTGGACTCTGCTCTTCCATAATCAAGAGGCTTGGTTTGAATCTCTATCACATCATAATTATCATTTGAAATTCCAAAATTTGATGAGGTTTTTACAGCTTCACCCCTGCTTCGACCATGCCTTTCATTGTCATTCCTATCACGACCATGCCTTGGTTCCCAGTCTCTACCACGATCATAAACAAGGTCCCCATCTTTTGAGTCTCTATCATTGGCTGAGGATTGCCTCCTTTTCCAATTCTCTTTGGAAGTTTCCTTATCTCTATTTCTGTCACTCCAATCATCTCTGCCTTTTGATCTATCATCCCTGGAGCCATCCTTTTCCATATCTTTTCGTCTAGTATCTGTGCTTCTTTCATACTCCATGTCAGAGTGTTGTGATTCTTGGTGACGTCTAATACTCCTCTCAGGAGTTCTGGACCTATTAGAACGACCTACCATACTTTTGTCTCTCATCCTTGTACTTCCATCTTCATCAACATTAGAAGACTTTTCACGGCTTTCAGAAATATCCCTGTTAGTGGGAGTTCTCTGCTGCCTGTGCTTCTCATTTTTCTCTCGACCTGATTTGTCTTCACGGGTAATAGGACTACCCTTGTTTTCTTCATCTGCACCTTCGGACCTGCTTTTGGACTTATTCCTTTCCAGATCAACTCTTCTTTCTTCTTTGTAGCTGGTTTTGGTACCCTTATCATTGTACGAATCCGAATTCTTGTTTTTACCATCACTGAATTCACTTCTTGTATGTGTGCTTCTATCTTTATAATTCTCATATGTTGAATCAGAAGCCTTTACATTCTTGGTATCAGTCTTTTCATAATGATTTTCCTCAGGTTTCCTAGGGACGTCAGACTCATCCCATCTTCTTCTAGAGCTTCTACCATGCTCATTAGAACCACGAACCTTCTCTCGGCTGCTTTCTGTCCTTTCTCGATACTTAGAATCTCTATCCTGTGACTTGTCATACTCCGCATCATGGGAGCGGTCTTCTTTGTTCTTACTCCCACTACGAGATCTCTCGTGCTCTGAGGTCTTTGATGTCATTTTCCGCTTTTCACTTTCATCCATCCGACCATGCCCTCTACTCACAGATTTTTCTCCACCTTGTCTGTTCTCCAATTCTCCATCCTGGTACCAACTGCTCAACTTTTCCAGGCTACTTTCCTCTTGTTTTTTCTTCATTTGTTTCAATCGCATCTCTTTCCTTGTATCATAATCATCTTCATCACTATCTGCCCTGCTAGAGCAACCACCTGATCTCTTACGACTCTCATTTCTGTCCCCACCTGAACCTCTTCTTCTCCCCTTGCCCTCCACTCCTTCAGCCTCTTCTCCACTGCTTGGCTTTCTGGACTTGCTCGACCTGTGCCTCCTCTTATTGCTGCTGTCCCATTCTTCATCTTCTCCTACCCTATCACTTCTCACATCTGAATTATCATCCATGTCCCGTTTACCATTCTGACCATGTTCAGGTGAATCCATTCGAATAAAAAAGCCCTCCAATATTAACCGCTCTACACTCTACTCAGTTTCCAGTATACGTTTCAAGAACCTACAAGAAAGATCATTTTAAAACCGTGTAAACCAAGAATAACGAATTACGTCCACATATATGATTCACTACTGGTGAACTAGTCAAAGTTAACAAAATTGTAAAACAAGACGAAAACAATTATGGAATGCTAAACACGTTCATGTATTTCACTCTAAGAAAAATGTAGCAAAAGCATCAGTGAAACAAAATAAGCATAAAATTAAGAATGTAGATTCTTCTCGATATATCAAAAAAATTCAATTTTCCTCCATAGAATTGCAAAAATTCAAACTTCAATATCTTATTTCCACCAATAACACTCCACCCCGCGACCCAAGAGAAAAACAAAGCTAAAGTAAACCCCATAACCCACATGTACAACAGCAAAAAAAGCTACAAAATTAAGGGATTACAAACTCTTCGCTAAGCTAAAAAAACGACATCTTCCAATTAAGACATCAAGGTATTAAAATTCGCAGGCTTTGAACCAGAAGAAAGATGTAGTGATTTGAATTTGTGTTGAGGTTCGTGCGCTTGTAGGTAGTACGCAGAGAAAGTAGAGAGAAAGGTACCTGAGATTTTGAGGACAGAGAAACCCTAAACTCTTCCCTGAATAGGGTTTTCAGGTCCTGCAAAGCTCTCCACGAAGACTTGACAAAAGAGAAAGCCTCCTTCATATTATTTGTTATTTATTTATTTTGCTAATCAAAACCCAAATCAACTGACAATATAATAATAAGAGGAATTAGAGCTGCTTAGGCCTTTTTCGTTTCAATTTAGTTTTTATTTTTTTGTTTTTACTTTTAAATTCAGTAAAAAAGAAATTTTATTTTAGTTTCTTCTATTTTTATAACTTAAAAAAATTATAAAAACTAAGTTTTTATTTTTTATTTTTATATTTACCATCAGTTAATAATTATTATTAATAAAAATTATATTAATTTTTATAATTAATAAAAACATTTTAATAAATAAAATTAAATATAAAATATCTTTAAATGAATAAATTTGAAATTAAATTAGTTTTATTAATTAAAATATATATTAACAAGTAAATATTAATATATAAATAATTTTTCTAATTAAACTATTTATTTTAATCAAAATGTAACAAATCTTTTACTAATAGTCATTAATAAAGATTATATAAAAAGATTAAAATAAAATTAATTTATTTTAAACTTTTAGCTAATATCTAATTTTTATTAGTAATAAAATATAATTATACTAATATTAATAATCAAACAAATTTTTGTTTAAAATTAAAAATCACAAAAAAAATAACAAAATTTGTAATTAAAGACTGTGATGTGATGATGTTAATTGTAGATACTTTCGGGTAATGTTGTTAGTTTATTCGAGCATAGCACAGGTGTTGGAAGAAGTGTTTTCCACTGTACCTAATATGAATGCAATTTTTTTGTTTCTAACATCAAGACCATGATGTCTTAATTTGTAAGTTTATTAAAACATCCATGGTGAGGCAATGTATGGATGAACAGATATATATTTCTTCAAATTTGTTGCATAAT
>JAOSBP010000205.1:9082446-9099094 GCA_027563825.1 Erythroxylum mucronatum | reverse complement strand
AAACATGCATACAAAGTCAAGAATGACACTTATTTTGAATAATTAAAATGTATCTAAAACAACACTTATTATAAATCGGAGGTAGTAACTAGTAACTACCTTATCTATGTTTTTCGAATCAGTTAAAGTTAGGAGCTTCATGTCCAAATCAAACCCAACAAGCATCTAATATTTTCACTAGGTGACGCTTACATTTAATTTGGTTATTATTTAATACCGCAAATTCCTAGTCGTTTATATAATTTTTAAACATTTTGGTTTAAAACTTAAAATATTATATATAGAGAATTATGTAAATTTTAATAATATTAGACTTCGTCTTATTTTAATTATTTAATACTAATTATTAAAAATTATGAATATATTTTTACTAATAAATTTTCAAAAAAATATTATATAAGAGATTAAGATAAAATTTATTTATAAAAATAATTTATCTAATATGTAATTATTAAATACTAACTATTAAACAGATTTATATAAAAACTAAAAACTTTAATTACTCCAACAATGATATATAGATGTGTGAGCAAAGGCAGTGAAGTATGTGCATGTGACGTTATGGGCCTCCGCATTATTATTGTTAAAAGCTCTAACGTTAGTGCATTCAATTGCCTACCCTATGCCAGTAGTAGAACAATAATGCTAAAATAATCATGGGCTTTTCTTTTTTATGGGTTTACAACCTATTAATCTTGTAAATTCCACATTCATGTACACTTTATCCTTAGTGTAATTATGGGCAGTACTAGATTCTCTTGCTATAGTTATATCAATTTAATAATTTAGTAATTAATTTTTTTAAATTCTTAAGCCAAAATATTGTTGATGATATTAATAAATAGATAATATTTAAACAAAAGAGTTGATATTTTTTTGGATGTAAAATAGTTGAAATTATTCATCATTAGTTTTCTATTAGCTAATCTTCAATAGAATAAGCACAGTCAGACGGAAATAAGCATGTTCCTATTGATGATCCTTTAGTTTCTGGACAAAGCTCTTTGATCGGATTAATTACGGATACCTCGCTTCCAGCGACAGTGTGAAAGTTGGAGCTACTAGAAAACTTAGGGGTTGATGGGAACCTGATATTGAGCATAGGGGCTAGTGATCAATCATCAGCTAAACAATCAAATATGTGAAAGCTCTTTATGCGCAAAAGTGTACAAGCTACGTAGGAACCTGAGAGATCTTAGAGTTCCAGATTTATATCCTCTAGGCTCTTGAGGTGGAGTCGTAGAGGCTTAGGATTAGTCTGGCTAAGCCGGGATACCTAATGTAATAAAAAAAACACTAAATAAGACCGAAATCTATCTTACGAGATAAGTCAAGGGGGGCATATTAGTAATTTAGGTTAGTCATAATCACTGGTCAATTCACACCAACGAACTCAAATAAACAACCCGCTGCTTCTCCCTGCTACGACTGCGATCTATACCTCAGCTTTTTTGCAACCGGAGACAATTATCGCCGCCATGGACCGCCACTCTCCGCCTACGCCACCCTCCAAGAGCTGGAGCATCTACACCCGATCCGAAATCACCGCAAAGTATCACATCCAGGAACGCGTGGGTTCCGGTGCCTACTCCGATGTCTACAAGGCCCGACGCATCTCGGACAACGTCACGGTGGCGCTCAAGGAGGTCCACGATTACCAGGCGGCGTTCAGGGAAGTCGAGGCCTTGCAACTCCTCCACAACTGCCCCAACGTCGTCGTCTTGCACGAGTACTTTTGGAGAGAAGACGAGGACGCGGTTTTGGTGCTGGAGTACTTGAGGACCGATTTGGCGGCTGTTATTAAGGACGCAAAAAGAAATGGTGGTGTTGGAGTAGGGGAGGTGAAAAGATGGATGATTCAGATTTTGTCTGGAGTTGATGCGTGTCACAGGAATATGATCGTCCATCGTGATCTTAAGCCTAGTAATTTGTTGATCTCTGATGATGGGGTTCTTAAATTGGCTGATTTTGGTCAGGTATTTTTTTTTTCTTTTAGTTATGAATTTGTGAAATTCTGACGCTTTTTGTGTTTGCATTCAACCTGTAACCGATCGATCTAATTAGAGATGAACGTTTAGAAGATCTGGTATATTAACTGTTTAAATCACGGTGTTCGATGATTAGTTCGAGTGTCTGTCAAATGTATGAAAGATTATGTTTTTATCTCTCCTGAAGTATTGCCTTTGAAAGAAATTGTAATAAGTGAGTTAAACAAACGTGGTATTGGAATATCGATTTTTATTTGTTTTCTGTGGTTTTTTCATTACTAGTATATCCAATTTAGCTGGTTCTAGGCAAAACTGAAATGGGGCACTTTTCATATTGATGGGATACTAGCTTTACTTTCACCTGATTTTTTTGTGTAAATGGAATCGACGAGATCTGCGACTAACAGTGACATTGCGCTGTTTAGTGGTACTTTCTGCATCTTAACCAAGGAGGAAAAGACTAAGTTCTTGTTTTTTCAGGCAAGGATACTCATGGAGCCTGGATTTGTTGCAGTTGATGAGAACCCTCAGTCTTTTGAAAACAGCTCATTGAATCAAGACCATTTATTTCTGCCACAAGTTGTTCCTCAGGCCTCACAAGATGACCGTGAACACCAAGGTCAAGGAATGATCAGTAGAGAGCTATCTTTTAGAGATATTGGCAAGTTCAAGGGCCAAGATTTTTCGGACGAAGTTGACAGGGAAACAGTTAGTATTCAAGATGGGAATACTTCTTGTCTTGCCACTGGCACAGCAAGTGATTTTGAAGATGATATGTTAAGAATTCCTTATGAGGCTTATGATGCTGGCGGTGATGGGCATGGTTCACTCACTTCATGTGTTGGAACTCGATGGTTCAGGGCCCCTGAACTACTATATGGATCTATGGACTATGGGATGGAGGTTGATCTTTGGTCACTTGGTTGCATTTTTGCTGAGCTTTTGACCCTTGAACCACTTTTTCCAGGGGCTTCTGACATTGATCAACTCAGCAGGATTATCAATGTCTTGGGCAACTTGACAGAGGAAGTATGGCCAGGTTGTCTAAAACTGCCTGATTATAGAACAATTTCCTTTGCTAATGTGGAAAATCCCATAGGTATAGAGGCATGTCTTGGTAATCGATCCCGTGATGAAATTGCTCTAGTCAAGAAGCTTATATGTTATGAGCCTGCTAGTAGAGCTACTGCAATGGAATTACTACATGATGAGTACTTTAGCAAAGAGCCTCTTCCAGCTCCCATCTCTGAGCTTCGAGTTCCTCTAACAAATAGTGGGAAAGGTGAGGATTCTCCTAGTGGATGGTATGATTACAATGAAAGGGGATCAGATTCTGATTTTGATGACTTTGGCCCCGTGAACATTTCAAAAACTAGCACTGGTTTTTCAATCCAGTTTTCTTGAGCTTTGAAGAACTTCGAAGTGCTTTACAGGTGCAATAGATTCAGTGTTAAACGGAGTCCATTAATCAATTGCCCTAGCCCATCCCAAAAGATGGACATAACTAGTACAAGTAAATTTATATTGTAAAATAAACAAGGAGATTTTGGTGTTAAATGATCCTTCCATTTCTTGTCATCCATTTTACATGCTACTGTACAATTCCAGAATGTGAAAGCATGGATCGATCCATTGTTTTTTGTACAAGAGACATAAATTGGTCTTTTTGTGTATAGACTTAGATTGCGTGTACTTGGACCAAATTGAATTGGATGCAAATTGCACATATTTCCCTTTGGGCGTTTGATAGATATGAAACTGCATTTAATGAACCATGTGCATCAACTGAAATGAAATGTCTGGCTAACTGTAAATGATGGTAGACAATTATTATGGTATACTGTGTAGATTCCAGGGGATGGTTGCTTCACGTTTTTCTCAGTAAGTTTCCAACTAAACACAACAGCCACCTATTAAGAGTTTGAATTCTTGCATTTTCCTCTTCTGGTCTTGACCACTTCCACCTATTTTTAACCATACTGTGCATCAGTCCTGGTGTGTTATTGCTGTACCCTGAGGGAGGCTGACAGTCCTGTGTCACTGATTTTTCACGTGTTTGTGCAAAGGTTCCTTCTGGATGGTTGAAAATGTTCAAAATATGGGTGATGAAAGTTGAGGGATTAGTTCAAGAGTGGGAAACGATTTTCAGTTTAAAAGTTTTTAAAGTGGAACAGAAATGCAGATGCTAATTGGTCTTACTAATCTATGGATGAAGAATTTGGAAAAGTTTCAGATGGAGGATGATTGAAAAGTAGGGCCTCACGGAATCCTCCGAACTTGGACAAGAAGTCTTTTAATCCCAGAAAATGCAAAAAGTTGGAAACAGATGAGAATTTAAGAACTCAAAACAAAGAAATAACCGGGTTGGTAAGCAATTTAATTCTTTCTGCAGAATATAAGGAGATTGAGTCCCTAGGCTTAGAATATTCTGCATATACTATCTCTTGCATCTGTTAAAAGCTTAGAAGAGTCCTCTCATATTTATCCGAGATCTCTCAACATCGATGAACAAGATTTCTACAACATATACTCAAAACTTTCCAAACAATGGCCCACGCAAGATTTCTTTTGACATTGTCAGAAACACCAGTTAACGCTTATAACCGTGGGTCTCTTGAAAAGAATGGTTTATCTAGATGGTGTTTTGTCAACCAAAACAACAAGGATGACGGTAGAAAAAACTGTTGACACTTCATCATCGTCATCTCCACCAAGATGAAGTACTGCAAGTTACAGAATTTTTAAGAAGACCCATAATTAACAAAGAGCTTTTCTGATAAACAAAAAGAAAATCTCTAGTCAAAAACTCGATAACAAGAGACACCATCTAGGCAAATTATTCTTTTCACGAGACCCACTGTTATAAGCGTTAACTGGTGTTTGTTTTCATTATTTCATGCCTTTCCATGGAAACTTCTGACAATATCAAAAGAAATCTTGCGTGGGCCATTGATTGGAAAGTTTTGAGTAAATGTTGCAGAAATCCTGTTTTCGTTTCAAGGGGGCCATCATTTGCTTTTATTGTTGCATGAATTCTTGACCAAAATGAATTACGAAGAAGCCGTACATGAATTGAAGCTTATATTTCGCGGGTTCATTGAAAATTTTAAGTTTATACTTAGGAAATAATAAATTGTTTGGTCAGCCATAAATGGAAGTGAATAAAGGCAGTGTAAAATATATTGTATTTACATTATGGTCCATATCTATTTTTTATTTATATATAGAGCCTATAAATATTTCAGTTTTAACAGATCAGCCCAATTTTATTAAATTACATGATTTAAATCATTGTTTGATTTGAAATTCATGTATATATTTATTTTATGCAAATATCATTTCATTATAATAAATTGTAAAGGATGAAGTAGAACCTTTATTATTCATAGTTTTGCATAAAATGAGGTGTCATGTGATCAATATAATTTTAATTAGTTGAAGATTAGCCACAGCATCTTTGATTAATTAAAAATATATATTATGTGTTATGGATCACATCTAGTAAAATGACACAAATTGTAATTAATTATATTTAAATGTAACAAATTTTATCCTTCAGGAAGATTTATTATATTTGCATGATTAATTAGGACGGAATAGCAAATTATCTTTTTCTTAATTTTACCCTCAGGTATTAAGAAAAAGAATATAATTTGATAGTTTCATCATAAATAGTATGTATGAATCTTTTAGTAATCAAACTAGTAATCAAACGATAATCAAACTAGTAATCAAACGATAAGTTTCAAATTTCCCTCTTAGTAAAGATTTTGTTAGTATAATTGCACCATTATTATCAATGTGAACATTTGGAAGTTCTAGCAACTTATTATCCAAATGATTGTGTATCTAGTTATACATCACACAATGTGCTTAGACCTGGAATAAAAAGTCATATTCTTACCAAGATGAATAACACTCTAATTATCATACAGTAACATCTAATGCAACATATTTTTACAACCTAGATTGTCCAGCTACCGCTTCCTATACAAAGTTAATCAAGTACCTAAAATAGAATTCCTTTAGTCAATATCTCCTGCGATATTTGAATCTGACTAACCGGTAAAGACTATATTTTCACTTCCAAAGTAAAGCTTCAAATTAGGTATGCCCTAGAGATACCTCCTAATTTACCTTACTCAATTCCAATGCTCTCTTATCAGATTTGAAAGATACCAACTAACTTTACCAATATTATGAGCAATATTTAGTTTAGTGCACACCATTGCATACATTAAACTACCAACTATTGATGTATAAGGAATTATCTACGTGTATTCTTTCTCACTCTCATTTGAAGGACTTTGTTTATTACTTAATCTAAAGTGTGTAAGAAAAGGAGTGCTTTCCAATTTAGTCTTATCCATCTTGAATCTTTGAAGTATTTTCTCATTGTTACGAATGGTCCTTATACTAAGAATTTGTTTTCTTGGCTTTACATATTACATGGTAAAAAAAATTATTTAATTGTTGCTTCAACTGCTCAATCCTGGAAGCATTTGAATAACAATAAGCATGTCATCAAATAAAATAATTAAACCATTCTCATAATTTTTGCACAAATGTGCAATAGTCAAAAGTAGTCTTCTTATACCCTTATTCTTTCATAATATACTCAAACTTTTTATACCATTACCTTGACGCTTGTTTCGAACCATATTTTTTAGTTAGCAAATATAATCCTCTTTCCTTTCACCTTAAACACTTTGTTCCTTCAAATCACCAAAAAGAAAGCAATCTTCATATCCATGTAACCCATTGAACTGAACAATGGTAACACCAACAATAACGATGTAAATAAACACAAATTATCCACATGTGAGACACAATATTTTACGTGGAAAACATCTTCAATTCAGAGAACAAAAGCCACATAACTCATAATTCCATGTCAGAACTTCACTATGATCAAATAGAAGATATAAAACCTAGTTTAAATCACTAAAATAGGTACATAAATCCAACATCAAGTAATAATACTTGATGATACAAGGGAAAAACCTTATAAAATATACCAAAAAAATTATGAATTTTAGATCAGTAAAACTTGACTATTTTAGCTTAAAATCGATTAAAAAAAGAGAGAGTAAGAATATGTTGTCCTTTTAACTCTTGTACAAATTTGAGTCATAACCTCTCTAACAGTGGCGAAGTCAGGAATTTGTTTCAGGGAGGGCAAGGTATATATATATAGTTTTTTTTAATCCAATTCACCATGGACAACGACATTCTTTTAGGGTGGGCAACCTCTATATTACATATATATCTTCTTTTTAAAAAAAAATTGAGGGTGGGCTTCTATGTAACTTCGCTACTGCTCTCTAATGGTATTTGAAACTTATTTGGTTATGTATGCCTTCTGCAAATATTTCTCCTCCATCTTTCATGTTCTCTCTTCTTCTTTTTAGAAGTAGAAATCCTAACTTTATAGGCAAATTATGGCTTTAACCATTATAATTTTCTTATCAATAATTTGACATTTTTATACGTAGACAAGGAGTCCAAAACCTAATACCCTATTCTCGGTGGTGAAAGAGAATTTACTAAACTGACCTTGTATGGAGCAATTATGCAAACAACACAAAACAATAGCCGTAAAGAGAAGACATTTAAGAGATTGGGGTTTTGCGTGACGAAAAATACTCACCAGCTGACAAATGTAAAGGAAGAAATTAAAAAAGTAGCTTCATCTTTATATGAAGAATAAAGTGGAAGACTTCACTGCAAGGTAAGGAAGAGACACCTTTTACGGAGGAGACTTTCTTTTCTCCGACTAGAAAAGAGAAAGGGCCTAAGGGTGGTGGGCTAAAATTTTGTACTTAGGAGCCTGAATGTCTTCTTCAACAGCCAATAATGACGCAAGTCGTGTGACTAACTATATAGCTAACAAAAAAAATATTATTTACAAATTACTCAATGTTTATTTTTACAGAGCTGAGAATTGAGATAAAAGCCTTAACTGTACAGTGTTCTCCCTATGATTCCTCGCATATCACTATCATAACTTAAATGGTGGGTTGATAACCACTCAACGTTGAAGTAAAGCCGTTGACCATACACTGAAGGTGAAGTTAGAATAGATTAGCTAGCCAGAGTAGAGTTCTGGTTGGCCTATAGAAAATGATTTCATGTGCCGATTCATCTTTTCTTTCAGAGTTTGGATTTGGGTGTCACTGAGCATTTAAAAGGTCTTTTATCAATAACTTGATTATTCACTACAAATTTTTTTAGATTTTATCCAATTTAAGTGTTAAAATACATAAAAGTAAAAGATGTAATATTCTTTACTGATTATAAATTATTTTTTTCCAGGAAGAAGAAGAGAAAAGGAAATAATATTAAAACTAAAATAAGTAGGAGTATTACCTCCTAACAGGGACGGAGTGGGGGTACTTGCCCCCATAGCCTCCAACAAATTTTATACAAAAAAAATTGTTATTTTAAGTTTTGCCCTTATAAAATAAAATAAAATTTTGCTACATTAAACTTTTGCACCCATTAAAAATAAAAAAAAATTATTAAAATTTTGCCTCCACTTAAAATTAATTTTGGATCCGCCCTGCCTTCTAATATTGGAAAGTAAAGAAAGCTTTGTATGAATTGCATTTTATAGCATAAGAAAGTTGACATGAGTCTTAATGAAACAACCAAACTGTATTTTAAGGCGGGGTTAGTTCCGTTATTGTTATTGCTTTTTTAAAAATATTATTTCTTTGTTTTTAGTTTTTTTTATTCTCATAATTTATAAAAGTCAGGAATAATAGAATTTGTTATTCATTTCATTTTTTATATATTATTTAATTACCTTATGTTAATTATTAATTGAATTATGATAAATAAAATTTAATTATTTAATTTATTTGAATGGATAAAATTATTCAATAAATATATTTTAATGTAAAATACCTTTTAAATACATAAATTTCCAAATCTCGAAAATAATTTTTTGAACATTAAATATTTAATTTAAATAATAATATTAATTTTTAATAATTAAAATAAATACCAATTTCAAAAATAAAATTTTACAAATATTCACCTTTTAATTTTTAATATTAATAAATATTTTTAATAAATTTATATTAGATATTAAACAAAAGTAATAACTTGATTAATTTATAAAATTAATTCATATTTAAAATATATATTTAATATTTAATAATTATTATTAACAATTATATTAATAAAATTATGAAACCTCGTCACTTTTGTACAAAGATGTGAATCTCATACCGTACCAATCAGAACTGGCCAAAAAATAGTACAAAATTTAATAGTATCGTATCAATCGATGGCATCAACCTATATCGGCCTTTTCGACTAGTACTAGCCGGTATTTGAAATACCAGCCGAAGTGTTGGTTAAATCAGAAGAACTAAAATGAAAAAAAGATTTAAAAATACCAAAACCTTATTTCGTTTCTGCTTCATTCTTCCACTTCCCCATCCCGTCAGTCTCCCTCCCCCTTGTCTTTCCGAGTCCAACCTCCTCTTATCTTCTCCAATTTGCTATCACTCTCATTTAGTTGTCTCAACGTGGTCTTTGTCACCTCGTCATCCATTTGCCCTGGTGTCACCGTTGCCAATCGGTATCGTCGCGGCTAATCTTTTGCAATTTGTGGCAGCTTCGAGTCCCAACATCCATTACAGATCATCTTTCAGGCTCCACCTTAGTTATAAGTCCCAAGCCCCATCACAGATTGTCCTCCAATCTCCAGTGCTTCAGCTTTGATCCTGTGCCATCGCATCGCATCACCCTTTTGTGTTGTGTTGTGTTGTGCCATAAAATCTCAGTGTTGTGAGCTGCTATAAAATCTCAGTGTCGTGAGCTTAAGCCAAGGTTGCATTTTGCAAGCAAAAATTCATTCAAAGTGGAACCGTGTGTGTGTCTGATAATTAAGAAATTGATAATGTGATTGTTCGTGATATATTCTTGTGGACTTATGGTGTGTAACTTGTGAATTGTGACTATGGAAGTTAGAATTTGTGTCATTCATAAAAATTAACAGTGTGCTGTTTGGAAATTAGAGTTGGTTTTGTTTTTGTGATGATTGGAAATTGGAATTTTGAATTGAATTATGAATTTGAGGCTATGTCTGAATTTTGAAATTAGATTATTAATTTGAGGTTGTTATTGTTTGAAATTTGAGAATTAGATATATTAAAATTTTAATAAAAGGTTAGTCTTTATTATAAATTGGATTATATATTACAAATTGAATTTTGTAATATCAAAATAGAATAATTAATTTATGGTTTAATTATATGATTATTAAATATACAAACTGAGTTATAATTGTGAGCTTTTGTTTATGATTGGATTATTAATAAACTAATCAAGAATTATACAAAATAAGTTACAATTAAGAGTTTATGGTTTCATATAATTATACAATAAAGGTTATAGTTGTGAGTTTATGTTTAAATTATGTAATCACACAAAAATATAATTAAATTATGTGATTACACAAATTGAATTATAGATGTAGTTTATAGTTAAATTATGTAATAATATAAAATGAGTTATAGTTGTGACTTGTGAGTTTATTATTGAATTATATAATCTTACAAAATAGGTTATAGTTGTGATTTTATTTTTGAATTATATAACTACATAAAATAGTTTATAATTGTGATCGTATGTTTGAATTATATAATCACACAAAATAAGTTATAGTTGTGAAAGTGCAATAATCAATGTATATATTTGATGTTTGGGTTGATAAAGAAACATAAGCTATTGAGAAATTATTATTGTATCTATTTCGTCTTCTTTTTTAACACAACTTTATTTTTATAAGAAGTTATTAAGTTAATTTTGATATATATCTTTATTTATTTTTATAGATAAATGGAAGAAAGTTCAAGTACTCTTGATAATTCGTCAACAGATTCAATGATCCAGCCTGGGCTCATGCTGGATTGGTTCTTGGAATAAAGAACCATATCATTTGTTTGTATTATAACAAGCATTTATAAGGTGGAGGAATCATTAGATTAAAGAAGTATTTAGCTAAGGTCAAAGGTGATATAGAGTCGTTGTAAAAAGTGAGCTATTATGTGAAATGACAAAAAAAGTTTTTGTTTAAAGAGTTTTAGCATGAGAAAGATAGAAGGCAAATAGTGAATTACGAATTGGTTATGGAAGTTCTTTTATTAGTAGTCAAGATGGTAGTGAGGATGCTGAAGGTGGTTGTATTCTTACCCAACAAGAAGGGAATATTGCATGTGACGTTAAGAAAAGAAGAAAGACATATGTCTAATTTTTTTACACCACAAACAACTCCTAGAGCTTAGCCTTCAATTCATAGTGCCTTATAATCTAGAGAAACAGCTCATAATGTGGACATGATAATAGCTAAATAGTGATATGATTTAATTATAACATTCAATGTCGCTCAGTCTTATTATTATCAACTTCTGATAGATGTTATTGCCTTTTACAATTCAGGATATAAAGCTACTTCAATTGATGACTACAGAAGAAAACTTTCAAGTAGCTTTGTTAATGAAATAACAAGTTATTTAGATGAAAGAAGAATGACTTGGGCTACTTATGGGTAGTCAATCATGTGTGATGGTTAGAAAATAGAAGAAATGAACTTATTATTAAATTTTTGGTTTATTATCCAAAAGGGACAATGTTTTTTTAAGTCTATTGATGCATCTAGCCTTGTTAAAAATGTTGATACTATATTTCAGATATTTAATGATGTTGTAAATGAAGTTGGGTCAGAAAATATTATTTAGTTCATTACTAACAATGATTCTGCTTATAAAGTAGTTGGAAAAAGATTACAAAGAAGGTATAATTTTTTTATTGGACTCCTTGTGCTTCACATTATATTAACTTGATGTTATAAAATTTAGGAGATGCTAGATATTTTCCTATTATTGAAGAGACTGTATAAAAAGAAAAAAAAGGTTACCAAGTTCATATGTAATTGTGCATGAGTCCTGAATTTAATGAGAAGGAATTTCACAAATGGTAGGAATTTATGTCATCTTAGTATTACAAGATTTGCGACTAATTTCTTATCACTTCAGTGTTTTATTCTGATGAAGAAGGAGTTGAGGCAAATGTTTACAAGTAATAAGTGAGTTGTATTGTATCTTAGTATATTAGGTCTAATGTTGAATTTGAGGTTTCTAGAATTATACTTGAAAATAATAAATTTTGTTCCCAAAGTCAATTTGTCATTCAAGGTATTTCGTATAGTGATGAGAAAACAACAATAGGTTATTTATATGATGCCAAGGAGAGGGCGAATGAAGCAATTAAGACCAATATGAAAGATAAGATTTCTTTGTACATACCTTATTTTGCAGTTATTAATAAGAAATGAGAAAGGCAATTTTTTCCCTCTGTTGTTTACAACTGGGGCATTTTTTTAATTCTATTTTTTATTTCAGACCAAGTTTTACACACAAAAAACTTAAGGTAATAGGCAAATGTTATTGAACTTATCCATTCCAAGAAAAGGAATGGATTTTGGGATGCCTACTGCTATTCATCAAAAAGACAAATCCAATCCAAGTATATATATTTTTTCACTTTTGTTACTTGTTGAAAATTAATAGTTACTTTATTTTGTTTATAATGTTACTTTTATTGTCTTACAGTTGTTTGGTGAGACCAATTACAAAGTGGTGTTTCAGAATTGTAAAAGTTTGCAAGTCGAATTATAAGTCAATATGTAAGTGTAATAAGGTGTGAAGAGAATTGAAACACATTTGAACTTATCCATTCTAAGAAAAAGAATAGATTGAAACATAAAAGATCGAACAACTTGGTATTTGTTCGATATAATTTAAAACTTCAAAAAAAGTATGTTATTATCATTATTAAGTTGGATATAATTTCTTGTAATTTTTTAATTATTTAATATTATTTATTACTAGGATTCTTAATAGAGTAAGTAGTTCTGTAAATCTAATTTACCTCACCATATCAATTTTTGGCGAATTGGGTTTCTGAGGAACCGAGTTTGATAAATGAGAGTAATTTAGAAGATAATTTTGAATGGAAAAGTATTCATATATCATTTAGTAAAATGAATTTAAATGATATTGATTATGAGACTCCTCTCAATGATGAGAAGTTTGTATCAAATAAGAATTGAGTTCAATGCGATATAAGCTAATATTCAATTAAATTAAGTTTTAAGTTTTCATTTCTCATCTTCTTTTAATTTCACTTATTTTTTATGTATATGTTAAATTCTATATACTCAATATAAATATAATTGTAAATATTTTTGTTTCAAGTTTCACTTTTAAGTGGTTGTTTGCTCGACATTAATTCTTATTATAAATTTTAATACTTAGAGAGTCATATATATTTATTTTTTTATTTGATATTTTGATGTAATTTTTATTTATTATATAATGAAATTGTAACATCTTAAGTACTTTGTATTGTCCTTAATTTTATATTTACATGAGGATTAAATTATCTTTTTTATATTAATTATAGTTGTTAATTATATGTGAAATATGTGAAAAGTAATATTGATGAAAATAAATAGGATGTTGTTATTTCAAATTTATAATATTATGATTTTTATAGATAAAATTGATGTAAAATTATAAATTATACAATAAAATATATTGAGAGAATATTTGTAATTTTAAAAAAATTCAGGGGCAGTTGGTTCGCATGGAAAAATGGTAATAGGAATGATAATGAATATAGTGAAGAATGTAAATGGATATTATCATTATAATTATATATGGTAGTTGGTCAAGAGAAAGGAATGGTTATCATTACTATTGATAGTGGTTGGTTTGTAGAAAAAAATTGAGAAACAAAAATTTATTATATTTCAATTAATTAATTACAATATTTTAATTAAAATGTTTTTAAAATATTGTAATTAATTAATTGCAATATATTAATTAATTAAAATATTGTAATTAATTAATTACAATATTTTAATTAATTAATGAATTATATTTTAATTAATTATATTGTAACTAATTAATTAATTATTTTTAATTAATTATAAAGTAATTAATAATAATAATAATAATATTTTAAATTATATTGTAATTTATTATAATATAATATAATTAATTAATTAATTCCAATAATTAATGAATGAATTATATTTTAATTTATTACAATATTTTAATTAATTATATTGTAATTAATTAATTGATTAAATTAATTATAATGTAATTTATTTATTAATAATATTATTTTAATTAATATATTGTAATTAATTATATTTTAATTAATTAATTCTATTTAATTAATTAGTATTAAAAATATTTATAAAAAAAGAGTCACTATTAAAGAATGAATTTTATTCCTCTACTAAATAGAGGATATGAAGAATTCCTCAAAAGTGAGATATTAAACTATTATCCCTATAATGATAATCAACAACTAACCATTCATTTTTCATTCCTTACCCTATAACTCTTTCTCAAGCCTATCAACCAAGTACCCTTTAAAAATTATTTTATAAATTTAAAAAATTATTTATTGAAAATAGCCTCTTTACTATGTAGAGGTAAAATTGCGTACTATCAGAATTCTCTAAATCTTGCTTTATTATAAGACTTTAAACTGAGTGTGATAAAGATAATAATAATAATGATGGAGTAAGTGCCCTTCAGACTAAGCTCAATAAGATAAGGGTATTTTTGGCACTGAGTAAGTAGGGTTAAAGTTCTCATTAGGAATTTAGCTTAAAGGCTATTTCGGTTCAGGGAACGGTCAAAATATCAACATGATTCCTTATTGCTATGAATTCCAACCGTAGGATATATGTTTTCAACGACAACCGTCCGATGGAACGAAACTGCAAATAAGCACCATTGAATATACAAACAAAATTGAATTTCAAAACCTCTAGAGAGAGAGGGAGCAGCGAAGAAGAAGCAAACCAGAACCTCTTTTCTCCTCTCTCTTATCTTTCACTTGCAAAGCTTCAATCTTTGAAGTATTGCCTTGCATTTGGTCTGATTATTGGGCTCTTCTGTTTCAATCTTTGAGCTGGTTTATGTTATTGTTGTTAATTATAAAACTTTTGTGTGTCGAAATCAGGATTTTTGGATCCAAATTTGAAGGAATTGTAGTGAATTCAGCTTGTGTTGCTAGATTTTTGAAGTCTTTTGCTATTGAGGATTTTGTTTGTTTAATTTAATGGGACAAGGTGAGGGAAGCGAATTCCCTCCAAAAAAGACGCCACAATCCGAAAACAACTCCAGCGCAGAGTTTCCGGCGAAGAAGCTAGCGAGACAGCTCGATTTCACGCAGGAGAGCTTGGTGTTGCCGGAGCATCCTCAATATCAGCAGCACCATGTGGTGGCGGCGGCGCAGAACCAGTTGCCTCCGGTGATGGCGATGCCGCATATGCATCAGCATCAGCATCTTCCAGCTTCGAGGTTTGCATTCAAGTCTCTAGGAAATTGGTTTTATGAAAGCTTGAGTTTTTGGTGTTTGAGGTGGGTGGTACGGTGTTATTACTGAAATTAGCCGGATTGATTTGGCTTTTTTTTTTGAGAAAGGTTTTGATAAAGATTGAATATTGCGCATTTTTATTGGATAAATGAAGAGTTTCTTTTTCTCCTTTGGATTGGCTTAATTCTGGGGGGAGACTTAATATTTTCTGAAATTCTTTGTTAAATGTTATTCGTCTTTGTGGGTGGGTTTTGATTTCGCATTCGTATTACTATGTATCAGATCGATCGGTGTGGAGACATGTTCTTTTAATTATTCTGAAAATGAAGCCCTATTTTGGCTTAATGACACTCACCTTTCACTGGACAAGGAATAAAGAATGGAACTTCATTGAGATAACGCTGGTATATTTCAGGCAGTAGAGCAGGGGAGCTGAAGTAACAGAAGAGAAAGTTGTAACATTTCTTTTGAAACAGAAATTTAACTGTAAACAACGCAAAGACGATGATTCTCAACAAATAACTTATACGTGTGGTCATTTATATCTATCTACAAAATATTTTAGTTAATTAAGGAGATATTGTTTCATCTTGCATACATCTTTTTTTAAAATGTTAAAACTTTGCTTCCAGGAATGTGGTTATTCATTGTTCTTGCCTTATTTTAATGAAAATAGTAAAAATGAGAGCTACTCTTTTGTAATGTCTCTTCCATTTTACCTTATATCCTCTTTTAGTTCTAGGAAATTCTTGTCCAGGAGCAATAACTCTAAAAGTACTAAACTGTGTGACACCTCTGTTTCCCATTACTTTCACTAACATCACTTTTCCTTTGTCAAGAAAACCAGAGTCTCCAAAATCAAGATCAAGACCAAATGCAGAACCCAAGCAAGGCACTCCTAAGAAGCTAAAACAATGTAACTGCAAACACTGCTGCTTGAAGCTGTAAGTACAATCTTTTTCTGATGCCATAGGTACATCCTTGCAAGTTGTTATACACTTGACATATGAAGTGCTCTTCCTAAGTTTTGATTCACTGACTTCCTAGTTGTTGAGTACTGTTTATGCATCTTACTAGAGCCCTTTTAAAGTACCTTAATATTATAAAATGTATTCATTGTGCTTTTGTTTAGCTATCGAAGTAAAATAGCTTTATCTCTCTCTCTTTCACTCTCTCACTTACTCTTATCCTGTTTTTGAGTATAATCCGTGATTTCCCAGTTCTTGTTGTTGCTTGTTATCCTTCAT
>JAOSBP010000205.1:9064121-9080797 GCA_027563825.1 Erythroxylum mucronatum | reverse complement strand
CAAAGAAGGCACTCCTAAGAAGCTAAAACAGTGTAACTGCAAACACTCACGCTGCTTGAAGCTGTAAGTACAATCTTTTTCTGATGCCATAGGTACATCCTTGCAAGTTTTTATACACTTGACATATGAAGTGCTCTTCCTAAGTTTTGATTCACAGACTTCCTAGTTACTGAGTACTGTTTATGCAGCTTACTAGAGCCCTTTTAAAGTACCTTAATATTATAAACTGTATTCACTGTGCTTTTGTTTAGCTATCTAAGTTACAGTTCATAAATGATACACGATATCATGAACATAAAGCTAATGTACCATATCTTGAATTCTTGTCAGGTATTGTGAATGCTTTGCTTCTGGAACATATTGTGATGGTTGCAATTGTGTAAACTGTTATAACAATGCCGAAAATGAGTCTGCAAGGAATGATGCTGTTGAAGCAACATTGGAGCGTAATCCAAATGCATTCAGGCCTAAAATTGCCAGCAGTCCTCATGGAACGCGGGACAGCCAGGTATGATGGTTAACTTTTGTAGGCTAATCTCAATAGGATAAAGCTTCTAGATTTCTGCAGTTAAAAATTCTAATAGTGGTTATTCTTGTCTTGAGGGATTACTCATCACAATTTTTAAGCTAATACTGATATGATCTTCTGACAGAATTAACATTCAAACATGAATTCATGTATCTCTCCATTGACAATTTTCCTCGTATTGACTTTGGCATACTCTTATTACAACTTTGAAATGAATAACCAAGTAGAAAGTAATTGAAAGTTGTTATTTTCTGTGCTGCTGCCTTCATATGTTAAAGATTCTGGATTCATTTGCTCTGAAGATAAACAGCTTTCTCTTAAATTTGATGAGCTGGTTTGGATGCTATTGTCAAATTTTCTATTATTCTGTTGTCCTTCAGATTTTGATGCGTAGGTCAGTTCATTGGTTAAAGTATTATTTAATCGAAACAAAGATAAAGATGAGGTGGTGAAAAATCAAATGGTTCTAGTTGCTATGAAATTGATCCAATTACATTTACTCTGATCTCCATTAACCTTTTTTCTTTGAAATAGCCTCTTCAGTTTATTTTATCAATGTTGGACTGAATCTTTGTATTGTTAATGAGCATGTGAACTCGTTTTCAACATTTGCAGGAGGAAGCTATATTGGCAAAGCACAACAAGGGATGTCACTGCAAGAAATCAGGTTGCCTCAAAAAATATTGTGAGTGTTTCCAAGCTAACATCCTATGCTCTGAAAATTGCAAATGCATGGACTGCAAGAATTATGAAGGAAGTGAAGAGAGACAGGCTCTCTTTCATGGTGATCAAGCCAACAACATGGCATATATTCAACAGGCTGCAAATGCTGCAATAACTGGTGCTATTGGATCCTCTGGTTATGCATCGCCTCCAGTATTAAAGAAGAAAAAAGGCCAGGAACTTTTTTATGGGCGAGCAGCTAAAGATCCAGCATATCAAAGGCTTGGGCATTTTCAACAGGTGAACATCCTTTGACTATTAGTGATCCCTCTGGTGTTAAAGAACATCATTTTCATCCAAAATCATCTTAGCTAGCTATGCATGTCTTTTAAGACCAAGATAAAATATATTTACTGTTCTTTTTCGATCTTCTTAGGTGCTGGATATGAACATAACTGCTGTCTGATTTTATGATTATGTTTTCCGATTGAATCATTATTCTATTTATTGCATCAATGATGTGATTTATTGGTTACTAGTGTGTGATGTCCATGTTTAGCAGGCCACTCAGACCAGGCCTTCTCCACCATCCTCTTTGTTGTTTCCTAATCCAGTTGCTGGTAGTGGTGCCGCTACATCATCCGGTGCTTCAAAACTCTCATATAGGTATAATGAAATTCTTTTGGGAAATATGATATACTGCTAAAATGCTTCTCAAAATAACTAATATTTATTCTATCATCGAAGGTCTTTGTTAGCAGACATTATCCAACCACAGGACTTGAAAGAACTTTGCTCGGTCCTGGTTGTTCTGTCAGAAGCAGCTGCAAAGACACTTGCAGGTATGTTAATTTTTCAATAACAAGCATGGATATGTTACCTTTATTGCTATATGCGATGTATGTAGTCTGTCTCTCTGCTGCAACACACGAAAAATTTTACACATGATCATTGTGAATGTTTGATATATGCCAGATTGGGTTCTAGAAGTTTCTATTAGATAGGTAGTACAACAGCGATAGGAATCTTTGCATGTTTGGGCCTTCTCTCTCCCTCTATTTTCATTTTGTTATACCCAATAAAGTTATCAGTGTAACTAAACAAGAGAAGTCCCATCTCAATCTAAGTTTTCTTCTAAGATTCAGTAATCGCTTTTATAGACCTGATTTGCAACAGGAGAAAAACACATTTACCAATGTCACATGTATACAAGAAGATACATGCTTATATTCCATGCATTTGCAGACATCTCAAGGTGGAGCTGCAACCTAGCAGGATTTTTTAAGCATCCATGTAGCTTTTTAACCCTGCATTTGCATTTTCATGTGGGAGCACCATGTTCAGTTACTCTTTTATTGTAAATATGCTTCTAGTACTACGATTATTTAGCATTTTATTGACTGAAAGAGACGGAGAAAATTGAAATGTACTGTCAAACATTTTTCAGTGGTTGACTAGTGGTGTTTCTTGTGAAATTTTTATGGATCCAGAAGAAAGAAATGCAATAGAAAAGCGTGTGGAAGATGAAGCTGAAACTTGTCTCGCCTCTTCAACCCAAGGAAGATTTCAGAGTCAGGACTCCGTTACTGAAAAAGTTGTCACTAAAGATCATTCAAGTATAAACCAGTACAGTAATGCTGACCCTGATGATTTAAATCGTGATTGGGCTGATGCACCAAAAGGAAGGCCAATGTCTCCTGGAACTTTGGCATTGATGTGTGATGAACATGATACAATGTTCATGACAGCTGCTTCGCCCAGTCGGTTAACAGGTCCTGGCTGCAACAATTCACAGTTGCCTGACGGCCAAGGTGTGACAGAGGTTTACGAAGAACAAGAAAGGATCATCTTAACTAAGTTTAGAGATTGTCTCAATAGGCTTATAACGTTTGGAGAAATTAAAGGCAAGCATTTCTCTCTCTTTTAAATTATGTAATCTAATACGTGAAAAACAGGAATGCTAAAGCCAAGATTTGATAAATTCACAACATTATATACTATGAATAGAGTTTCTCTTTATCGCTGCTTATTAATGAGCCAATTTTTCATTGAGTAAACTGAGAAGGCACCTTCGAGTATTATATTGCTGTAATATTTGAATTCTCAGTTGCTAGTGTTTAGGCTAAGAACACGTTTCATCAATGAAAACTCTACATATGGCTGTTATCACCAAGTGCATACTAGGTTAGATGGCTTCTCGGCAGTTAGAATGCCCGAAGTTATTGTGCAGGCTTTGACATCTATGTCAACCACATAACACGAGAATTGAAATTATTTGGCTTTCAACTGTTCAGACATGATGCAGACGCCAAGCCATAACAAATGCATAACTTTGTTCATTTGTTTTGTTTTTCTTGTTTTAGTTACTGGGAAGTAAAATCAATTCCACTTCTTGCAGAGACAAAGTATACATTAGCCAGAAGCGAATTAGGGAATGTTAAAGACCCATGGAACAATGGTGCCGGGATGGCCAGAACTGGAACAAACAACCTACATGTTCCCTTGAGCAATGGCACTGCGAAATCTGTTTTTCCACCAACTGCCAAGCCTTCCCATTTGGTGGCATCTACAGCTGCCGCTTCTGTTCCTGGACTTCCAAAAATATCAGCCCTTCCTCAAAATGGAGATGACAAGCCAAAATCTTGAAGAATAACTGGAGAAATTTGCTTGAGGATGGGGATCAAGTTAAGCCACTGGATCTCTGTAATCGTGAACTGATGCTGTTCCAAGCTTCATGGCTGATGCAGCAATCTGCAAGTTAGCAGGGACCTCACTCTTTGACAATGGCCATCATGTTATTTAACTCTGCCGTCACATATATTGACGTCTACGACCCCGATTGAAGTCGAAGTTACAATTGCTGAGTCTTCAAACTGCACAGCATATCGTAGATATTTAATAGACGCCATTGACCCATAGATTGTATTACCGCGTGGTAGAAACCAAGAGTGTTTGGATCATCTGTTGAAATAGATAAGAAAGAAAATAATTATTTCAAAGAATGAAATAGATTTTAAAAAAATAGAGTGAAAGTGGTATTAATTAGTATGATTTATTGTTAAAATTTTTAATAATAATGTATGTAATGATTAATTTGAAAATATAAAATTTAAAATGACAAAATTCTTATTAATTATTTTTTTTCTTATTGTTTTTTCTTATTATTTTTATTTTTGGATTCGAAGAAACCCCACAAGCGGGTCAAACGGACTCACCTCTCAGAGAGCTAAGTGGCTACACCTCAGCGGACTCACCTCTCAGAGAGTTAAGTGGCTACACCTCAGCAGAAGGCCAAGCGGCTACACCCTATCACAAAGGGTCTCACTAATTCTCCATCCATAAGTACCTCGGTTGCTCCAAATTCTTACAAGAGAGATTAACAAGAAATCGAACCTAGAACTTAACTGAAGTCAAATCTCGCTCTCAACCATGAAGTCAAATCTCGCTCTCAACCATGTAACTACACTTACATTTTTAGATACACTATAAATTCATGAATTAAGGTTTTTATTCCGGACTGTTTTATCTGTTTTTTCTTAATTTGTTTTTCTTCACCCTCCGCTGGTGACATTTCAGAAAGGCAAGGTTGGAATTAGTTCCATAATTAGACTATCATCCCTTGACACAATCATTCCAATCCTATTAACAATGCTTTTAATAAATTTAAACATTTATCTAATTTGGAGGGGTGCGCCAGGCCCTTGCAGCAGTGCAACGCATGGGCGACGCTCCAGAGACCCAATAGCAAGCTACTGTAGTGGTCTCTGCCCCTATAAAAATTAATTTAATATCATGTGAGTCGATGACCCACGTATCAGATATTAAACTGATAAGAACAGATACTACACTTGATCTTAGCCAAAAGGCCGAGAAAGGTATGCTTTGCCTTTAGTTTCAAATTCTTACTTATAGCAGCTTCTCTGTTTAACTAAATGCTCTTCTTTACGATATGGGATTGTCCTTTCTATACTCCGTCGGTTCTAGACTTTCACATACTCGTAAAATAAAGCTAGCCCAAAATGCCGGAAGTACATACTCTATTAGGCCCACTCCAGTCAAACATAGTCACATAGATCAACTCATTACAAGAGTAGTCACAATACTTACTTTCCCAACGCTTAAATGTCATTTTTAAATAAATCTTTTATCTTTGTAGTGTTGGAAAATTAGGGTGGACCTGATCTTGCACACAATGGATACAATATCATTTTTTTTCTTGATTTCTCAAAATTTAAATTTGATATTTTTCTTATTGTTTCTCTTGAACCGTTTCTTGTCCGTTCTCTAACAATATCCACAAAACATGTTATGAGAACTATGTAATTATTACAGTCAAAATTAGGTTAGGAGTAACTCTGTTGGAACCTAAGCCTATTATAAATAAGCTTTAAGTATTTTAGTAATTTAATTCAACTTCAATTAAAATTACAATTAATTCTAACTAAATACCAATTGTACCAAAATAAGATTTAATATTATATTGATCCTTATTTATTAAATCAGTTTCTCAAACTTTACAATCAAATTCAATTTGATTAAAATAACTTTCTCTCTTCAATCTATTAATTATGTAACTCATTAAATTCTCAAATATGTTAGCAATGGATATAAATTATAACTCTAAATTATATTTAGAATTAGAAAAATTAAACTCCTTTTATTCATCTTTAATTCTCTAATTAAATAAGTATATTCATAAATCAAAATTAGCGTCTAACAATGCATTATGACTACCCAAATATTTAGAAATATCAAAGAAATTTTGACTAACCTTTTCATGCATGATTATTTAGTATAATTCAATTATTTCACCATATAATGTTATGAATAAACACAGAGTATGAAATTAATGTTTACTCTATTTTGAATCCAATTATATTGTTTTTTTCATTAAAAATATCAATTAATAACATTTGAAAACTATTTTCAAAGTGGCATTCTATCTTAGCCAAGAATTTTCTAAATCAATAATAATCGAGAATAATATAACATTTTCCTAATTACTTTAAGATGGTGAATTTCGTATTAATAGCACAATTACCTATATATAGTTCATATTATATTCAATGACTATCAATTGAGCTACCATTAACTAACATAGGTAAAGTCAAAAAATTAGTTATACAATCATCACAATAAATTTTTTTTATAGATATATAAACAATGTTTCAAATGAAATTCTTATATGGGATTAGTTCAATAAACTTATTCTTTAACAAACACTCGTACGTTTGTTTAAATGTCTCTATATTTCATGAAATCGACTATTTCTTTTATGAAGAAGAAACATAACTTTTGTTATTCTTTTTATACCTTATTAATGCCCAACTTCAATAGAACAATAGCTATAAACAATTTAAGAATAATAAATTAATGCAATATAAATCTTTTAATTATAATTTCATTTGTAATATACATTTACCGATTACCTAAACGGCATAAACTAACAAACATGTAATGGGTAAATTACCTAAACGGCATAAACTAACAAACATGTAATTACACGCTATAACAGTAATTACTAATACCGATTTGTTTTTAGGTTTAATTGATGATAAGTTACTTGAATAGGATAAATTTTCGATATTTCAATAATATTTAAACTAGAACATTTTTCTTACTAATTTTTATCATTAAATCAAAAATAAAATTATTATTACATTATTTTACTTATTGTAAAATACACGTCTGTTGATATAAAATATAAACTGATTTTCGTGACAATCTACTTTATTAAAATAATATATTATATTAGTATAATTAACACAATTTATAAATTGAATTAATGTTACTAAATTAAATAAAGTTCTAAATTTGAAAAATAAGTTACCGCATTATTCATAAAGGATTTTAAATGATTAGTAACCAAATATCGGGACGTGATCCTCTGTACCTACTCTGTGCTCGTTGCATCTGAGCCATCTATTTTTGTGAGTTTCATATAAATGGATGACTCAGATGCAATGAGCACAGAATAGGTATAAAAATAGGGGTACAGAAAATTTGAGGCCCAAATATCTCCACAGAATTGATACGTCTACTTTATAGCAAACTCGAAGTTACTCTCTCGGGTGAGCGCGCGTTGTCTTTATTGAATTACAATTCTAGTGACATTTCTTAAACCGCAGACTACAATCAGCGGCACAGAGGGCAAAGGTCCTCCGAGAGGGGCTTCGGCAAATAACGAAGTACTGATTCCAACCATTCAAGCAGGTACAGGTGAAGCATATTATTTTTAGTGTACGTTTCAAACAACAGGAGTTATACAAAATAATTCATCCTGGAAACAGGGCTTTATTGCTTGCACTTTCAGGGTTTTCGGACTTTAAAAAAAAGCTGATAGCACCAAGTTTACCTTACTGGCCTGCGTAAGGTCTGCTGACTGGAACATAAAGACTTGTGCTCTATAATCGTGACTTTGATCCTGTAGATGAGGAAGTAGGTGCACTCTGCAGGAAACAGAGTTTCATTAGTTTCATAATTCTTCATTGGCACAATTCTTTAACGTGCCCTGGATGCGTAGATTAGAGTCTATGTGCTTGCAAGTACGCAAGGGAATTTAGGAAACATGGGAATTTCAGATAGCTCAGTTTCTCAGGAAACAAGAAAAAGTATAAACAAAGAAATTATATAGAAAAGAAACATTCAGAAAAAACATTTCACACCGGGTAAAATGGATACCAACACGATCTTCAATGAAGATAACAAATAAAGAAGTCTTCACTTTAAGGGATTCCAATGGAAAATATGGCCATATCTTGGGGATGGAAAACTACAATTAAGAATAGTATTCTTACCAAAAGAAGGCCCTTCGTGGCCCTTTCTTCCAGATACCGTGATGGTTTATAGAAACCACCATATGTTTTAGACCATTTCTTCAAACTTGAATATATATGTTTTGGCCCCATCGAGTCTCCCCAGAAAACAATTCCCCCACTGCCAAAGAGAACCATTCCGGTAAGACTACAGGTATTTACATTAGTCTGTATTCACCATAGACAAAACAGAATTTTGACACACATATTATTCACAAATGCTCCAGCTGATTTCATCATAAGCAAATAGAGGAAATTTGTGACACACATTATGCTTACAAAGCTCAACTAGCCAAAGCAAAACGTGAGAATCGATAAAAGCACCCACCGATAGGAGGGAAAACTCATTCCAAGAACAGAAGCAATATCAAGGTCTGATGCTCGAATTACCACTCCCTCATCGAGAACATTACATGCCTCATTCACCACTGGAAAGAGGATCATCTCAATTATATCTAGGTCAGTGACATTTGGAGGCTGCAAAAGCAATTCAGTATACTTGCATTAGTAGTTTGTCGACTGAAACTGAGGTAAGATTTATGGAAGCATCCATAACTGTGCACAATGACAGACGCTATCATCCTAAAGCAAGTTAATTGCAAGCCAATGGTAGCTTTGCACAAACTAAAGTACTTTTCCATTAGGCATGATATTCGCAATCCGTCTGGACTCCTCAATGATTGGTATCACAGAGGGATCAGGTTTTGGCTTACTTCCCTTCTCATACAAGTAGTATCCCCTACCATTGATTTTACCTGACATGAGATAAGCATAAATAAATTCAGATCAAGCAATCACCAAAAGTATTATCACGTAGAAATTGAAAATATCATCCAAATGAAAATAATCTCCATTACCATTACGTCCATCTTTCAATAAAAGGTCAACTAGTGGAGACCCGAATGTACGACCACGAAACACTCTATCAAATTCCTCCCTTACTGCAACACCAATTCCATATCCAGCTACATCCTGAAGCCTGCAAGTATAATGAGACAGTTTATAGCTACAACTAGAACACGGGCAAAGGAGTATAATCCGTGCATAGACAAATATCAAATTGAGATATTGATACTGCAACAGTGTCTCAATCACATTTATTTCCATAGCCTCAAAAAATCTTTTTATTACACACATTTGTATATTTCACCAGGTCAAGGGATTTGTTTTTCAAAGGATAGGATAACTAGTACTTCTAAATAATAGAATCAGGGCTAAGGATCTAACAACTAATGAATTTCAGCTATGATATTAAGACATACTATCATCCATCTCGAGTTCCATTGCCTATTGGAAAGTCCTTCCATCAGATGCCAACATCCACTTTTTCTTTCAACATCGGAATCCAAATCAAATTATATGGCAAATACATTCCCAAATTTTGCCCTAACACGGTCGGGTACCCAATTACAATTCAAAGGAAGCTGTTAATTATTAACTTCTCCAGATATAAATTTTCCAACATAATTATCTTACATATGTAGATTGTAGAATAATCCTTATTTAAAATGTTTACATAAACAAGTGAAAAAAAATTCAATGAAGTAGTTTAAGGAACCTGAGAAGCAACTGCAACACAAAATATCTTATTTTGTTCCAAGGCATGACAAACGTAAGAGTACAATAGAGAAAGCCTTGGTAGCATACTCTACGCATGCAACAAAGAGAGAACCTACGCAGCCAGGTTTCTGAAGTCGAGTTTGTTAGATCAGCATACCGGACATTCACCATACAGTGCATGGGAAACACAGTTTAACCATCATAAATGATAATTTGCAGCATATATTGTACATATTGGCAGAGAAATTAAACATGATTGCATACTTTTCCTTGGCAGAAAAGAGAAATAATTATCATCTTGCAGCCAATACTTTTCCAGTGTCAAGGAATATAGTAGTCATGGCAATAATTAGCTTGAGAAGGTCGACAATTGGCTAAAAGTGTAAAGCATTGGCCAGTGGTACACCATGCAAAAGGAAAGTATAGCATCAAGGGAAGATTATTACTGGAATGGGCCAATAGGGAAGCCAAAGCTTCTGATCACCCCATCAATTCTGAACAGATCCACACCTAAATGGACCAAAAGATGTGCACCTTGAGTATATGGGAAGAAAGTCCGGTTGACCCCAAAGCCAGTGCAGTTACCCACCACAACAGGAACTTTCTTTATTTGTTTCGCAACGGTCATGAGATCTAGAATTGCTTGTGCAGAAGTCTTATCAGACCGTACAATCTCCAGAAGAGGCATCACGTGAGCAGGACTGGCCATTAAAAATGAAAGTCATACAAATTACAAAAAAAAGCCAAAGTATAAACATAGCTATGCTAGAGACCATCATCGTAATTTGAATAGGTTGACTGAGATATATAAGAAATTATCATATTTTAGGTAGTCTCAATATACAGACAACAAAATGGTCGCACAGACACTGAACAAATAGAGAATAAAGATGATTGTAACCTGAAAAAGTGTGCACCAATGATGCGATCATGAGAGGTGGTTTTCTCTCCAACTAAATTGAGGTTAATAGTAGACGTATTAGTTGCCAAAATGCAATGAGGTGGGCAGACCTTCTCAATTTCAGTGAAAATTTTTTGTTTCAAGGGAATGTTCTCAATAACTGCCTGCAGATTGAAGTGACAAACAACTTTTTAACAGATTGCACAATAGTTTCTACGCAATAGAAAAAAGACTATTAAAATCCCTTTCAACATCATTGAATAAAAGTGACACTGAACTAAGAGTGAACGCAAAAAAAAATCACAAGAATCCCAACTGCACAACTTGATTAATCTGTTATCCAACCACACTAAAATACTCCAAGCAATTGCCATGATAACAATGTTGAGTTAAGAAATTGAGACTTAAGCTCACCTCGATGACCATATCCACATCTTCAAAATCTGAGTAGTCCAATACTCCTTTGAGAAGCGAAAGGGCTTTATTTGCCTTGTCCTGTGTCAACTTTCCTCTTGTTACTAAACTTTGAACATTGGCTGCCACATAAAAAGGGATTAACACCAAGCTCTTTCTCTATCTAAAAGGCTTCAGGTTATTTATTTTTTTTATATCTTTTTATGCAAAAACTAGGCTCCTGGTATGTTGTCCCGCTTTCATAGCAAACAAGTAGAAAACATCCTCATGAAATACAAAATAGAAAGTCGATGTGTGTGGTAAAGTATTTAAGTCAGGAAAATACAAATCATCAATTTATACAAACATGATAATCATGATTAGGCATTCTTCTATGTAATTGTCATTCTCTTACCTGCACTGCAAATCAATAGAGCCCATAATGTTTACAACTTATATTGTTACACTAGTTATACTTGGAAAAACTGTGCAAAATCTATCATGAACTACTTAAAGAAGTGTCCATTTTCTTGGATAAGCTGACAATCCTCAGCAGCCAAATCATCATCCAACTCAAACATTAGCAAACTGAAGCCCCTCTATTAATCAGAACAAGTCGAACACAACTGATGGCCTATTTTCTAAATAAGTAATATAACAGTCCTTAACCTTAATAAATACCTTCTATTGTTTTTGTACCCTTCAGAAGATATTCAAAATTGATTTCTTTGAGTACAACATATATGTTGCTAACAATTAAAGCAGTAGCTATGCCAGAACCCATTAGACCTCCACCAATAATGGCAACTTTCTTTATGTGCCTTGGTTTGAGACCAGTATCAGTAACATTGGGAACCTGTCATAGCAAATAAGTTGAATAAGCACAGCAACTTGGATGTTTTTTTTTTGTTGAAGTTATTTGCTACAGAAAACATTATCAAGATCTATGAATTTTTTTTCTAGAAAGGGTGACATAAAAATTCTTACAACCTATTTAAGAGCAAATCTCTGAAAGACATAAATATGAGTGAAAGTTGACGAAAGCACCAGGATTTGCCAACAACTACTATGTGAAAGAAAAAATTAGCCTAGATTGAAATAGATATATAGTATTTCACATGCACAAAGAGAATCTGATAAAATAAACACTCCTTTGCAACAGCCACCATACAACAGAACATTGCAATAGGATTAAAACCAGAGTAGAAATCAAATAAGCATGCATTTACTAAAGTAAACAGATATAAGTAGCACATTCAGTAGAAAAATTTTGAAAATGTATGAAACACTATGCATAAAAATCCACATGAAAAATCTAATATATGATGTGTTGGCAGAAATTCTCCAGAACACCAAGTTCTGATACTTTATGATCACCAGTTCACGCAGGAATTGAGTCCAAAACTATGGCACTATAGCGTGACATATTACTACCTTTGATGTTGCACGCTGGGCTAGAAACACGTGAACAAGACCTTTTGCAGTGTCTGATAAGACTAATTCCTTGAATGCTTTTGCCTCCTGCAATAATAAAAATCCGAATGTATGACTGGATCTCCATACAGATATTATACTGCACCATCATGCATTGATTGTCCATGGCTAACTCTAGAACATACTGCGGTACTGCCTCATCTAAGGAAAATCAAATGCCATGTACACTAAAGGAAGAAAGAGGAGATCCACAGAACAGAATAACTTTTTAGCTAACAAAGAAAATAAATTATATCGAACTAAACAGAACAGCAAAAAAGTACCTTCAGAACTCCATTGTATCCTCCATGAACTATTCCATCCTCAATGACATCAAGGCATGCATGATGCTGGGGCAAGTTTGGCGCAGTCCTCTTTGCTTGTTGTCTTGCAACTTTCAGTATTTCTCGCGCTTCGGACAGGGAACCAAGCTTATCAGTCCTGTGAAGAGAACGGATCCATGGTTTGTGCCTGTCTGCAATATCTAAAGCCCATTGGCGAGATACTTTGAGCAGCTCTTGAGAAGGCACGATAACATCAATTAAACCTAGTTTATTCCCTTCTTCAGACACTATTGGCCTGGATAGCTGCAAGCAATTCAATTACCATAACACAAGCATGCCTTAAAGAGCACTAAACTCAACAACCAACTAAGGTCCTAAGTATTGCCAGCAAAAGAGAATTGATAATGATAATCGATAGCAGCAAACTGGGTCCTCAAGCAGTCGAAGCATGAAGGATATGTTGAGTGAAATTTTCCATCAATATTGCAAGAAAAATTTGTGACACTACTTCTGTCATTCATCAACTATAACAAAGTACAAAGGAGAATTATGCTAGATATCTTTTGTTAGCAAACCACTCATCCTAGAGGTTTAAGCTATTGTGAGAGGCTCAATAATTGATTAAATATTCTTCTGGCATATGTCCGTAATTGCAGCATTCAAATGACAAGCTTTTATCCGGAACATGGGCAGAAGGTTTACCAGCATCATTTCAATGGCCTTTGACAAACCTACAAGCCTGGGAAGTCGTTGTGTTCCTTTAAAAAAAAAAAGAAAGTTCTAAATTTTCAGTTCACAAAACACATATTCATATAATTTATATAAATCAATTCCAAATTTTTGTCCATGATCATTGCAAAACTCTTAGTAAAGGAAGTAATCCCACCTCCAAATCCAGGAATAACTCCAAGCGTCAACTCAGGCAAGCCAAGTTGAGTTTTTGGCGCAGCAACGCGAGCATGACATCCCTGTCAAACCCAAACATAGATTATTAAATTCTGCAAAAAGAGAAATTGAATCACAATAAACAAACTCAGTTTTCATGAAAACCCGAACCAATGCAAGTTCTAAGCCTCCTCCAAGAGCTAATCCTTCCACGGCAGCAACAACAGGCTTCTTGCAATCTGCAGTAGCCCGCAATTGGATTGAAAAAAAAAAAACCTCAATGATCCAAATTCCTAATTCAAAAGTACACGTTGGGATCAAATAAGTAGCTACCCTCGATGCTGTTGACCACAAGATCAACGGACACATCTGGCATAACCGATGCATCCCCTGCAAAAGAAACAACAACACCACACCGTAGTGAGAGTCCAAACCGCCAAAGTAGAGTATAATCTAGCAAAAAGCTTGTGACTATGCCAAACAGCTCATACCACTCTCATGAATCTTCTGGAACACATTGATGTCAAAACCACCAGAAAATTTCCCGCCCTTGCCTTCAAAATCATCAGACCAAAATTAAACCAACCAGTGGAACAATCCCATTTCTTCATCACCATCAGTAGCCTACTAAAGAACCTCAAAGAGTAAGAGAAGTTAAAACAAACGAAATTAACCAGTCAAAACGATAGCCTTGACGTCGTCTCTCCTCGTAGCCTCGTGGAACTTCTCCTCGAGTCCGGCAATCACTGCACTAACCACAAACTCAATCAGTTAAGCCAAACTAGACCAGCAGGCAGCGGCAGTAGTAGTAAAATCAAAGTCAAACAACAAAAGAGAGGGTGACCTGGAAGAGCCAAGGCGTTGACGGGAGGGTTGCTGATGGTGATGACAGCGACGCCGTCGTAGCCAACCTCCAGGGTGACATGTGGTTGGGGTTTCGCCATCGACGGTTTTGGTTAATGAGATCAGATTAGGTTATAGTTATACCCTCTTTAATTTAACTTCGGTTGAGAATACAGTGACGAGCAGTCACCATTCTACTCTTCTTCAGAGATTTTTACTGTAATGTTTATACTTCTTATCGCAGATAGATTGGTGGGTGAGGCTATCCAATAATTGGGTTCTTAGAACTAATAGAATTACATTGTTTGATTCCTTAGACATTTTTGTTATTAAGTTTGTTCTACTACTTAACACGTGTACCAACCTGGTAAGTTTGGGGTTATATATATATATATATATAATAACAACACCCCCTCAAAAAAAACAAAAAAAATAATAACAACACTTTAATTATTACTTATAAATATATATAACAACCTTTCAATTTGTTGCATATATAATCTGTTAAAGCAACGATCTTTGGATTTTGATTTTTTTTAATATTAGACAATAGTTTATTATTATCATTGCATCTTAATATTATTAAAGGCAATAATTTTAAAATTGTTTCATTACATAAATTTTAAGCAACACATTATAAAACCTTTAGTTGCTTAAAGCTCTTTGGCTGTAGTGATACATCAATAGCATCAATACTCTTGAAAGTCATATTGTTATCAAATCTTTTGTGCTTTAGAAAGTGAAAATTCTTCTTGAAAGAAATCATTGAAGCTTATATCAAGCAAATCACTTTTTTATTTATTGAGAGCTTGTATAAGTTAGCTAAATATTACTAATTTGGAAGGTTGAAGAATCTTGAAAAATATGTACTCATGAGCTTGTAGAGACTAGCTAAATACTACTAGTTTAGAAGGTTGGAGAACTTTGAAAAACATGTACTCGTGAATTTGAAAAAAGGCTCGTCAAATTATTAGTTGAGATTTAAGTGAAACACTTGAGTTGGATACACGAGGACTGGACGTAGACTTGGGTTATAAGCCGAACTAGTATAAATCGAATGCATCATTCCTCTCTCTCTCTTTAACTTTTAAATTTTCGCATTATATTGTGTGTGTTCATTTTAGCAAGAAGTTTCTTTTGTTTTCAACTTACAATAGGTTCCTTTCAGTTCTAACAGACGCCTTCTATTTTAAATTGTTTTGACAAAATTTATCGTTTAACAAACTCCTACCATCTAACAGGCTTCTGACATTTAACTGACCTTTATTATCTACAGTCTCCTATTGTTTTAAACTTAAACAAGATTATGTCTTTTTATCTCTTGTGTCTGCTTTATCACTATCTTGATCTTCAAGAAGTAAAAAGAGTCCATTGGCTTTAGATGGGATATTTGATTGTCATTTCATTTGACAGAAGTTTCCTTCTGGTTAGGTCGGCCGTGCTAGGCCCAAGCCCGAACCTAGAAAGACGCATGGGTCGATCGGCCCATTCCTCAATGTTGACCTAATCCTTACAGGTATTCACTATATAAACTCATTATCTCACCATAAAAAAGGTACGACCCCAGAACCCTACTTTTCTCTTCAGAAAACTATTAAAATCCTCACAGAAAAACTGACTTTGGCGTCGGAGGGGCCTCCCGGGAATCAACCCCCAGCGTGCCTTTATTTGTTTTGCAGGTATTCTATAGCCAGAGTCGCGTAGATCATGGATCCAAGCAAAAACGTTCAACCTCAGCAAAATCTGGCTGAACCATTTGGCGCCCACTGTAGGGCCCGGTGTCAGGACACCACGTCTAGAACCACACAGATAAGTCAGGCGACGACGGCCAATTCTGATATAGCCGCTGTCGCGGCACTTGCGCTGCAACGGATAGGTTTGCGACTACCCGCTATCTTTCCACCGGCGCATCATGATTCTCAGACTCGAACACCTTTCATCATCCGGAACCCTAGTACAGATGAACTACCACCTAAAAATCTGAACAACCAAATACAATATTCACATCCGAATGATCAACCGTAACAATCACAAAATCGAGAGCAAGAAGCGCAGAGCGTGGCCCAGGAGGATAACGCTGAGACCAATTCACATCCTCATAACCCTCCTGCACCACAACCATAAGTATATCCAGCTCGAGGAAGTGTTGAAAAACACAAAACAAAGAGCAGACGATCGCTGGCCAAGCGGCAGAACAGAAGACTCACACAAGCGATAGAAGGATCAGTCCAGCTGGAGAAAGCCGACCGATCAACAGGACCAATGTCGAGCGACGTAAAGATCGGTGGTTATGTTGAAAGCTCGGTCAGACATGGGAAGGACCATATTCA
>JAOSBP010000205.1:9032414-9055737 GCA_027563825.1 Erythroxylum mucronatum | reverse complement strand
ATGTTTTGCAATTTTCAATTTTAGAAAATAATTTTTTCAATATTAATTAGTAAACATGTTTTCGACAATTTTCCACTAAAAATGAAAATTGAAAATATATGCAAAAAATCAAGATAGAAAACAAAAAACTGTTTTCTGAGAGTAAACGCACCCTAACTATTTTCAAATATAGCAGCCTTAGTTTTTTGCCAGACCATAATTCACATGGTGTCCTTTTACATAGTGTTTTTTATGACAATTTATTTAGTAAAGAATTATTGTATTTCTAGCATCATCCTATAGTTTCTTTGTTAACTCTTTATTTTATAGCTAGCCTCTACTCATTTCTATAATTGTTCTATTTTTTCTCTCCCTAACACCATTATACTAGGGAATGTATGGTGTAGAAAATTAATGCTCAATTTCAACTTCTTCATAAAACTTATTAAATCTTACAAAAGTATGTTTGGTTCTATTATCAAACCTAATCATTTGCATTATACATTTACGTTGAGTTTCCATCCGAGATTTAAACTTCCAAAAGATGTCAGCAGTCTCAAACTTAAAATTCATAATGTAAATCCAACACATTCTTTTACAATTACTAATGAAAGTAATATAATTCTTACTTTCATTTAATGATGGTATTTTTTTTAAGTTCCTCCCGCATTTTTTGTTCTAAACCTCACTACGACAAAAAATGTTTTAGGCAATAGACAAAAGCGTAGCTATAAGTACAATTATTAGTACCTTTTTATTAAGGCAACATAATTCATATTGTTATAAGAAGTGGCACTGCAATAAATATAAGGCAACATAATATTTTAATTATGCAACAATATAAAAATGTTGCTTTAAGTTTTGACTAAGGCAACACATTAGTTTCAAGCTATAGTAACAATGTTAAATATATATTGCAACAATTTTAAGTCTCTATAAGGTAATAAAGTGAATTTTTTTAGGCAACAATTTATTCTTTCGTTAAAAATATTATTTAATGTAAAATTAAATTCTTATCATTACGTAAGCAACATCCAATATACATTAAAAGAAATATATAAATATTAATACATGTCTTAATTGCATACATACTATCAAATGCAAACGACAAAACAACTACATTTATATATAATATATAGTCTATAAGGATTTGCAAAATTCAATCTTTTAACATATTCAAAATACAAAAGAAAAAAATTACTAGCTAAAATATTCATCTGCAATATCGTCCTCCATTTCATATGGAATGTAAGTGAATTAATCTAAATACTAAACAAAACCAATATGTATGGGCACTCCAAAATAGTTCACCAAGTACCTCCTTGTCCACTCCAAATCATCACCATCCTACAAAAAATAAAAAGAAACAAAAAGAAAATTAGAATTGTAAAACTACTATGCTCACAAATAGGTTAATATATCTAAAGAAATAATAACTACAAACAAAAGTCTATATCATACTTGGACAAGTCACAGAAACAGGAAAACATTACAAGACTAGGGTCATTAATAACAATGGGTAGTGATTTCACAAACAAAACTCATCTGCCCTGATGGACTATCTAATGTGTGTCATAATGCTAACTACAAAATGTGAATATAGAAAATTATGATGTTTACCTACACAAGAGTCTCGTCATAGCAACAGAGGCAAATTATAGAGTGGACCAACTTAAATTGATAGATAAGGCATAATCAAGCATTTGACTCGCAAAAGAAAAAAAACACAACAATCATTTAAAATTTTAAAAACTGTTAGAATTCCAGTGTCACTAAGGGAAGCTTTCGCATATAGTGTCAAAGAATATGCCAGAGTATCATATACCTTGGCTCTCAAATACATTAATTAGTATCACCTAATCATGGATCCAAATCAAGTTCACCAATTGGAAACAATACTCTACTAGACAACATAAGCCAAAATGGTAGGTAGTGATTAAACCAATGACCACTAGCACTAGCTAGAGCATAATAATTGTTGCATTAATTATTTCTCTAAAAGATAAATGTTAAATTCATTGGTTAATGCCATCCTAAGAATTATTTGTAGAGCTTAAATCCAAAGAAAAATAAGAAAGCTATTAACACAATTCCTAAAAACTAGGAATCACTACTCAAATATAATTCTAATTCAATTACTAAATCAAAAACTAGAAAAAAGGAACATATAACAAAGTAAGACTTGTACTTTAAATAAACTTGGCCTAGTGATAGCCAATAAAGAAGCAATTCCAAGCACCTAACATGAAGAATTCTAGGAAGCTATCAATTGGTTTATAACTAGCTCCCTCCCAAACATTGAAATAACACTTAAAATAATTGTTTTTGGGACATGCCTCTATAAAATTTGAGATGAAAGAAATGTTAGATGTCATAAGGGTGTGGAAAAATAAACTATTCAGCTAATAAATGAAATTGTCTAGTGGTCAAGGGAACAAATAATGATAAATACAAATGCTAAAAATTGCAAAAGATAGTTAGCACTCTTATGGAGAATTTAATAGCAACTATTCAACTAGGAGTCACCAAATATAAGTAATCATAAAGGCATCAATGGACTCTACTATGTCCAATACACGCATGTAAATCATTTGAAGGTAACAAACTAAAAGCTACTTATAAGAGGGGTGGATCATGAAGCAAGATCTCTATAAATTTATTGTTAAACCATCCACATGTGAGACCTACAGAAAATAAAGAAAAGAATTAAAACTGGCCGACGTACTGAATAACGAGAACTGAAGATTGCTTCTATCTTACAATAATGGGATAGTGCTCGTGACAGATATAGATACTAAATCCTCAACACTAAAGTTTCATGCTATGGAAGTCTAGGAGACATAGGGTACTAGAGTTGCGTGCATAAGTGCTTCTAGTAGAAGACAACAATGATGGTTTTTGGTAGGGGCGATAACAAATTAATCGATAGGGTCCATCTCCAAAAAGCCTCTACTTGGAAAAGAAGTGAACTAATAACGAGATTGATAAGAGGATGATGATTAATGAGGGATGTATGACTTTATAGGTAGACATAATAACGAAAATTTCTAGAAAATTTGAGATTGAACAATAGGAGAAAGGGGAAACTTTACCCATATTGTCAGTGTAATCAAAAGTTTAAGGGGGAAGGAGGAAGACACTAATGTCCTAACCGCCATCTCCAAAGATACCAAAACATGGAATCTCATTCTAGCATGAAGAAACCCATAAAGTATAGTTAATAGTGGTCTAACTGGTGTAGAAGATCTAGATATTATGTTAAAAGTAAAGAGGAATTAGAAAGGGAATTAGGAACTACAACGTTTAAAGCCTTTGGCATTTTTGTTATTTTGGTTTTAGTACTTAACACGCTTACCAACCTTGTAAGCTTAAAGTTATTAAAAAATAAAACTATATATATATATATATATACACGAACAACACTTTAATTGTTACTTATATAAATATATATAACAACAGTTCAATTTGTTGCATATATAAAATTTTAAAGCAACAATCTTTTGATTTTGTTGTCTTTTTTAATATAAGACAACAATTTATTATTATCGTTGCATTTTAATAGTATTAAATAATGTAGATATTGATAAAAAGGATTGTATAATTTAAGAAAATTGTTTCCTAAGATTAATGGTAATCTTGATTCTTGCTGATATATTGATGGTATTATCAAGGTATAATTTTCAATAATAACATGCATTATTATAATAAGACATACCAAATAGATTTAATGCTTCCATCTTCTATTCTTATTTGTAAAGGTTTATTTAATTTTTTTCCCAATTGTTTAATAATGTTTTTGAAGCTATACAAATAGTAGCTCCTATATCTATATAAGCATTAAGTTGCATTATATTAATTTTAAGCAACACATTATAAAATTGTTACAAACATATTGTTGCCTAAAGTTCGTTGTGTTGTAGTGCCTATATATAGCCCTCTAAGTCTTTCTTTTATGGATAAGGAAGTCTTGTTTGCTTCTCATATTAACATGCCACATAAGTTGGAAGCTCATTTTCTAATTCAATTAATCCTTCCTTTAAAATGTTCTTTTGTATGAAGAGGAAGGAAACATGATGAAAATGCCCCTATCTTCTATACCAAAGTAGCATATTGCTTTCCTATCTGTGTACTACAACTTTCTCTACTTCTAGTAGTTTCAAAGAGAAACTTTTACCTCTTATTTGAACTTTAAACATCCCTTTTCCATTTGCATGATTGATCATATAACTGTTTCTCTCAAATAAAACCTTATAGCCTTTCTCTAATAACTGACATAACACCTAAAATGTTTTGTTCAATTTTAGGAATATATAACACATATAGAATTAGTTTCAAACTTAAGATAACTATCCCTTTTCCTTTTGCTCTAATATATGATCCATTCCAAATTTTAACTTTAAAAAATCCAAAAACCAACTTTTTGTAAAGCTACAGGTGGAAAAATCTAATGCCAAAAACAGTTACTCCTTTTGTGATAGATCAACAACAACTTTAGCTTCTTCTTATAGTTGTTGATTATTACATATTCTCTCTATTTGCCTTTTCTAACCATATTTGTTATAAGTTACATCCATTCTCCATAGCATCTTTTTTGGGATGATTAGTTGTTTTGCAGTAATGATATGGTGGGTAGGTTTAGCGTTGTAATTATTGTTTTTATTGTTGCAATTACTTGAACTTGATCCTAATTTCCTATTGTAATTTTTCTTAATATTTTTGCCTCCATAGTTTTTATTTTAAGACTTTTCTTGAAAAGTCCCCTCCATTGATCCTTCTTATCTTATAGATCTCCTTTATTCTTATACATGTTCCACTATTGGATTGTTCAATAAAGGAAGAACTTTATATTCATCTCCAACATGAGTAGCATCAAGATAGGCTTCAATTTTGATAGCCTATACATGATAATTTATTCCATTAAACACTAAAGGCGCCATAAAGAAGAAAGAAACTTCTAAGTCCATTTTGATTTGTTTATAGGTTTTATATTTTTTGTAAGAAAAGTGGTAAGTGTTTAAGAAAAGATTTTGGATGCTCTTATTTTCACGGATCCCTTAAAGTTTAACTATAATACCAATTATCTATGTGCTTTAAAACAAAGTACACATATTTAACATAAACAACCTAATTTACGGAATGTATTAATATTCATTTCATTCAATAATAAAACATCAATTTATCGATCAAAATTGTAAGTTATGATGAACATAAAATGGAGAATAATATGATACTTAAAACCATGACTAATAGAAACCTATAACAAACTAAAGAAACTAAAAATAACAATAACCTAAAAGTCAAGTTTTCTTTATTGTTTTACTAACATATTTTTTTAACATATTTATAACTACATTTAATAGCTATTGAGACATTTAATTTAGACAAAGAAAAGACAAGAAAGGGGGATTGTAAGAAACGTGTGAAGGAAGGTACAAACCAGTTAGACAAACTAGTAGGAGAGAGGAAAGTGGTGGGAAAAATAGAAAACAAAATAGCAAAGAAGAGTGAGGAAGGAGAGAAGCATGAATAGAGAGAGAAAGTCATTTTATAACAACTAAGAGAGAGAAAAAATGAAAAAAATAATCACAAAAATACATAAACTAAAAAAGAATAATAAAGAAGAAAGGGATAAGAGAAAGAAGTAGAGAGTAAACTGTGAGAAAGGATGATGAGAGAGCAAAATAAGGAGAATGATCAAAGATATGTAATAGTTGGAAAAAAACTAGGGAAAACAATTGGAAATGGAGTAGAAGCTAAAGAGAGAACAAATAGAAAAAAAAGGGATATAATGAAAGTATGGAATAAAAAAAGGGGGAGAATTTAATAAAAGATAAACTATTCTATGATTGTCCTTATCCAATATCTTTAATGTGACTATAAAAAAATTACATCATCATCATTATTAAGACATTTTTCTAAGATGGTTAAAGATGTTCATGTGTTATATTTAAGTACTTGTTGTTTTCAAAAACAAAATAACAACAAATAAAGAGTGTGAAATAGTGGCTGAAAATTTTTGAAATAAGTTCTTTAACGATGGATAAGCAAACATAATTATTAAGTGATTTTCTTTAATGATTAGTGATGTAAGTATCGATCCTATCTTATTATCTACATTTAAAACCAAACATATTAGAGCATGATTTTACTTACATTGTGATAAATATGAGTTTTACCCATTAATTTAAAATCAATATTCTTACTTTATTCTTATTTGATCTAATCTTGAATATGACTTAACATTATAATCTATATCCATGAACAACATAATTAGGAGCCTAATAGGTCATATACAAAGAATGGGTCAAAGTGAGAAAAGGTACTTAATCAAGTTAGATTAATTGTAAATTTTTAAAAAAATTAATTAAATATGATATATTTAACAAATAAGATCAATAAAAGATATGGAATCTTATTTAGGCCCAATAGGTATTTAATTGGAATTAACTATAATTCTAATTAAATTTTAATCAAAATTATAATTTTATTTCAATTAAATTACTAAAAGGTCTAAAACCTATAATAAATTGGCTTAATCTCTAAAAGAGCTATCATTTCTTGTCTAGCCATCTCTATAATAGATATATAGTTCTCTCAACATATTATATAAATATTATTAATGGTCATATACATGTGTAACTACGGTGGTTGAGAAGAGACAATTTTAGAAATGGTTTAAAAGAAAAGACAAGCAAAAGGTCCAGCTTCATAACAAGTTGTGAATTGTAGTTCATGCTTTATTATGTTTTATGTGTTAATTATGTTATATAATTTAAGTGATCTTGGCTTTCAAAAAATGGTTTTGTAAAGATTAGAATATCTTACTTATAAAATTTTTTAAAAAGATTTTTTCTAAATTATAATAAGTAAGAAGTATAATTTATGAAAATTATTTTAGCTAAATTTTGTTAAAGGACTCAAGATAATTAGAAAATTTTTCCAATTTGAATTTGAAATTTATTTTTTAATCTAATGATAATTCATTTAGGAATCAATATTTTATTGTAATTTAATTATCTAAAGAGTTAGAAATATTATTTTAGATTATGAAGATCAATAAATCAAATGAGGATTGATGTTTTACGAATATAAATTGATTATGTTTACGTAAATTGCATGATTTAATTTTATATGTTTGATATATTATATAAGGATATTAAATTTCATGTTTATATGTATGACATTTTACATGCAATTCTGTGTTTGCCAATTGAAATTAAATTAATTGTTAAAATATTAAGTATATGTTTAAAGCATGAATGTTGCCCTTCCACTTTTATAAGAATCAACTAAAGTTTTCTTTATTGTTAAGTTTATTAAGCAAATTCAATATTGCTTTAACCCGAATATGTTTAGCCTTAAAATAATGGATCCTCCTTAACTAAATTTGTGTGAATTTGATGAGTAAACTTATGATCTCAGGAATTTAAAGGTAGGGTTAGGAAAATCATTCAAGATATGTTTTAGTAAAAGTTGTCACATAATTGATATATGAGTTATATGAAATGTGATTGATAAAGTTGTTATCTACCTTATTTATTTTTAACTAGTTTGTTAAGCAAACTTAAGATCAATTAAATTTTAATAGGATCCTAGCTTAATAAAGAGATTTGAGTAATCTTTTTGAATAGTAGTGAGGGATATTATTTTGAATCAAATAATAGAAGTAACCAAATGAATGAAGTCCTAATCTTTAGTGAAAGGATGATGATGGTATTAAATTGCTGAATTTTATACATATGATATATTAGATGTAATAACAATTCATACAAGGATAATACTTATATTTCGTTACATTTACCAATGACTTTATATGATATAATCAAATGTATTAAGCAAAATGTTGATTTAAATTTTGAAAAGTTTAAATTCGTTAAGAATAAGTAAAATTTAACAATGAGAATGTTGAAGCATATCGATAAGATTGATATCAAGAGATTTAAATTTTTTTGGTTATCTATAGGAATTAGATTCTATAGTGAATACCTATACAACTAAATTCTATAATGGTATAGATTTATATAAAGGGAAAAATATAATATGAGTTATTGTTTAATTTAATATTTATTTCTTCTATTGCTAAGCGTAGTACAACTACTTGCCTTTGAAAGTTCCAATTAAATCAATTGGTATTGTTTCATATATAAAATATTAAGATTTTGAAAGAGTCCAAGTTAATGACTCTAGATGATGCTTATTTAAAGCATATGTTATCCAATAAGTTTAGAACTATGTATGATAATAAAAAGGTTATAAGATATTTAAAAGTTTGGATATAATCTTAGAGACATATTGAGAAAAATGTTTGTTTCAATGAACACTTATAGGAGAATGGTTTTTATGATAAGTAGAAGGAGTAAGAATCTCATGAAAATAAATTTAAACGGAACTAGTGCATTTATTGATACATTTGATGTATAGATGAAAGACAATGAGAAGTTGAAAGATTTACTTTTATAATGAATTCAAAGAGTTTATTTTAGAGAAGACTATGAAATTATTATGTCTACAAGAAGGTTAGTAGGAGCATAGTTACACTCTTCATTGGGAGTAAGAAGAGACATATTACTAATAGGGAATAAAATTTATGTTTACAATTGTTCAAGATATATTTGTCCAAGAACAACTCTTATTAGATAAGAAAAGTTAAAATTTAAATTTTAGGAATTAGATCTATAGATATATACAAGAAAGTTATTTACCTATTATAGTTTAAGTACATAGATAATGTACTAAAGGTGTTTAGTGTTTGAGCATGAAGTGTTGAAAATATCCATTATTCTATATATCAGATGATTTTAAGGAGTTCTTTTATGAATTTGGTATAATTCCTTGCATAATACAAGAAAGTCATATATTGTAGAACATAAGAGCCATTAGGTATGAAAAAAGGAGCTAAGATCTAATCAAAGATATAAGTATATATTTAGGCAATTTCGCATAATATTTAAACGATTGACTTAGTGCAACTGAGAGATCCTATTGTCAATTATTTGGTTGAAGTTTAGTAACATAATTATATAAAGATATTATTTACCTTATACATATTCAGATGTATATGATAACGTCCATGTGGTAAATATTTATTGCAAATGAAATTATAATAAGATCATAATTATGAGATTCACATGGCATTTATGTATTATCCTTTAATTATTCTTAATCATTGTTCTATTGAGATTAGACATTAATAGAGTATAAAAAATAATAGAGCATGTTATTTTTCTTCCTTATTAAAGAAGAAATCAACCTTATAAACAAAAATATAGAGATACTTAAATAAGCATGTGATTACTTACTAGAAAACAAGTTCACTAATCTATCCCTGTATGAGAATTCCATTTGGAATAGTACTTATATATCTATGTAAATTCTTTTTATGATGATTGTATAAATGATCCTTTTATTTGAAATCTCTAAAGTATCTCGTATGTTAGAACCTATTATCAATGTTTTAAAAATTGGATTAAAAGTTAAATGGGTGAGAAAAGAGGCTTAAGGTTTAAAAGGGTCAACGAGTATTAGACTTTTATAAAATTGGTTAAAGATTGAATAAAATTGAAAATTTTAAAATATAATTGAAGGGAGCTCTCCTTAATTTAAAGTTTAATTGTAACAGAAGACCATTAAATGAAAATTAACTAGTTTATTTTGGTTTATAAAAATCAATTAGTTTACAAAGTCAACCTATTAATTAATAAATTAATCAATTTTTAACAATAAGTGTTATCAAAGTAAATCAAATCAAAAAGTTAAAAACTGAACAAAAAATTTTACTGGCTCAAGGTTTTCACGATTGAATAAACCAAACCGGTTCGATCTTTTAATCATAACCTATTATAGTCAAGGGTAACTCAATTAATAGTCAGTAGATATATTAAACTATATAGAGCTAGTTAAGTGATCAATATAAAATTTATTTCCCTAAAGTAATTTAAGGAGAATGTTCAAATTTTCTTGAATAGTATGAATTAAAAAAATCCTTGACCAAGGTGGAAGGATACTTTAAGAATCGTTGTCAAATGTATCAGAACAATATATGATGAAATGATTAAACTATATTTAAAAATCACACATGAAAATGTTAGTCAAAACTAATTAAACATTTCTAAATATTTGGGTGGTCATGATACATTGCAGGACGTCAATATTAATTTAGGGAAACGAATTGTTTAATCAAAAAATTAAAGATAAATTAAAAGAGTTTAATTTATCAAATCTTGAATATGATTTAGGTTATAATTTATATCTATTTTCAACATATCTAAGCACCTAATGGGTTACATACAAAAAATTAGTTGAAGAGAGTAAAAAATTTATTTAATCAAGTTGGACTTGATTGTAAAATTTGAAAAACTTTAGGATTAAATATGAGATATTTAATAAATAGAGACCAATATGAGATATTGGATCTTATTTAGACCCAATTGGTATTTAATTAGAATTAACTGTAATTCCAATTAAAATTTAATTGAAATTAGAACTTTATTTCATTTAAATTACTAAATGGTCTAAATACTTATTATAAATAAACTTAGATTTTGAAGGAGCTAACACTTCTTACCTAATCCTTTCTATAATAGTTCTAGAGTTCTCTCAATACTTTCTATGAACACTGGTAAAGGTTGTATATTATGTGTTAATCATATTATATAATTTAAGTGATTTTATTTTTTGGGAAATCAAATACAAAATTTTTGTGTTCCTATTCTACTGCATGCGAGATCGAATTCTATCACAACTTCCTAGTACTTATTTATCGTTTTTTAATTATAATATGAACAGCGATTTGCCATTATAAGAGTGCAAAAATAAGCTCGCAATCAAAGTTGAGTGTAGAACAAAAAATCAAAGTTCAAATTTTCTGTCCAATTTTACCATATACATTTCTCCAATTCCTAAAACCATGTCATTTTGGTCATTAAATAGGGTAAGATAGTCTCAAAACTACTGTTTATTGCTTTAACGCTCTAACGCTCCAATTATAAACTAACATTGTAGTTCAATATATTGTTTTTAACTCAACGTGGTATTATATAAATGCATAGGAAAAATTATGTCCCGGTGGTATAGGAGCAGGAAGCATCATAATTGAAGACAAGTGGAGACACAGAGATTCCAGATTTCCCGTCGAGTGGCTCCAAGTTCTATCCTTTTCGTTATTTCTTTCAGCACATGTTTTCCTCGTAAAACTCAACAAATGGCCGCAAGCTGTGTAGTTAGGGCGTGTACTTTACTTTTCCTAACCCTAAAGATTCGCCTAACTTGACTCCTAGTTCATACTTTATTTGTTTCTGTTTTATTCATATTATCCTCTAATTGGTAATTAGTTCCCCTATCAGCACATTTATCTTTTGTTGTACTCAATTTAAATGAATAAATTTTGATGAAGACATACAAAGAAGCAAGTAATTTTTTCTTTTGAATCTTTCAGTAATTAATTAGGGCATTAAATTAATAATTCCTTAGTAATTAGATTTACTCACCATAACAAATTTAATAATGAAACTATATCAACATGTTTCAGCCACATAAACTTGTAAAATATTGAAAATTTTGGACACAATATAATAAAATTAAATTACTAATGAGAATTTGATAGTTTGAATAACAAAAGAGTATTACAATTGTTAAAAATTCAATTATACTTAATCTCTTAAATTTAAAATTTGACCCTTTTTATAATATTTAAGGAACTCAATGTTAGAAAATTAGGTCGAGATCTGATCTCGACTGTAACAGAATAATTATAAAACTTTTTCGTAACCTTGGATATCCCGAAAACTAAGATCTCTTTAATTCTATAAAAACAAAATCTCAATTTGTACCTTATTCCAAAGCTCGATTCTTTTCTTGTTGCACACCTTAAACCATTTCCGAAATCGATCTATCTCCACCATCATAGCCGCACAAGTGTCCGACTTCTAATGGTATTCACAGACCAGGTGGAGAAAACTCTGTAACTCTTACAGAAAAAGTTAAGTAAGAAGTATTAGCTCCATAGAGTTTAAGTATATTTATAATAAGTTTTAGACATTTTAGTAATTTAATTACAATTATAAATAATTTTAATTAAATACCAATTATGCCCAAATAGGATCCAATATCTCATATTGATCCTTATTTATTAAATACCTCATATTTAATTATAAAGTTTCTCAAATTTTACAAGTCTAACTTGGTTAAAATATCTTTGTTCTCTTTAACTCATTCTATATGTGAAACCCATTAAGTTCCTAAATATGTTGGTAATGATTATAAATTCTAATTCTAATTCATAATTAAAATTAGAAAAATTAAATAATTCTCTAATTAAATAGTTTATAATCATTGATCAAGATTAACGCCTAGTAATGCATCATGACCACCAAAATATTTAAGAATATCAAAGTGATTTTGACTAACCTTTCTATGTATAATTTTTTTCGTATAATTCAATCATTTCATTATACAATATTTTCATTAGACATAAAGCATGAAATTAATGTTTTCTTTATTTTGAGTTCAATCATATTAGTTCTCTGTCATTAACTATTTATTCAATTAATGAAATTTGTAAACTATTTACCAAGAATTTTTCGAATCAATACTAATCGAGAATAATGAAAAATTCTCCCTAATTAATTTAAGGTGATGAATCTTATCTTGATCACAAAACTACTTCCATATAGTTCATGCTACATCCAATGACTATTGATTAATTGACCTATGATTAAATAGGTCATAAGTAATATCAAAACATAGCAATCCTTATACAAGATAACTTTGGTGATCTCAAATCAAAAGATCACTTATACAATCATCACAATGAGAATTTCATAAATATACAAGTAATGTTCCAAATGGATTTTTCATATCGAGTGTGATCAGTGAACTTGTTCTCTAACAAACTACCCCAAATTTGTTTAAGTATCTCCATACTTTAGCCTATGAGATCGACTGGTTCTTTTATAAGGAAAAACAAAACATGTGCTAGTCTTTTTACATTATATTAATGTCTAGCCTTAACAAAATAATGACTGGGAACAATTTAGGGATAATACATAAATGCAATATGAATCTCATAATTTTAATCTCAATATAATTTCATTTGCAATGTATAATTATCACATGAACTTTATCATATATATATATATATATATATATATATATATATATATATGTACAAGATAAAGAATGTCTTTAAGTAATTGTATCTAAAATTCAACCAAAATGATTGGTTGTAGGGTACAAACCAACACTTAAATCTTATTATCAAGAGTTTCTGATACGAGATTAAATTTGTGAGTGAGGCAATACTTCTTTTATGATACCACTTTTTTATACTAATTATTGCACTAATAGAAGTAATATAAAATAAAGAACCAAAAAATACACAAATTTATATAGTTCGATAAATTTTTATTATCTATCTCAAAGTTAAAAATATGTTACTATTATAATAAAGTTGATACAAAGTTAAAAATATGTTACTATTATAATAAAGTTGATACAAAGAGAAGTATGAAAACAATTTTTCTACTAAAATTATAGCTTATAGAAAAAGAGTTAGAGAGGAACAAAATCCAACATTGTATTTTAGATTCCAAGTTGAAAAAAAATAAGAACTTCGTTGAATGAACATTTTTAAATCATTTGTTAGGAAAGCACTTATGATTGTATCTCATTTGATTCGGTACCTTTTTTTTTCAGTTTATGTAATACAATTTTGGGTTTATAAAATTTAGGTTCTTTTTCATTTGGATACGACACCTACTATCGTGGCTCAACACCAACTTTGAACTTTCTCACCTCACCACCACTATAATTAGGCTCACCTCACCATCACTGCCAAGGCTCATATCAACAATAACAAAAAGGAAAATTTGAAGATTTGGATTAAAAAGACATATATTATGGAAAATTTAGGTGATTAAATTGGATTATAATAAAAGTTGGAGATTATTGGTATATAAGAAGACCCTTCATTTGTTATACAGTTGGTGTTTAATGAAAGGAGTTATTTTGATATTGTAACCCATTATTAATATATTAGACTTTATTTTTATATCATTCAAGTCGTGTGTGAGATACAGCTTGATAATAGAGTTTAAGGTGCTTAAATATTATAAATTAAGGAGTTTATTCCGTCAAATTTTAAATTTGAGGAGTTAAAGCATATTACACACTGAAGAGTCGAGATTTTTCTTTCTCTTATGCACATAATATCAAGTAATTAACTCATCCATTTATCCACCTATAAAGTATCAAAGATATGCACTATAATAAAGTAGACTTTTAGCTTAAAAAACTTAGCTATTTGTCTCAAAAGCATCGCCTATAGTTATTTATGATGTTCCTATTTTGTCGCACAAAGTGTCGTCAATTCCCCATAACTGAAAACTGCATGCAACGTTTTCAAAAATCATAGACCAAAACTATTATCTATGAAAAACTTTTAGTAGGGAAATTTTATCAAATTTTAGTAGGGAAAAATTTGGCGCCAAATGAAAGACGATGAAAATTTTAGAACAAAAAAGATTAGGAAAATGATTTATTATTAGCCTCATACAAGGTAATGTTTGAAAGAACATTAAGCTTATGTCGTAACAGTAAAAAGGGAGTAGAACCTAATGGTTTAGTAAGAACGTTAGCAAATTGCTGAGAAGTCGATATATGATGTATGAATAGAGATTTCTTTGCAACCAAATCAAAAACAAACAGTATATCAATTTTAATATGTTTGGTACAAGCATAAGAGACAGGATCTAGAACGAGAAAGGTAGTGCCATTGTTGTCATAATACAAATGTGGTTTAATGTCAGAGAATCCAAGTTCACCAAGTAGAAAATTTAGCCAACATAGTTCAATGACAACTATTGTAATGCTCCTGTATTCTGATTCATTACTAGATCTGCCCACAATAGGTTGTTTATTAGAACTCCAATAAATTAAAAACAAGCTAAAGAAAATGCAATAACTAGATGTAAATTGTCTATCATCAGGACACCCAAGCTAATCAACATCAGAGTAAGCAATGATGGTGAAGGTAAAAGGTTTAGTTAAATGTAAACTATAGGATGAGGTATAGTGAAAATACCGAGGAATACGCTTAACTGTTATCTAGTGAATATAAGTGGGACAATGTAAGAATTATGAAACTTTGTTAACAACAAATTGGATATCTAGTTTAGTTAGGTAAAGGTATTAAAGAGCTCTAACAATACTATAGTATTCAGTAAGATTAGAAAGAGAAGGTTATGATTATTAGAAAATGGTTAAAAGGGGGTAATGAGTGTGGAGGCAAGTTTGAAAGAGTCAATGTTTATACGATGAAGGAGGTTACAAGTGTATTTAGATTCTGTGAGAAGAATGCCAGTGAGTGTAAAAGTGGTTTCGATGCCTAAAAAGTAGTGAAGAGGACCTAGATCTTTTATGGTGAAAGTAGAATGAAGAATGTCAATGATGGTTTGAATGAATTATTATAAAGAACCAGTCACCACGATATCGTTGATATAAACACAGAGAAAAGTGGTTTGAATTAATGTGAAGCGAATAAAGAGAGAGGTATCAATTGTTGAAGAAATAAACCAAAGGTTAGCAAGTTTATGACTTAACTAGTGAAACCAAGCTCTAGGAGTTTGCTTAAGTCGTAAAGAGCTTTATGTAGATGAAACATATAATAAGGATGATAAAGATCAGCAAAATTAGGTGATTGTTGCATAAAAACAGGTTCTTGTAAGTTGCCATAAAGAAAAGCATGATTAACATCAAGCTAATGAATGAACTAGTTTTTAGCTAAGGCAAGTGTGAGAATGAGGCGCATGATGGTTAGTTTGACAACTGGACTAAATGTGTCAGTATAATCAAGATTGGGTGATTGATAATAACCTTTAGTTACTAGGTATACTTTATAGCAATCGGGGGAACCATCATGATTAAGTGTTGTATGGAATACCCATTTATAGCTAACAATATTTGCACCTAGAGGATGGGGAATAACAGACTAAGTATTATTATGAAGGAGAGCTTTTAACTTATCAAGTATGGCTTGTCTCCAACGAGGAAGTTTGTTTGCATGAGTAAAAGAAGTAAGGTTTGGAAAGAGACACAGGAAAAATGGTGTTATAAGTAATGTGGTTAGGAAAAGTTTTAAGATCGAGTATGGTCCCAAGTGCAAGTGACCATTAGATGAGAAAGGATGATGATTGATAAAGAACATGTAGAATAGGTAGGGAAGAGGGTATAAGAGGTGTGGGTGAGCCAAAAGTAGTTAAGATAGGTGAGACGGGAGAACTAGAAGGTTGAAGGAGCATATGATAATTGAAATTGTAATAGTAAAGATAGAGAATTGATAGGAGGGGAAGATGAGTTAGGTTGGAGATTAGGAAATTGAGTTTCAAGAAATCTAACATGTCAAGAAATACAAATTTTATTTGTGTAGGTGACAAAACATTTGTATCTTTTATAATTGGAGGCGTAGCCTAGGAATACGCATGGAATGGATTTGGGTGTGAGTTTATCCGTTTTAGTGTAAGTAAGAAAAGGACATCATGTGCAACCAAAAACACAAAGGTGAATAAGATTAGGAGAAGAATTGAACGACATTTTGTGAGGATATTTGAAATGTAAGGTAGATGATGGTAAAAGATTTATAAGGTAAACAACAATGGAAAAGGTTTCATACCAAAATTGCTCCAGAAGAGAAATGTAGATAAGAAAAGTGATTCATGTTTTAGTTAGGTCACAAATTTTTTGTTCAGCAACACCATTTTATTGTGAGATATAAGGACAGGAAATGCAAAAGGAAATGTCATGGGTGGTAAGAAAAGTAACAAACAATCCTTTGATGAGTTTAAAAACTCCATCACATTGAAACATTTTGTGTTTTGTTGAGAATCAGTTTTTATCAGTGGTTTTGAAATTTTGAAATTTTTGTAATGCTTGAAACTTATGATTTGGAGGAAAATCTAGGTGTAACAACTAAAATCATTAATAAAAATTATAAAATATTGTGAACTAGAAAGTGATAACAAAGTTGATGGTCCCCAAATGTCAATGAATAAATTAAAGAGGCATAGTGGGTGTTTTAGCGGATGTATAAAAAGGAAGATGACAACTTTTCTATTAAAGACATGAATTACAATCGATATGGTTACGAGACAATGGATCAGATGTAAATAATTTTGAAAATTTTAAGTGCATGGATGATCAAGATGATGATGCTAAAGGTGTGAAGAAGCATATTAAGCAGCAAAGGCCACGAGATTTGCGAAATTGGCAGGAACCTTGAGAGGGTAGAGATTATTATGGATGTTTCTCATAAGAAGCAGAATCTTGGTGGAAAGGTCCTTTACAATATAACCAAAGGGGTTAAACTTAATTAAACAAGAATTTTCTCTAGCAAATTAAGCAACACAAAGTAAATTGGCAGTGTAGTTAAGCATAATGAGAATATTATTTAAGTGTAATGGTTGAAAATTTATAGGGAAAGATAAGGAACCTTTGGAGGTTATAGGAAGAGTAATAACTACTTAATTAGTACCGTGATATGGAGGAATGTAGTCAACGATATTGTTGTTAGGTTTTATGTGGGAAGAAGCACTAGTATCTAGAAGCCATTTGATAATTTCGTTATGGGAATAGGTAAAGGGATTTGGTGGAGGATTAATATGTAAGGAGGAGGAAGCTGGTTGAATTTGCAATGGGTTAGATTAAGGATTGGAAAATTTATTAAAGAATTACATGTAGCGAAAATGACAAATATCAGTTATGTGACCAAATTTATTTTACAAATTTGACATTTTGGAGGTTGGGAATTAGATTTACGTTAGAAAGTGGAACTACGAAATGGGTTCAAATTGTTTACGTGATTGGACCATTGGAGGTATGGAATAGGTTAAGTATAATGGGTTTGATATGGCAGTTGGGTTTGGGTGTTTTGATTAGGGCCAAAGTATGGGACATTATGTAATAGGCCGACCTAAGGTTGATTAAAAGAATACTTAAATGGGTCTTGGTGTCCCAAATGCTCGTGATGCTGGTGCTAAGAACTAGATCTACCACCGCTGCTATAAAGGAAGGGATGATGTCCTCGTTAAGTAGTGAAAGCCATGTCTGGTGGGGTTTGATGGAGGGATAACAGTATTTGGCCATAAAGCAACAACTTTGCTTGCAGATCAGAAGGAAGGATGGGTTTCACAATTATTCATTGTGGTGACGAAGGATTCATATTCTAAGGGAAATTTATTGATGGTAAAGAGGACCAGGTTTGTCGATGAGATTGGGTCTCTTATGGCTGCCAGGTCTTCAACTATAGTCGCAATGCTCGTGAGATAATCAATAATGATGGAATAGCCCTTTCAAGTAATGTGAAGATGAAGATGGAGAAGAGATCTTTGGGCTATATTTTTTGAAAAAGGTGAGTTTTGAGGGCTATCTAAAGACTTCGAGTAGTGTCACAATTAAGGAAAAAATGCAACTGTGGAGGTAAGTGTTATAGTGAGACAACAATAGATTAATTTTTCCTTTCCTTCCATTCTAAAAATTTTACTAAAGGGGATGACATATCATCGATTGATGTATGATATTTGGACAATGGAGGGATGGATATGTCAATGTATCTGATTAAGTGACAGGTAAGTAATATTTTTTTGACTTGATTTCAATAAATGAGATAGTTGTTGTTGTCGTTAAGAGTTGTTGTGATAAAATTGGTGACGTTGGTGATCAATAATGAGGTGTTTGTAATCTGCATTGTGTTGTTTTGTGTATAGCGGTGCAGTAGAGATGTGTTTATAGATGGTAGATGTAGTGAAACGAAAAATGATTTTGGCTTAAGGAGGCTCTGATACTATAAAAAAAGAATAATGCTAAAAAATTTAAAAGTTAAGTGTAATGTATTGATATATAATATGTTTTTCTTTACAACCTGCATTGTATTTATACATGCTTTGAGTTAAGTGAATCAAATTGTATTTGATTCAATCTAAATTAAATGATCAGATTATGCATGACTTTATCTAAACTAAGATGATCAAATTATGTATGATGCAATCTAAAGGAAGATAATTTGTTATCACTTTTTTATAACATAACCAAAATTTATTTGCTACTTTTTTTATAATGTGGGATATATGATTTTCTACATTTTTAATCCATGATATTGAATTATATGTTTTATATATAATGTATCAATATAATTTTCACTGTGAATTTATTATAAAATTAAATCGTATAAAATTATTATCAAAATATCGAGCATTATATATATAAATTAAAATTATATAAATATTATTAAATTATACCAACAAAAAGAATATAACATTAAAGGATGATCATTTACTCCTATAAAAGATATTAATGACAACTTAAACAATTCTTATAGACAAAAAAATAAATAATGAGATCAGTTTACAAATTATAATATGTCATGCTCATATTACAAACATAGTAGAGCATAACTCGAATGGCTACCTAGTGTTGTCTATGTCAATGAACCTGTAATCATCCAAAAAGCTTAGTCAAAATCAACTAAAAATATTTTGAGTATTGATACAATAAGTATTTGGATTTGGTTAAAGCAAATACCACATAACTTTACCATTCATAACATAATCACTCATCAATTGCATCTTCATCCATTCTGTAGTTTGAGAAAAAAAGTACGAAATTTAAATTATAGTATTTTTTAATTTAAATAAAAAAAATTTATAGTAAGTCTAGGAAGTGAAAGAAAAAAGTAAAGGAGATATTGTTTTTAATTTAGGGTATGGGGCAGGGTTGCACCTCCATTTAGCTTCTTTGGGTTTAGAGATTTTGGGCTCCAAATCTCTGTGCTGTACATATTCCTTTCATTTTCATTTTTATAAATTTTATTGATTTATCAAAAAAAAGTAAAGGAGATAGAATTAACACCCTTCACTTTCCTCTTCGTTTCTATCATAATTCGGGCTAAGTAATCTTCTCAATAATATATCATGTTTTGCTAATTTTGCTCGAGTTTCTTATCCCTTGGTTACTTTAGTTTGTAAGGCAGCCTTAACCTTGTTGTTTTCCTTTTGAAGGTGTTCAATGATTGGTTATATGATGAGGTTGAAACATTTAGCTTAAGGTTATAACCAAGACCTTTCATATAGCTAGAACGCATAAATGTTTTCTATAATAAGCTCATTCCCCTCAGACATAGACTTCTCTAATAACTCTTGCATCTTATTCTAAAATTAAAAAAGAAAATCAATATTCAATCCAAATATTATTCTTGACGACTACATTAATAAATGATCAAAAATATTTAAGAAACTTTTATACTTAGTTTTTTTTTTCTGCTTCTTCTGACACCCATCCTTTACCTTTCTTATAGTGAGTGATTTTATTTAGTGTGATCTTATTACAATCTTGTTCATGCAGTTCCTTCTCACTTTATTTTATGAAACAAAAATACAAGGCATAATAAATAATGTAGTGCTTATTGATTTTAACTATAACTTGTAAAAAATGATCTTACATATTCATTTTAGACAACAATAAATGACTTTAACCCCTTAATTATGAGGTATTTTCATTTTTGGTCTAATAACCTTTGCCCTCCCTCAATTTTCCTAAATCAAAAAAAAAAACATAACGTAGTCATTATATCATCTAACAAGATTAATGCAAGCAAACATAAAGGCAAAGAAAACATACCTAAACTTTTAGGTTAGCTCAATAATCACACAAACTATTCCAATTTTCTTCAGAAATTTGTTTAGGGACATATCTTCGTGTCTCCACATCAAAAGGAAAATATTTATAATACTTATGCAACCAACCCCTAATCCTTTGTTTAAAGTAACAAAATTTGAAATATTTGGTTTTCAATATCCATAATAGTCAATTTTAATGGTTAACAATAAGTAAAAATGTAATTAATTTTTAAATCATTGAAACAATATTGCATATAGTTAAAGATTTTGAAAAATTACCATAACATTATCTAAAGCATTTTCAAACAAGTTGTCCTTCTTCAAGTCTTTAACATGTTTCAAATAAGGTAATTCTATTCTCGCAATAATCCCCAACTAAGTTGACAATTTTGCTGATTAGACATTTTCTACAGGATGACCTTGTTGAATACCAATCAGTATTGATAACTTGCAATTCATTACAACATTCATTCATTGCAATTCAAAACCTCTCCGTTTTTCTAATATTAGTAATAGAAGCTGAAAAAATCAATATTGATAAGAAAACATTAGAATATATAAATATATATTTGAGCAAAAGTCTAGTTGAAGGTACTAAAGATTAAAAAACCTTCACTTGTTGCTTCATTATTGTTTGAGGCATAATAAAGTTATGTATGACTTGAAGGCAAAATAGTATTGTTGCTTTGTTGTGGCAATGTACTATAAGAAGCTCTATTTCCTATAGCTAAAAAAAGAATATGATAAGAAAAAAGATATCTTTGAATATATATAGATATATATATGTATGTATGTATGTATGTATATTCATATATTCATTTGAAGGTATATAAATTTTAAAACTATGTGACTAATTTTATTGTTGATTGAGGTATAAAGTTATCCTTGGCTAGGAACTTAATTTATGACACTAACTAATTGATTTGGTTGAAATTGCACATCCTTATGTTATACAATTTTGATAGTTGCCTCCTTCTTCCCTTTATTTCTAATAGGTGCCACCATGTTAGAAATTAACAAGAAAAAAAATTTAGCTATTTGATGGTTGATAAACTTAGTGTCATTATCTACAGATAATTTTAATGGTGGTATGAAATTAGTTTGCAATGAGGTTAATAAAGTTTTCAAACATGTATCTACAATTCATATATCTAAGATTTTACTCAAACTTTCACAAGAATTCAAGTAGTGAGTTTTAAACATATCTTCAAATTCAAGTAGTGTGTGCTTTCACTATTATGAGCTTCAGCATGTCCTGTTGGACTGCATTTGTAGTTAATATCATCATTCTTAACAACCATAATAGAGCTCTCAAGAAACAATCAATTAGAAGACCTCATATCACATGATAACTTCAAGATAATCATACATATAATTTTGCTAGTTATAGAGTTAGGTGTTCCATTATAAAATAACCAAGACCAAATAAATAGCCTAAATTTTTTTAGACTTGTAATGGGTATGTAATAGGTACTACTGAAACTCAAATTCATTGAACAAAAGATGCAAACATCCAAGATCTAATATGCTAACATCCAACTTAAATAAAATAAAGTCCCAAATATGTTATCTTTTTTTAGAATAGAAAATTACTTAAAAAGTTAATGATCTTATCTCTTTTAAGGTCAAACATATAAAGACTCGTTCTTCCTTTGCAAGATGAAATAAGTTCCTACAATATGAAACATCATCTTCTTTGTGAATCATTTGAAAGTAAAGTTTGAAAGAACTCAAAAAGCGATTCCATTCACACTAAAATAAATAGAGACGAGTATGTTAAATGGAAACTGAAAAATTATGCATCAAGATTTAAAGACATAAGTATTGCTAATGGCATAAAAGATATATCACTGTTAGGTTTTACACTTTTTATTTCCAGTTAACAAGTGGCCAACATCATAACATCTATTATTAGTTTATAATTAGATGAAATTGGGTATCTTAATTACCATAAGCAAAAGAAAGTGTCATGTAGGCTAATAATTGCTAGGACAAGCAAGTTACTAATATGGTTCCATTTACAAGGTTTTGCCATTACCAGTATTGTAGCACCCCACTCTCACAGGACACATATCCGACATTCTGAAGGATATCCAAGTACATATCCCACAAGGGTGGCATGCTTGAGCAATCACGTCACTAACTTAATCATGGCATCATCATTTAAAACGTAATTATCACAATATTTAAAAACCTAATTCCTCATTTTCATTTCATAAAACCAAATAGACATTGTAGCATTATATACTTCGTCCTTATATACAATATCAAAGAGCTATTAGAGTTTACAACTCTATTACAAAAATATGCTACATGGTACATAAATGAGGAACTATACAAAATTCTATCTAAATCCTTCAGTCTCAGCTGACTGACCTTGGAGCCATTTCTTCTATCCAAAAGCAGTACTAGATCTCTTCTAAGTTTTCTTAGAAGCTAAGTCCACTCTCTCGCACCTAAAAAGTCAACATTGTAATTTTGATAAGTTTTGCGAACTCAGTGAGCTATCCATCATCGATGGCTCATTCATAACATATAACACATACAGTTCGTGTTTCAAGTTCACAAACAATTCATTTCATCATATAATGCACATCTTTCACCAATTATCAAAAAGCACCATATAACACTTTGTTCACTTATTCACTTTTTACATTCATAACCCTTCATACAATTCAATT
>JAOSBP010000205.1:8990640-9001923 GCA_027563825.1 Erythroxylum mucronatum | reverse complement strand
TGGGACACAGCTTGGGGTAAGAAGAGTGATCGATTCTATATGTCAACTTCCTGTCATCAATCTCTTGCATAAACAGTTAAAACAAAAAAGATGGGGATTTATGAATCAGCTCTGTTTTCTTTGTAACCCAAGTAAAAACATACCGTATATTCGCAGATAAAGGCAGGAAAAAAATCAAAAAGAAGATGAGGCATCGCTCGGCTTGGCTTGGGTGAAAAAAAGTAGCAGCTGTCAGCCTGTCAGTTATGAAAACGTCGACGTTTTTATTTTAGGACAGAATAGGTACATGGTTAGTTGGACAGAGGATCTGATGCCCTTTTTCCGACCGGTACTGTCCCTTTATCTGTCCACGTCAATTTATTATCACCGTAAAAAGTTACGGCCTCTGGCTCTGTTTTGTCTCTGCCAAGAGTTATTATGAAACTAATCATACTTTCACAGGGTGAATTTGTTTCCCATCACAGTTCCAGCAACAAAACCATTCGCATGTCCTATCAGAATCATTATTCCACTGGCACCCAATAGAAGGAAGACCTTACTTTTTTCCAGATTCAGTCTTGGAATCTCTGCATCTTTTTGGCATTTGAATTTCTCATTTTCGAAATGTTCTTAAATTTCAAATGGTGTCACCCTGACCGCGTTATGACGAAGGACTTTCTAGCTGATTATGTGAGACATTGAAGTACTCAAGACTAGGGTGGGATCTTTCGTACTATCATACCCAATGATTTACTAGGCATTTGGTTTAAGCACGACATTGGCTATAGATATGGGTATAATAGTAAAAGGGGATAAGAATGAATATGAAAAATAAAAAAAAATGATGTTTAGTTTGTAACTTGAGTTTATGTATTAATACCAATAATATTGTTTGGTTTGTTGTATTAATAGGAATAAAAGATAATATAAAGATATGACTTTTATGAAGAAACAGACGTTGGATAAAGATGAAGGGCATGCGTCTTTATACGAAGGTTAAAAACTGTAAAAAATGCTTCTGTTTCGTTGTTCTTGAAAGCTATTAAGAGCTTTACAAAACAAATAAACAAACACCAACGTAGAAGACGATTCACTATGTATTTTTTCTTTTTTTAAAGAGTTTAAACCATATACGAAAAATTAAATTAAATCACAAAATAATTATAAGGGAAAAAAGGAGCAGATTGATTTTATGATTCTCGTTCAATCTATAACCATATGCACTTTCACATCATCAAATCATATAACAGATTGGTTATTCTCTTGATTAAATTATAAAACGAGAATATATAAGGAAAAAAAGAGCAAAAGCCTCATTTACAATGAAATGAAACCAGGTTCTATCCAGTTCATTTAACATCATCAAATTAAAACGAGAGATTTTAGAAAACATACTTGAAGGCGCAGAATAAAAAATTCCTTCGTTGATGAGACGTGATAAGGCATGATAGAAAATCGTAAGGAATTGAGAGGTGATAAGAAAGTAAAGAGGATAAAAACTTAGATTGGAATGAAAACTTGATACCCACCCCTCTTAGTGGGTTTAGTAAATTTCCAAATTTAATGGGATAAATCCATTCACCTGGAATTGAAAACCCCAAAGTAAATACTGTTTTTTACAATTATTTCATTCCTTCGTTCCCAAACCCTCAAACCAAACACCTCCTTAATGTTTGTCAAGCCTCTATAATGATGGTGGTTTCTGTGTATGGTGACCTCGGATGAAGAAATGAACTAACCCCATGATCATCAACTCGCAAAACTTGAGATTATAATAGGGATGTCAAAAAGGGCCTAACTAGATGTGATTTAGGTCCGAGTTGACTCGGTTGTAAAAGTTGAGCTAATCATGGTCGGCTTGTCGGGTTATGGGTCAAAATGGAATGGGTAATGGGCTAGTCCGGTTTAGCCCATGATTCGACCGTTATTTCAAAAACAACGTCATTTTGTCAAAAAATATCATTTTTGACTTTTTAAATATATATATATATATATGACGGGCCGAGTTAGCCTGGCCTACTCGTGATCTAACTGGGCCACTAGTCGACCTATTATAATCCGTCAGGTCGTGAGCTACCCTAACCTAGACCAAGTTGAGCCGAGCTAGCAGCAGTCTAAGTCTGATCCGACTCATTGACTATGATCATAATAATGAAACGTTTGAAATATTGGAAGTAAATGTTTTCATGATTTTAGTTATAAATCTTTAATTTTTAGTTAACGTATTGTCACATAATAAATTTATTGACGTGATATGTCACATCAATATCATTATAAGAGGTTAACAACAAATTTTTTATAAAAAATATTAAAATATTATAACGTTATTTTTTAAAATATGATTTAATATTGTATATTAATTAAATTTATTTATTTTTATATAATTTGACCTTTAAACAATAGTGCAATTTCAAAATACTAATATTAATTATTTGGTACGCGATATTCAAATTTTTAATGTTGATAACACTTTTTTAGTTGAGGATAACAATAGAATAATTATTCTATTTTAATATTGAAAATTAAGTTTTTAAAATTGACAACTATAATTTTAGTTTTATCGATAACTTGTTCTGAACTCACCACTTTCTTCCTTTCATTGTTCTGAACTCACTGCGCCAAAGTTATAGAAACTTGGCCTCGGGATTGATTGTAGTCCATTGTGAATTCGACAGTGAAAATTATGGCCTGCAATCCGTAGCTCATCATTAGTTTCTTTTTCAGTTCAGTGCTTGTAGCCATATTCTCCTTTTCATTTAAGATTTTTACTGATTTGGAGTGTTTGGTGGAGGCCAATGCACGCACTTCCGATGTTCAGTAAACATCCAAAAAGACAAGAATCTTTGCCTTTCGGCAAGCTGATAAAGTAAGTTTTGAAGGAAGGACGTGTGCTGAGAAGTTTCGTAGAGGGGACACAGTGAAGAGTGGTCCGAGTAATGTAATTCAGGTGCAAACATGAGAATCAAATGAAGATCAGAAGCAAGGTTCTGTGGAATTAATATTGTAGATTGTGAAGTATGGTCTACCATCTGGTAGCAGGATCTGTTCCCAACTTTCCAATATTTGACAAACACTAACGAACGTACAGTAGAAGACAAAGTAAAGCACATAAAACCCTTTTGATCATAAATTTAATCGCCCTTTTATAGGATTTAGCATCAAGCGACCGTCTTTACTGTCAGTCCCCTTGCTCTCTTAGTTGCTCTGCTACCGACAGGATTCAATTTGTCTTTTGGTCTTCTCTAAACGAGTCTGCACGTAACTACATAATGAATAAGGTGATAAAAAGATTAAGAACTAATGGACCAAAGTTGAAAGAACTATCATAAGTACAAGTAGTTTTCCCCCATGATCTCCTTAAGTCCAGAGAACAAAACCAAATTTGGGAACTCCGGTCATATTCTTAACCTGCCTCAGTTAGACTCTCAGCAACAATTTCGCGTACGACAAATTATCCAAGTGGAAAATATTAACAATCCCTGCATGATCGTGTTGTACCCGAAACCCCATTAAACAAACCTAAAAAAGAAAGATCAAGGAAAGCGAGCAGATCTTGTTGGACTCTTTTGCTTAACTTTGTAAAAAGAATCTAAGCGAGTACACGCATGACACTTCTACGCCCCACAAAGTCAATGCACCGACTGTCCTCGTGGATCTGCTTCTTTGGTAGCTCGTTTGCAGGCCACAACTTCTTGGAACATTCATGGAGATAGTTATCGTTGCATTTCCTCATGTGGGTAGTGGTGCTTTTTTCCTTCCTTGGTAGCTTTGGCTTGGCTTCTCAGTGGGTGGTGAAGTCTCGAGAATTGGGTTGATGAAAGCTGACGCCTGACGAGGACTGACCTTAGAACGCGGGTACTCGTAAGATTTTTCTCTCCCATTTATTTTTTAGTTAAACGCGTAAAACTCGAAATGGTGGTTGCTTTTGCCTCTCTCAGTAACGTGTTCTAAACATGAAAACTGAAACTGTCAAGCTTTTACAGCAGCTTCTTATGTCATGCCAGAAATATGGACTCAATCTTTTGGATTTTCCGATCAATTCTGTTTGAAATTATGGTAAAGAGATTTCCTTTTTCTTTTCTGTTATTGTTGTCATTACAATGGCGGCAACTGATCATTTGAAGTTAATATCAACTTGAGACAAGGCCGTCTGAGGTTTCAGGCAATTGTTTATGAGTTTTGATTAGAAAGTCTTCGAATTATGTCTATTTGCAATAGGAGTTTTCTCTCGAAATTGATTTTGTAACCATCTTGACTTGGCATAGTACGACTCTGTCACAGATCATGTATAGGCCATTTTTCACTTGTGATGATTCGAAAGGAGTTGCAGAATGTGCGGCGATTATAAAATCCAAGAGTGGATTGAAGAAAATGGAGCCTAAAATTGAAACTCTTGAAAAACAAACGTTTCCTAATCGATCTTTGCCATGCAAGTCAGAGAAAGAGAAGATGCTGATGCTCTCCAAAGTGGGTAGAGAAGAGTGTCATAGGCATAGTCCAGGTTCGTTTCAGCTCTTGGACGTCTTCAAAGAAAATAAGAAGCTGGATCACGTGATTGATTCCTGGTCTAGGGGGCTGACATATGATGGCCAATTTAAAGATACCGAAAAAGAGTTGCTAAAAGGAACTTTTGATCTACAGGAGTCTTTGATCATGCTCGGAAAGTTGCAAAAAGCCCCCAAGTACATGGCTCTGTTGAAGACAAAACAGAATGGGAAGTCACAAAAAGAAAGAAATCACCAAATGGGGAGTGAAGGGAGACGTACGTTTCGATCTACAGATCAAAACTACTCGATAAGACTTCAACGGCCACATACTTCGTCTGATGTGTCTTCGAGGGACTTCATTAACGAGGTTAGAAAAGCAGTTAGAGACAATCTTGCTGGGGAAAATCGTTCTTCAAATGCAACTTCTACGCAGAAGCCTTATCTTGAAGAAAGAAAAAAGAGGGCAGCTTCAACAAGTTCAAGCCAATCGTCGGTATTTCGACCCAACAGCAATGAATCCCATTTTTCTTTCAGATTGCAGACAGCTCAGGAGGTAAAAGGCCCAAATTTAATTGCCAAGTTGATGGGTCTTGATTACATGCCTCAAACCCATTTGGAAAGTAAAAAAAACCTGAGGAGGGAGAGGACAGTTTCTGATATTGAGATGCAGAAGAAACGGAAGCCTCAAGCCACGATTGCAAAGGTTGAGTCTGAGAAAAGGTCATCGAAGGAAGTGCTTGAATCCATTCAACATAAGGGACTACTAAAAAGACGTCTTATCAAAGAACTAACTTCCCTTTCTTATCATTCCATTGATTTCCATTCTCAGTATGGCTCGGCTAATGATATTCTGCCTATCGTACTAATAAAGCCTCTGCCTGTTGAATGCTTGGAATCGGAAGAGGAACTCGCTTCTATGCCTTGGGAAGATACAGTCTTGAACACAAGGATATTGCCTGCAACGACCAAGGTGCAAAGAAGGCTTGCTCGGACAGCAACGCAATCCGATAAAGGATCTTTAAATTTTAGCAAGAACGACCGCAAGACAGAAACTGAAGAGACTTCAACCAGAAGGCACATCCAGGAAGAATTAGCTGAAGAACTTTCGTGGCTTGTTGCAAAATCAAACGAGAAACGTGTAAAATTGGTTAACAAGAAAGTAAGGACTGTATCAGCCAACAGAAATGGCAAAAAATTGGAATCAGATGTGTATCTGACACAGAGGTTTATCCACGACGAAGGGCCTAAGGATCCAAAAGCAGTTGGCAGGGCAAAAGAGAAAGTAGTTGGGACAAAATTAAAGGCCTCCAAGAAAATGAAAGCTTTGATTCCCCCTACTCACCAACAGGATGGAGCAGACAAAACACATACGAAAGTTGACAAGATTCAGAAGGATATCAGCAACAAAAAGATAGTAGAGCAAACGGAAATTGTTAAGCGCAGAAGTACTCCAAGATTTGGAGGTCAAGCTAAGCCGACTTCTATAAAACAGAGAAAGCCCGAAATTGGATCAGTCATTACCAAAACAGAAACTCCACAGCTGCACAGCAAGAACCCAAATGATATCTCAAGACACATAATGAGAGCTGGAATTCACGATTGCAAATATCACAAGACCAGGGACAAGTCACTCGGTGAAGTTAAACCAGCTAAACAGGAAGTGAGTCTTCTACTTCTTTCCGAGAGTGATAGTGTAATTCGTTTCTGGATATGTCTTGATGTACAAGAGTCTTGCTTTTGTATATCCTCATTTGACTTGCTCTAAAAATCTAACCAAGTACTGAATCCAAACTTACCTTGTCTATAACTTCATGCAGACTGATGATTCAGTGTGCAAAGGAAATGCTAAGACCACTGATCCCACATTCTGTAATGACTCCTTTCTGGAAATAAGCAACGACACGCCCGCAGATAACTTACCGAAACAGACGGAAGCTAACGTCTTGACAATTCAGACAGAAGGTAATTCCTTTCAGGATACATTAATAGCTGTTCTACTAGTGATAAAACTAAATTTGATGTAAAATTTCACCTGACACACGTGCATTTGTCAGGATTGCATCCCTCATTCATTCATTTTTAGCTTGGACCAGGCATAACATATTGTTTGCAGTTCTAAATACATGATTTTGTAATTTCTATATGCTTAGTCTCAAGGCCCAGTATAACCTACTGTCTTTTCATATCCTTATAGAGCATTGCAGTGACAATCGGAGTTCTCTCTGCAACTTTTCTATGCTGAACTGTGATAATGATAATTATGCTACATCCAAGTATTCAGAAGAAGCTGATGGTCACGTCAATCATATTGGAAACAGAACAAGCTTCAAAAAGGAATCCCGTCTGAAAGATGTGCTTATGAACAATTCTTCTTTTCTAACTCAAGCAGATGAGCTTTTTCATCTAAATTTGGGTCGCTGTGATGTTGTAACAACTACTACCACCAAATTCGGAGAAACAGATATGAGACTGTATTTAGATTATGCAAATGAATTCATTGGACGCAGAAGCCTCAAAGATTCACAAGTAAGACATCCTCTGCTTCCATCTTATGTTGGAGGTATCAGGATCCCTTTCACATTAGATTGGTTGCTGGATGAAGTTTGTGATGGAGTTGAGACTCTTGAAAGCTACTGTGAGCCTGCGCGCAGCAACCTTCATAGTGATGATCTGTTTGCAATATTGTATAGAGATTTATGGTGCAAAGAAGTGGTGGGTGGAGTGTGGGATTTAGGTTGGAGGAATGAATTTTCTGCCATGGAATCTGAGCTGGCAGTGAATGATTTAGAGAAATTAGTTGTAGGTGAATTAGTTGACGAGTTGTTTGAATAATCTTGCGCTTTAACGTTTCAAGTCATTATCAGTTCCTGTAAATGATCGACTTTGTTGGTACAAATACATCAGGTATGGAAAGGATTACGAGCACGTCAGACACTTTTTACCGTACTTGACCGTAGGTCCTGTAATTTAGAAGGATTATGAACATAGAAGGCCACTTGTAATTTAGAACATTACCAAAATCACAAGTTTCTTGGTACTTTTCTTCAATTATATACACATATATTTAGATGGCAATTGCATTTGGAGCCTTATATTCTTGTTTATCATACTATTATATTCACCAAACCAATACACTTGCATCCTTAGTATACCTTAAATTTGGGTCGCACGAAAGAAGTGTCAAGTTGCTAGTTGCTACGAGCGACCCCCGGGAAAATTAGCAGAGGAAAATCAATGTTACGAATACCGTACTAATTTGAGTGTTAGATGTAGTTTTGATAAAATACTGTCCTACTACCGTAAATATTGAATATCATTTTGAGTAATTTTTTAAAATTACAAAATTGTCCCTCAATATATTATATTATATAATTTATGATTTTATATTAATCATATCTCTAAAAATCATGACAATAAAAATTTGAAATAACAATAACCTATTTATTTGTATTAATATTACTTTTCACATACTTTACATGTAAATAATAACTACAATTAATATGAAACAAAATCATTTAATCATTATACAAATATAAAATTAAGGATAAATAAAGTACTTAAAATGTTATAATTTTATCATATAATAAATAACAATTACATCAAAATGTCAAATAAAAAATAAAAATCGATGACTCTCTGAGTATTAAAATAAGAGGTCATACTAAGGAAACAACTAACTAGAAGTGAAATCTAAAACAAAAATATGTACGAAAATATTTATATTGTATATATAGAATTTAATATATACATTAAATATATAGAATTTAACATATACATCAAATATGAGTGATGTTGTGATTTTCATAAAAAGAGAAACAGGTGAATAAAATGTGTTTGGTTGAATATTGATATCATTTCCTTTTTTCAAAAATAAAAAAACCACACAAGAACTTTAGAGAAACGTAAAAAATGTTTTAGTAAGTTTTTAAAACATATTTCTTTTTTTTTTGTGAAAACAACCCTTCCCTATTTTTTTTCACCGTCTTTTGTGTTCTTTTTCGGCGTAGTTCTACCTTACCCCTTTGTTCTTGCTCCTTCCTCTTTATTAGAATTATATAAAGTCAAAGCCAACAGTTAGTTATAGTTAGTTAGTCATAAGTTAGTTATAGTTAGTTATATTCGTTATTTTTTATTTTCAAGATAATTTGTATAAATACTCTTATTCTGTTACAAGAAATATACTTTTACCTTTCTTCAATTTAGCTTGCCATCATGGTATCAGAGAAAATATTTCCGCTTCTCTAGTTTTTTTAGATTCTTTCTGAGATTTCCAGGTTTTCTTGCTTTTTCTTTGCAAACAAACAGAAACTTTGTAGTTTTTTATCCCTGTTCTTTTCCTATTCTTTCTTTCTTTCTCTAATTGAGGTTTGATTCTATGGCTAATCTCAATGCTTGGTGTTGGATCCCGCTTCCGGAACCTAACTCTCTTGCGAAAATCATGAAACGTGAGCGTGCATATGACCTTGATTTTTTTTCTTTCTTTTCATAATATCCCAAAAATCTTGCTCACCATTTGTTCAAAAGCGTGCTCATATAAAACAGTCACCATGCTTGAACTCAAATCGCCTGCTTGTGAACAGGATTTGGAAATCTTTACATCTGAATTTTAATTTGACTTCTTCATAGGAATCATAGCTCTAAGTCTCTATTTTGTTTTGACGCGAGAATCACCTCAATCGGAGTTCTACAACTCAAGATATCATCAAAATACCAAAATGTGCTCATATCTCAAACGTACTCTCCTAACTGACCTCTCACTTGTTCTAATGCAAACTCTCTCAATTCAACTCCAAATGATACTACTTTTCATAGGCAGATACCTACATGTCTTATGGATCCATTGGTCCAAGAATTACCTCAATTGGAGGTCGGATGAGGGAGTTATTCCCAAAAGAGTAGACCATGTTCATAACCTAAATTGATTTGAACATACTTTGGCGCGATTGCCATAACTTTCACTACAAATGTCGGATTACTTTTGTTATTGGACCATTAGAAAGTAGACTTCAAGAGCTACAACTTTCATGAAGACCACAAAGCCTGATTCGGCCTCTAACAGTGTCAAAAAATCGCCATCTTTCCCGTGCATGTCCGTTAAATGGACATGAATCAACAAAACTGCCCCATTTCACCCGAGAAGGTCCGTTAAACGGACTTCCATGTCCGTTTAACAGACATAGATTGCTCAAGGGGTCCTTTTTGACTCGAGAAGGTCCATTAAACGGACTTCCATGTCCGTTAACCAAAGTCCTCAAAACCTTCTTCCATACTTCCTACAACCATCCTAACATCATAAACACTTATAATCTTCCAAAATTCAACTCTTCTAGTGCAAATTCACTTCATAACAACTCAAACATCAATCTTATTTCATCAAAATTCTCAATTCTTGACCCACTTGGTTCATCAAAACCATAATTTCTCATCAATTACCAAAGCTATCATCATACACAAAACATATGCAACATCGTAACTTGTAACACTCATATCTCTTCATTCCGACATCTAAAAATCACAAACTTTATAGCGTCGGAAAGCTAAAAGCATCATCTACAACTTATATGAAGACAACTTCTGCTAATTCTTTCTAAATTGTTCCAAATTTTCCCTTGAATCAGTTTACAAAATCTTATCCTTGTTAAAACTTGAATTTTGCTCCAAATTCACTTCTTTTATTACATCATCATTCTTATGTATTCAATGACCAATCCTTCTTTTCCATAACACTTCAATTACAAACAATAGCAACTCATGGCCAAAGTTCAACAACTCAATTTATTACTTCTTTAAATGTACTTAATTTCAACTACCGATTGGAATTCATCACATCATCCACTTCAATTCATTTTACTCTTCATATTTAACAACATCTCATGATTCATAACATTTCTATCTTTCTTTCCCATATTGCCTCACTTGTATATATATATGCCAATAACTCATGTTTATTCCAATTTAAGCTCATCCTCAATTAATCCATAGTTCAACTCCACCTCATTCATACACAAATTCACATTCCAATTTGTCAATCATCTATACACAATTTCACAATTCATTATCATCATACACAATTCCTAATTCATGTCTATATGCCAATCCATATTTCATTAACATCATGTATCAAGAGTTTTACAAATTTTATTGGCATTTCCAAGCCAAATTACAAAATCAATATCAATACCCAAATTACAAAACATACAAAACCCAATAATCTCAAATTCCACTTGAAGCCTTGGTTTACAACAATTATTCTAAATATAATACAACATGCAAATTCGGATTGGGGTCTTGATTCACTTTCACTTGATCGCTTGCTAAAAACCTGGAGATGGGGAAAAAGAGGGGGTGAGCTCGAAAGCTCCGTGGGTAACATGCTTATAACAATTTACAAACAGAACCTTTCAAAAAGTTCTTTATCATGGAAAATTCTCTTTTGAGTCATAAAACATATGCTTCTTAAAATCCTTGTCAAGTAATCAAATCACCAACAACACAAGTCATGCATTTTCAACTTATTCACAAATCATAACACATAAGCACATCATAATGGTTCGGGTGGTCCGTAAACAAAACGTACTAACATAATTCCAAAGAATGGTCTTGTGTAGCTGTGAACAGAACGAACTAACACAATCTCACATAGTGGTTTTGTGTAGTCGTAAACATGAGGGAGTCTATGAAGGAGCTCCATGCCACTAGCGGGCAGGCGGGAGAAGCCTTTAGACAAGTGCGCACTTGATATACAGAACGGACCAAACCAAACCCACATAACATGTAATTCATGACTTGAAAACAGAATTGCCCAAAATGGCAATAT
>JAOSBP010000205.1:8926174-8943967 GCA_027563825.1 Erythroxylum mucronatum | reverse complement strand
AAATGTCAAAGAGACATAACATAAATCGGACTAAATTTGCTTAATATGCTAACCCCTAATTTGGGGCGTTACAATAATTATACTAAAAATTGTATGCTAATTATTAGAAAAACAATATGATCCATAATATAGGGACACAATTATGGTAGAAATCATGCATTAATTTCAAAAGAAATAAGAAGATTCATAGCCTAAGGACATGGGCACGTCAAAGGCTTTATCTCTTCCATAAAAGACATAGATAGATCCATGATATAGGACATATGTCAAAGGGTATGAAAACATATATAAATTTCAATATCCTAATTTTTAGTCAACTTTTAGAGACTATTGTTTGAAGGGAGTGATCACATATATCAATATGGTTTTTAGAGATATAAATAAAAACCAATAACATACTTAAACAAAAAGCTAAAATAAGATTGTGATACAATGTGATATCACTTCGCATCGCTTCCTTTATATTTAAAAAGAATTCATAATAAAAATCATACACAATTATACAAAAAATTGATTAAATAAATACATGATTATTAACAAATAGATATATATACCTTTATTCATCAAATATTTTTTTGAGCAAACTTTTAAAATGATGAATAACCACATGTATGTCAACATTATCTATGTATATCATAATATAACAAACAAAATATACAATCTTATGGAGGTAATTATTGAAGTCATAAATTAAAGTATTTCAGTATTTACCAACTATTGACATACATTAACGCTCTTCACATACATCAACACTTCTTAAGTTGTTGGATGAAACCAATTGTGATAAGAATTCATTATTCAACAAGTACTACGAAAAGCAGACTTAGAAGCAATTATAAGCATTGAGATAATTAAGAAATCTCGTGCAATTATCTACATAATCGAATATTGAACTATATTCAAATTCTACCATATTAATACATAAAAATGCTCATTAATTGTTTCACAAATATCACCTTCCATATAATTGTCCAATTTCATTCTATTATATGAAATCCTTCTATATAATTGTTAATTTTCCATTTCAAGTCTTATGTAATTACTCTAGGCATTTTCTTTAGATTCCAAGGCATTAACCAAGTCTCACCAACATCCCTAAGAGACATTTCATCGAACAATTCATAGGCAACCTGAATTCATCTCTAGCTAATAACAAACTCACTACATTCTTCATTATTTACCAACAAAAACACATTCAAACAATAAATAAATTAACAACATTAGGTAAAAACGCATAATACCCACAATCCATGAAAACCCACCCACCCATGCTCATATACCCATAATCCATGAAAACCCACCCATGTTCAACACTAACAACGAATTTTTTGGAGACATCAAGAACCCAAAGAGCAAACTTACCTGAAAACTATGCATGATGGACCGAAACAAACAAAAATCGACATTGAATGCTTGGGAGGAAGAGGGATTGATGGCTATAAAGTAAGGAGGAAGAGAGAAAATGAAAGAGGGAGGAAGAAGGGGGTTTTGGGTGGCTTATGAGGCTATTCAAAATGATGTCATTTGGTTTAAAACCAAACGACGTCATTTTAATTGTTGGAGAAACCGACATTTACCGACAGAACTGTCATTCCATCGATAGTTTAGATGCATAATTTTTTCACCACCTATTGCCGCCTATTTTTACAACAAAATTTACTATTCTATCACTATATTCTGTTGGGAAAATCTCAAGAATATTTTTTTTCCACATTTACCGATGAAAATTTTGGCGGTCACAAAAAACTATTTTTAAAAAATTGCCGAAATTGTTCTCGTTAATAATATGTTATTTTCTTGTAGTGACGTGTTTCAAAACTTACTAACACAAGGTTACTTATTTATAGAAATAACCTAACTATAAGCAACTAATTTTTTCTTATTTATTCAATAATAGGTCAACAATTTTCTTTTATTTGAATTCTAACTTTTGATATGTGATAATTATAAGTGCCTTTAACATAAGTGTGGTGAAAGTAAAACTCTCTTATATTTAGGAGTGAAAAACATAAAAATATTTTATCAAGTATGAATGGACTCAAAAAAAATTTTTTGAAATTTGTTGACATAATGCATAGGTAACTTATTTTAATCTAAGAATAGAAAGCACATCAAATCTAATTTAAGATTTGAAGAAAACTTTAAAAGATGTTAAATTGATTAATAACATAATGAAAGTTAATAATTTGTGCCATCTTACAACTATTTGTAATGAAAATTAACACTTTAACATACAATTTACTCAAAATAGAACTCTAAAATATGAATTTTATTCAAAATAGAACTCTAAAATAGGAAGTTTATTTATGATAGAATACTAAAAATATTAAATTCATTTCAAATAGAACTGTGACAGCTCTGGGTATGAATTCTTGACTGTTTCAATATGGATTTGTATATTTGATACCTCAATAGTTGCCTCCACTTGCAAAGAACTTGACCCCGAATTATGATCGAAATATCCAGACTTAAAATCAAAAAAATAAAGTGAAATATTAACAACATGAAATGTAGGATTGATGTTACCCATCTACAATGATTTTTGAAAGACATAAGCATTATCGTTAATCTTTTTTTGTGATCTTGAACATTCCATATTTCTTTACCTTCAATTTATGATGTCCTTTAACTATTAGATTCTTGCTCAAGAATAAAATAACCTCATCTCCAACTTAAAACACTTTGGCTCTTTTATATTAGTCAACATTACAATTATAATTTGTATTAGATCTTTTTAAGTTTCTGTTTCACCTTCACTTGAACTTCTTCTGTCTCTTTGGATAACTTTTCAGCACTCACATTCAAATTAGTACTTTATGCAATTTAACAAACTCAAAAGTCTAATTAGCTACTTAGTATGAACTATAAGAAATAAAGAACGACCAATGGAGTGATGGAAAATATTGTTATAAACAAATTTGGCTTGAACAATAAGAAAATCTCAATTATTTGACTTTTCATGACATACTCATCTCATCAACTCACCCAATATTCTATTCACCACTTTTGTTTGCCCATTAGTTTATGGATGAATGATGTTATTATATTTAAGAAAAGAATTAAACGCATCTCACAAAATTCTCTATAAGTGACTCAAGAACTGGGTATCACAATCAAATCTAATAGATTTGGAATGACATAGAATCTCACCACCTCTCTAAAGAATAACTTTATAATTAAAGTAGCATTTGTCATATTCTTACAAGGTAGAAAACATGTCATCTTTGAAAACCTATCAACCATAATTAAAAAAATTCAGTTCTTTTTGTGCTCTTGGCAATCCCAACATAAAGTCTATAAAATGATCCTCCAAAATACTATTAGGGAAAGGTAATGACATATATAAACAAGTATTAGAAATATTTCCTCTGTAAGTTTGACAAGTTTGACACCCTAAAACAATAGATTCGACTCATCAATTTAGGCTAAAAATATCTCTTACAAACCTCATCAGGAGTTTTATTCCTACTAAAATGATCAACTATTCTCCACCATGTAAATCTCTAATCATCTTCTTCCTTAGTGAAATACGCAGAAGATAAAGCTAATTACCTTTCATAAAGAACTCATCATAAACATAATAGTTTTAATATGATTTCTTAACTAAACATGTTTGTCACATATCCTTGAAGTTAGCATCATCTATATATAATTTTTTAAATGATTAATCTTATCAATGTTTATACTTAAGGTTTTAATCATAGCCACCCTTCCATCAACTACCATATTACTTTTTCCCATATTGTAAATAAGTTTATAGGAAAATTTATCAACAAAGACTGACCATCTATTATGCATTTTAGTTATTAACTCTTTTTAGCTTCCAAATATTTCAAGGCTTGATGATCAGGTAGAGAAAAAATTCCTTTTTAATCAAATAATACTCTCGTATTTTCATCATCCTTACAACATTATATAATTCTTTATCATAAGTAGCCTATTTTTGTTTAACATCACTCAACCTTTTTGCTAAAGTAAGTTATTGAATATTTTTTAGGGGACAAAGTAGTATCGGTTCCAAATCAACTAGCATCATACTTTCCTCAAACAATTTGTCAAAATTAGGTAAGGCTAAACCAAAAGTGGTATATAATTTTTATTTAATAAAAACAATACATTGTTCATGTTCTTCCTCCCATTTAAATTTATACTTTTTCAAGCAATCAGTTATAGGAGGTACTTTATCTTCCTCCCATGAAAATTTCTCACATCCTCGTTATTCTTAGGTGTAAACCATTCCATATGGCTTTTACTTTATCTTCAATTCATTAACCATAACACCATCTTTCTCCATATGTATTTAAGAAATAACAATTTTCCAGTCATAATATGCACTTCTTAAAATTAACTTATAATTTATTATCCTTAAAAATTCAAACACCCTTTTAAGATTCTCAATATGCCCATCAACAAATTTGTTATTGGTAAGGATGTAATCAAAATAAATCATAATAAATTGACCTATAAAAGGTTGTAACATTTAGTTCATGAGCCGCATAAAGATACTCAGTGCATTGGTCAACCCGAATGATATAACTAACTATTTATATAATTCATTTCTTGTCTTGAAAGCAATTTTTCATTCATCTCCAAACCTTATCCTTATTTTGTGGTAAAAATTTTTATGGGTCAATTTCGAAAGGCAAAAAAACTACTCTACTCAATTGATCCAATATATCATCTAACCTTGGGATATGAAACTTGAACCTAATAGTATTTTTTATTTACCTACTAATACACATCCTTTGACTATCATATTTCTTATCAAAATAGAAATAGCACATGGACTCATGCTCTCCCTTTCTTAATTAATTATTCTACCTTCTCTTTTAATATCTTATTTTCTTTTAGACTCATATCCTAGTAAGGTAGATTAAGTAAACTACACTAGGAGTAAGGTCAACATAGTGTTGGATATCACATATAAGAGGTAATTCATTGAGTAAATCATCATGAACTACATCCCTAAACTCCTTTAAAATAGGCTAAATTTCTAAGAGAATTTCATATTTTTTATTTTCTCTCACCTCTTCTTCTTTTACAATCAATAAATGCACTTTCCTTGTTTCTCTTTTCTCAATTATAATTTTTAAAAACCATTTATCACTTACAATAAAGGCTTTTTACTCTTCTAATTGGGTTTGACATACTGTCTTACCTATAAGTACTTGAATGCATTGCATTAACATCATATTATCTTAATCTTTCCAAAAGTAGATGACATGCATACAAATCAACAACATCACAATAATGCTCATTGGAGTATTTACCAATTGAGGATGGTACCTTATAATGTTCATTGATAAAGATTTCTCCAACTTTCTTATTCCATCTAAAGCTATAAGGTTTAGAATGTGACTCAGTACTTAACTTCAATTCACCTTTGCCTTACTTATAATATTTTCTTGGCTACCTTTATCAATAATCAACTTACATAAGCTCCTTTTGTACCACAAACATTGTACATGCACAATTTATTCCTTTTCAAATCATCTTACTCTTTGTAGGATATCATCAACCTTCTAATCACTCCCAAAAAAGCATCATCATCCTCTTCCTCTTATTACTCTCAATAATCTTCTTTGGGTACATATATTTCCTCTGCCTCATCATCATCTTCATATTGCTCTACCATATTTACCACTTTCCTCTCTAGACAGTCATTAGATTTACAATGTGGTTTATTACATCGATTTATGGATTTCGAGGCAATTAAAGCTGCCTTAACTGAAATTTCACTATTAATGTTACTTTTTCCACCATTACGATATGTAAAAGATGCATTCACCACCTCTTTTCCTTTCTCAATGGAATCTTTTTTATTCCCATACCTCTTAAATTCTATTGGATTCTCATTCAGTATAGATTATGCCTTCATAGCCAAATTCCTAGCATCTTGACATGTTAACACCATATAGTTCTTAATCTTATGCCTTATACTTTGCTTTAATCCTGTCAAGCATATTGAAACTTGTTAGGGTTAGGTTTTAGACAATTGACTGTAGGTTCTAAACTTTAATTTTTTTTATAAACACTCCTATTTCCTTGGTGGTGGTGTTGGTAAGCATTAAAGATATATTATTCATAATCTAGCGATAGAATTCTCCTCTTCAATAATTATTTCCTCCGCCATAAAGAAACAAGATTTCTACCCTCTTTTTTCCAAGTTTCCTTCAATTAATCCTACCAGATTTGAAATTTGTATCTAATAGTTAGAATTGGGCTATGAAAATTCTAAATTGTGCCTATTGAAGTAGTACCTTCATAATCGCGAGATTTTTTAAGACTATTATCTACATTTAATTTCATTACATTTTTTTTGCAACAAAAGCTTATTTCTGAATAGGCTACATTTGATATTAGCAACTAATAACATTTGGCTACGTTTTCAACTGGGAACAAAATTTTATAAAAAAAATAATTAAAAAATTATTCGTAGCTAAAAAGCAAATCTTATCCCCATTTATAGCTGTCAGCTGCATTTTTAACTACAAAATACATTTGTAGGTAAAACTTTTTGGCTACAAAAATTTTTTTGTAGTAAAAAAAATAATACTCCAAAAATAATTTAAACAACATTATTTTGTCCACTTAAACGACTTCGTTTTATTGAGACTGATAACCTAAAGGTTTCCTCTCATATCCTCAAATTCTTCTTCTTCTTCCTTTGTGTTTAGCTACGAATACCCCTCCTCTATTCCCCTCGTCTGTTTCGCCTATAATTGTTCTTCTTCTCATTGTTGTGGTTCTCAAGTAATGCCTTTTGTCATCATTTCTCTTCTTTTCTTTTAATTTCTTCTCTTTATGTTTTTCTTCTCTCATCGTTTTCCTACATTCTAAAAGACAAAAGGAGCTCCTTCATCTTGGAGAGTTTTAAAAGACAACGAGCCTTCTTCAATGAGGGAGTTTCCATTTTTTGCAATCTCTAGGGGTGATATCCTTTTTACACAATTGTGGACTCCTGCTTATGTCAATATCAGGTGATTACACTTATTTTTAACATGAAGACAAGAGTTACTATGTTGGCTAATATGAGTTCTATATTTCCTTCTTCCTAAGTATTTTTATTTAATTTGTGTTTTGGATGAGTGGTTGGAGATCAGAAATGTGCCAAAGAGCGTGAAATGGGTTATGAAGAAGAGGTTGAAAGAGATTAAGAACAGTAAGGTGAGGGGCTTGGTAGAAAGGCGGAGGAGTTTGAGAAAAGCTAAGTTGGAGTTGTTTGTGCAGAGGATGGATTTTGTTATAGAACAATTTAGGAATGAGGTGGTCTTATGTAGCTAAAGTTAGGGCATTTTTTTGTTTTCTAAAGAGTGTTGTTTGATAAAGCAAATAATGATGTTAAAATTTTTATTTATTGTACATTTGAACAACAAACAATAGAGAATTAATAAATGCTATAATCTGACTTATGTTTAACAAGACAACAAAATTTCGTTTGAATAACCTCATATATACATAGTTTATAAAATCTAACCTTAACTTAAATACGAAAACAAAAGATATATTACTTTTTAAAACTAATTCATCATTTAAACTATATTTCAATCCGCTTTATAGGAACAAAAATTAATAATAAAATATGATCCAATTATTGCATAGAATTAATCTTTAAATTGTACTTTATTATTTGTTGCTCTTATCAATAAATGTCTAAACTTGAATATAAATACATGGATCAATGGCATTTATCTTCATCTTATCGAAAACATCAAAAAACAAATTCCAGTCAAAAGCAAACATGTCGATATGGTCGTTGACTATTTAATTGCTATTTTTCTTTTTTGGTTCTATAGAATTATATAATTATTTTCACATCTCAAGTCAGTTTTTTTAAAAATCAACAAGAACGCGCCTTGAATAAAATGAAAATTGCATTAGTTTCTACATGTTAGGTTGTTGAGAGTTGATTAAAGTTATCAATTCAAATTTGAAAGATATGTATCTTATGTACAAATGTACAGTTAATATTAGATCAAATGTATACGAGATTATGCCATTGGAGAAGTATTCAACTTTGGATAAGTAACAGAAGATGGGAAATGTGTCAGATGGAGTGAAATCGGTTATAGCAAAGAGGTTGAGAGAGATTAAGAAGAGTAAAGTGAGGGGCTTGGCAGAAAGTTGCAGGAGTTTGAGAAAAGCTTGGAGTTGTTTGTGTAGAGGATGGATTTTGTTAAAGAACATCTTAAGTCGGGGCCTGAAGCTGTTACTAATTCTGTGGAGTCTTACGGATGAGGTGGTCTTGTATAATTGAAATTTGGGCACTTTTTATGTCTAAGGAGTTTTGTTTAACAAAGAAATTAATGATGTTGAATTTTGTTCACTTTGCAAATATCCATATATTATTACGGACAGTGGGAATTCCCCATTTGTTTTTGTCTTTCTTTGTACTGGAAATATTTTAATCTTTTTTCCCACTTTCCCTATTTTCTCAAATGCTCTTTATCATCATTAGGTGACAAGAAATGCATCTACTTTGGCAATTCAATAGCTACTTACATAGTTTTGCTGTAATCTGTAAAGCTTCCACTAGATTTCCATGCCAAGAAAATCACATAACAAGTAATAGGAAATTGTTGTAAGTTTTAAATATAGAATTAAACTGAGAGAATACATATAGTCAAAAAGGAGCTAATTTCTGTAAGGAAAAAATACTAGCAATTTCTTTTTCAAATTATATTATTAGCTTATTTCGAACAATATGCACATTTTCTTACTGTTTCTCTTATAAGTTTACCACTCTCATTAGCTTAAACAAGCATTTTGAAAGCTTGAAAATCATGTTAGAACACATATTAATATGAAATTTGTTGTTAAATACTAATTTAACTAGGATTAGTGATTATGTTGTATGTTTCTTCCAAAATAGTAATGCAAATGATTAAATAGGATTTAGCATTTATAAATCCTATTATAAATGTTATATATTATCTAAGGATGAGTTGAGGCCTAAGATAAGGTTACTCTTAATAATTATGGCTTGAATTCTTTTGAATTTGTCCTTATTTAGTCAATCTTTAAGCCTTAAAAAGTATCCAAAATGAGTTATATCCATGACTAGCAAATTAATGAAAACCATCCTCTATTTGTTTTTCATTGAACACAGTTTCTCACCATATGCTTATTACATAATATTATGTTGTCATATATCTTATTATAGGGTTTGACATAATTTTCCAACCGATTGCATTCTTTAGTAGAATATAACCTTGGTATGCCAATTTTGATTTACCATTATGTTATTTACAACTTAAATTGCATTCACTAATTTAGTAACTTACTTATAGTTGTATAGCTACATGGAAAAAAGTTGGATGAATCATCGAAAACGGTCCAGTCAAATTTAAAAGTAGTAAAGACTTTCATGAAATTTATAAAAAGGTCAAAAGGTTTTGGAACGTAAAATTCGTTGTCTATACATAGATTGCTTAAATTTCAACAATCAAAGTCAAGATGTGGTATAGATCACTTGCTAACATGAGAAATAGATAAATTATATATTTGGTGGATTTATCATGACGAATGTTTTAAAGCAAGTAATGTTAAAAGTCTTGATATAGGTGATGATGATGATAAAAATAATGATGTAGATGATAGTGATAATAATGACGACATAGATGATGGAATTGGAGAAATGTTAGAGGATGTGGGGAATTATATGGAGACTATGGATGATAATACTTTTCCTAATATAGTTGGTAGAATTACACAAGACAAGTTTGAGAAGTTATTGAAAGTAACTCAAGAAGAATTATATTCGGGGTGTTCTAGAAGGTATATAATAAGTGGAGTAATAAATCTTTTGATATGTTGATTGAATTGCTTAATGATGCATTATCAATTGCTCACAAATTGCCCAAATATTATTTTGAAGCAAAAAAATTGTTAAGGGACTTAGGATTAGGATGTGTATCAATACATGCTTGTAAGTATTATTGTACTATCTTTTGGAAGGAGTTTAAAGATCTTCAAGAATGTCTAATTTATGGTACATCAAATTGGCAAATGGATCATTGAAAAGGGGAAAAGATACCCCATAAATTATTGAAGTACTTTCCTATTAAACCATAACTACAAGGGCTTTTTATGTCAATAAAAACAGTCATATATATGAGGTTGCATAAAAAGAAACGCAATGATGATAACATTATGTGTCATCTAGCAGACTCAAAGGCATAAAAAGACTTTGGTGGGAAGTTTTCATGGTTTATAAAGGATTGTCGTAATGTTCGACTTGGGTTAGTCTCTGATGGATTTAATCTATTTAGTAATATGAGTATTTCCCCTATGGAAGTGTCTTAAGGAGCCCTTTTTCTTATTATCTTTACTTATTCTAGGGCCTATTCCTCTTAATAAAGATATTGATGTATGCATACAACTACTAATTGATTATTTAAAACATCTCTTGGATGTTGTATTAGAAACTTATGATGCTTTAGAAGGTGAAAATTTTAAAATGCATGCGATTGTTTTGTAAACTGTAAATAATTTTTTGGCCTATGACCATTTGTCTTAATAGAGTAATAAAGGGCATATGGCATGTTCTATTTGTAACCATCAAACTCATTTGATGAGGCTATAAAGTAAAATATGGTACATAAGACATCGTCGTTACTTAGAACATGGGCATAGATGGCAAAGAGGTAAATTGTTTAATGACAAACTAGAACATAATGAAGCTCCTTTACACTTGTCAGGTAATGATGTGCTTGATCAATTATTACATTTGCAAGGGTTTATACCTAGCAAACACCTAAATAATAAAAAGCGAAAGATAACTTCTTTTGATCTTAATTGGAATAAAAAAATGTTTTTCAATTTGCCATATTGGAAGGATTTACCATAGAGGTATAATCACAATGTCATGCATATTAAAAAATCATTTTGGAGAATATTTTAGGTACTTTGGTGGGTATTGGTGGCAAATCAAAAGACACAATTAAGGTTAGATTAGACTTGGAAGACATGAATATACGAAAAGATTTACGTTTAAAAATGAGAGAAGATAGGTCATACATGATTCCACCTACATGTTACACTATATCAAAAAAGGAGAAACAATTTTTTTGTCAATTTCTTAATTCAGTTAAGTTTCCTGATGGGTATACTTCTTATGTAGCCCATTGTGTCAATGCCAATGAGGAGAAAGTTTCAAGCTTGAAGAGCTCTGATTGTCATGTACTTCTATAATGATTACTTTTTATTGGAATACGTGGGTGTTTTCCAAAGGATGTGTCCTTAAATTTAGCACAATTGGGTTTTCTTTTAAGCAATTATATTGTAAGACACAAAAACAAGAAGAATTTGAAAATGGAAAAGGACATATCTTTGATTCTTTGTAAGATTGAACTAGTTTTTTCGCCATCATTCTTTGAAGTTATGGTTCATTTGGCATTCACTTATCATACAAGACAAACTTTATGGATCGGTTTAATTTCGATTGATGTTCCTTAAGGTAATTTGTATTGTTTTCTACATTTTTTGTCTTTTGAAATTATTTAGTATCAAATGTTAATCTTTTGTACATTTTTAGGTTTTTACGCTCTTTTAAGCATTACGTACGTAGTAGAACACGACCTGAAGGCTCTATTACAGAGGCTTATGTATTAAATAAATGCTTAACATTTTATTGTAAGTATTTCATGATGTCAAGACACAATTTAATAGAGTAACCTGAATTTGATTTTGATCAACAAGGTGGCTTATCAGTTTTCTCCCAAAATGTAAGTCCACTTGGAAAAGGTTAATATATGGAGTTACCTAAAAATGAAGTTGAAATTGGCCATTAGTTCATTTTGAACAATTGTGAGGGAATTGACCTATATTTGGAGTACGTATATTACTTCTCATTCATTATTTCATATTAAAATTTAACATTAAACCTCCATTTTCTTACATCAATAACCTTTTAAATGGAGAGCATAAAGGTGAGATTAGAAGCAAATGTGAGGTTAATGTTGAAGAAAGGCATAAGATAAACTTTCCATCATAGTTTAGGACTCGAGTAAGTTATTCGTATAAAAGTATGCAAAATGAATCATTAATATGAAAATATTAAATTTTAGTTATTTTATTTTTTCTATAGATGATACAGTTAAATAACCATAATTTGCTAGAAACAATAACAACATTATATCCTTTTCCATGTGGACCTTATCTGTATGGGAAAAAAATATGCAGGTTGCATTGTTGATAGAGTTAGATTTCACATAAAAGTGTGTGACAGTTGCCTTAGAAGCTAAAATTGTGGGTTTATTGTTGAGGCACAACATAAGGATGATTTTATTAACTTTTATTGTGTTATCTTTGAAATAATGAGTTACATTACATAAAGGATAAAAAGGTTTTTCTATTTAAGTACAAATGATTTAATCTTGGAGACAAAAGGATTAACATAAAAATGAATGGAAATATTACTAATATTAATGTTAGTAACACTAATTATGAAAATGAACCATTTATGGTTACAATTCAAATAAAACAAGTATTCTATGTCAATGACACTATATTGGGCAGCAATTGGAAAGTTGTGTAGAAGTTTGAAAACCAAAATCTTTTTGACTTTTGTGAAAGGGAAAATGGTCAAATGATTAAAGATGGTGATGAAGTATATCAACAGATTGAATTGCAACTGAATAATGTAGCTCTCAAACCTGAAAATGAGGCTATATCATCATTCTATAAGAGAGTTCTTGATCCCAATATACTATAATCAACCAAAGTACAAGATAATCTTATTATAGGAAGGGATGAAGGCTATATTGAGGATGAATTATATGATAATGATGATACTTTAGCTGAATATAATAGCAATAAAAAGTCGAATCATATATAATTAATAATGATGATTTTGAAGATCTTAATTATAATGACTGAATGTATATTGATTATAATTATTGAATGTGTCATGAAAGTATTATTTCTATTTTCTTATTGTACTGTTGGCCATATTTATCATAATAATGCAATTAATGATGATTGAATGTATCGTGATTATGTTTTATTGTGATGCATGAAAGTTCTCTTTTGATTGTCTTATTGTAATGTTGGTAACATTTATCTTACTAATGCAATTAGTGTTAATGATTTTGAAGATCTTGATTATGATGATTGAATGTATCTTGGTTATAATGATTGAATGTATTATGAAAGTGATCTTTATATTACTTTATTGTAATGTTGGTAACATTTATCTTACTAAAGCAATTTAATGATGATGATTTTGAAGATCTTGATTATGATGATTGAATGTATCTTGATTATAATGATTAAATGTATCATGAAAGTGCTTTTTCTATTGTCTTATTGTAATTTTAGTAACATTTAATTATTTTTTATAAATATCCAACATAACAGCACCTGGTAAAACAAAGGGAAAAAGATTGCTGCTATAAAAATTATAGAACAAAGGAATGTACAACTTCTACCAGATAAATCAGTTGATGCTAAAAATTCAATTCCTATCTAAAAATAAAATTTACCTCAAACAACAATGCAATCAGTCACGCAAGTTTGAAATTTCTTTATACCTTCAAGTGAATATGTGTGTGTGTGTGTGTGTGTGTGTGTGTGTGTGTGTGTGTGTGTGTTTCTTTTTTCTTATGTTTTTTTTGTCATAGGAAATATAGCCTTTTCTAGTACATTGCTATAACAAAGGAACAACAACATTTCACCTTTAAGTGATACACAACAACTTCATTCTACGTTAAACAAAAATGAAGCTACTAGTGTAGTTTTATTAATTTTTAATGCTTTCAACTAGAATTATGTTCAAATACATATTTATATACTCTAAATATTTTCTTATCATTATTCATTTATTGTCAACTTCCAATGCCAGTACTAGAAAAAGAGGTAGAGGTAAAACTAGATGTTGTGAATTACAACAAACAAATGTTGCAATAAATTGTAGGTTATCAATACAGATTGATGCCCAACAAGGTCATCCTATAGACAATATTCAATCTACAAAATTGTTAAGTGATTTAGGTATTGTTGTAAGAAGAGAATTACCTTGTCTGAAACATATTAAGGACTTAAAGGAAGACAACTTGCTTGAAAATGCATTGGAAAATGTTACAGTAATTATACAATATGTTTAAATTTATGTAATATTGTTTCAATGATTTTGATAGTAATTATATTTTTACTTATTATTCACAATTGAAATTGAATATTGTAGATATTGAGAACCCAAATGTTTCAAATTATGTTACTTTATTATCAAAATAAAGGACAAGAGATTGTCATTTCAAGTTGCATAAGTATTATAAGTCTTTTCCTTTTAATGTAGAGGCGGGAAGCTATATTCCTAAACGAATGTCTGAACAAAATTGAAATAGTTTGTGTACTATCGGTTTGACCTAAAAGTTTGGGTTTGTTTTTGTTACCACTACGTTTGCTTGCATTAATTTTGTTAGATGATTTAACAGCTGAGCTATATTTTTTTTATTTAGGAAAATTATGAGAAGGCAAGAGTGAGTAGATCAAAAATGAAAACACCTTATAATCAAGGGTCCAAGTCATTTGTAGTTGTTTGAAATCAATATGAAAAATCTATGTTTATAAGTTATACTTAAATCAATAAACATTAAATAATTTTATTATGCCTTGATTTTTTATTTCATAAAATAGAGTGAAAAGAAACTACATAGACGACAGTATGATAAGATCCCAGTATATAAAGTCACTCACTATAAGGAAGGTAAAGGATGGGTGTCACAAGAAGCAGAAAACAACTATGTAAGGATAAATTTTTGTTCATTTATTAACGTAATAGTAAGTAGTAATATATGGATTGAATATTGGTTTTCTTCTTTTATTTTAGAATAAGATGTAAGAGATATCAAAGAAGTCTAAGTTTGAGGGGAATGAGCTTAGTGCGAATAAGATTTGTGAGACAATACTTGGTACTCATTATGGTTATGTGAAAGAAATTAGCTACGACCCTAAGCTAAATGTTTCAAACTCTATATATAAGACGATGATTAAATAACTCCAAGAGGAAAAAAAACAAACTTAAGGTCGCATTACAAGCTGAAGTAATCAGGAGAGAAAAAACTTGAGCTAAATTAGCAAAACATGATATGTTATTCAAAAGGTTACTTGACCTGAATTATGATGAAAATGAAGAGGAAATTGAAGAGTATTAATTATATCTCTTATCTTTATTCTATCACTTCCTTTATATACTTAATTTAATTTTAATATTTTTTCTCGGATTACAGAATGGATGAAGATGCAACTGATGAGTGATTATATTATGAATAGTAAAGTTATGTGATGTTTGCTTTAATTAGAACCAAATACTTAGTGTATCAATTGTCTCACAATACTTTTAGTTAATTTTAACCAACCTTGTTATTTGTTAAAGGTCCATGGACTTGAATAACACTAAGAAGTCGTTCGGGTTATACTTAAATATTTTTGTAATTTGACCATCCTTATCAATATCAGACATATTACATTTTATGAAGTGATCTTTTTATTTTATTGTTTTATTTATAAGAATTGCTTGAACTGTCATTAATATGTTGTATAGGAATAAAGAATCATCCTTTAGTATTATATTACTTTTTTGATATAATTCGATGATATTTATATAATTTTACTTTATATGTGGAATGCTTGACATTTTGACGTAATTATATTTCTCTAAGATTTAATTTTATAATAATAACCAATTAATTCACAATAAAAATATATTGAAAAATTATATACATAATGTATAGCTCAAAATCATGGATTAAAAGTCTTTCCTTATAAAATTAAAAAACATAGTTAAAATTTTTTTACTTATGAAACAAAAAACGCATCAAATAACATATTGCTACATTATAAAAGATGTAGCAAATAATTACATTATAGAAAACATAGCAAATAGCATATCGTTGTGTTATAAAAAATGTAGGAAATACTATATAGGCTACGAAGGAATTTGTTAGTCATTTGGGGTCAAATGTTTTCCCTTCAAAGACGACTTATATTAGGCATTACATTTTTTAGTGCTTTAACTAACAATTTTGTAGCTAATACTTTTTGTCTACATTTTCTGAAGACGTTGACTATAATTTTTAGCTACAGGGATTTATCAACACTTCATGTGATGAAATAGAAATGTCATAAATAACCATAGATGATGTTTTTGGAACAATTGGCTAGGTTTTTTTTGTTGGCAGCCTATTATCTACTTTGTTGTAGTGTTTCCTCTCTTTCAGAATTTCAATATAGTCAAAAAAAGCCTTCTACCTCTACTAATCAATCCAATAACACCTCTATATCCAAATCTCCTGTAAATAATGTTATATCTACTTGTAGTTTGTATCATATTCTCTTTACCACATCTTTGATGAACAATTTCCTCTAGTTTGCATCATATTCTCTCTACCACATCTTTAATGAACAATTTCCTCATCACTAGAATTATTGATATAATCTCATGGTGTAAGATTTTGAATTTGAGTACATCTTGTAGGGCAATCTTCCCTATCAACTTGATTCTCAATTCCCTTTACGTTATGTGGCCCCTTATCAATGATGGGTTGTCCAATCTGAATCTTTGGAGAAGACTTGAGTTTCTTACCCTTACCCTTAGGCTATTGGGGCTTAGCCTTCCCCTTACCTTTGGCAGCTGCAAACATAACTGTATGAAGAGAACTATAAATCTTCTCCTCCACTGCAACACACCAGGAAATCAAGGTATTGATGTCCTATGCCTCATCTTGAGAGATGTAGGAAGTAATCAACATCTCAAACTCTCGAGGGAGAGTATTTAGTGCCTGATGCACTATAAGATTATCAGGTTTTGGTACATCAAGCGCCTTCAGCCTAGTCTGAAGGTGTACCATCCTGATAATGTACTCTTGAACGCCTCCTTCTCTTGTGTACTTTATAGATAATAGCTCCTTAAACAAGGTGTTTTGCTTCGCATGAGAAGACACCTTTTATCTCTAAGAAATGTCATCCATAAACTCCTTCGCTATGGTCATATCCGGTAATTCACTCATCAGATGATCTGGGATCGACCCCTTGATGGTCAAATAGCACATCCAATTTGAATACTCCCAAACTGTCCTAGCTGCTTTATTTATGGATGTATAAAAATTGCTTGAACTATCATTAATATCTTGTATAGGAATAAAGGATCATCTTTTAGTATTATATTACTTTTTTGATATAATTCGATGATATTTATATAATTTTACTTTATATATGGAATGCTTGACATTTTAACTTAATTATATTTCTCTAAGATTTAATTTTATAATAATAACCAATTAATTCACAATAAAAATATATAGATAAATTGTATACAAAATGTATAGCTCAATATCATGGATTAAAAGTCTTTCCTTATGAAATTAAAAAACATAGTTAAAATTATTTTACTTACGAAACAAAAAACGTAGCAAATAACATATTGCTACATTATAAAAGATGTAGCAAATAATATATCACTACATTATAGAAAACATAGCAAATAGCATATCATTGTGTTATAAAAAATGTAGGAAATACTATATAGGCTACGAAGGAATTTGTCAATCATTTGGCGTCAAATGTTTTCCCTCATGGCTGACTTATATTAGGCATTACATTTTGTAGTGCTTTAACTAACAATTTTGTAACTAATACTTTTTGTCTACAATTTCTGAAGACGTTGTCTATAATTTTTAGCTACAGGGATTTAGCAACATTTCATGTGATGAAATATAAATGTCATAAATAACCATAGATGATGTTTTTGGAACAATTGGCTAGGTTTTTTTTGTTGGCAGCCTATTATCTACT
>JAOSBP010000205.1:8875486-8898343 GCA_027563825.1 Erythroxylum mucronatum | reverse complement strand
AGTTTATTATAACCATATAGTCTATTAATTTCCTTTATGCTGTCTCTAGATTGCAAATAGACATGGCTATAAACTCTCGGGAAAGAGAGTATGGTATATGGAAAAATGTTCTTCTAAATTTAGCATTTCTTGCTAAGAATCAACGGAAGCTTTCTAGTAAGAAACGAAATTTTAAGATATACATGAAAAATTAGTATAACTTTGTATTTTAATGTAATAAAGGGGTCTAAAATCGATATTAAAATCAGTAACACTATCTACAATTGAATATAGCCATCAATAACATAAAATTCACCAATGGCTTAGTTGAAAACCACTCGTATAGCTCTAGTCTATAGCTCCAATTTTCTTTAAACGTTTGACCATCTCTCTTTTGCTTCCCATATAACCTAACTCTATATGGCCATTTATACCAAAACAAAATTTTACCAATATATACTCTACTATGAATTAATTATTACGAGTCTCTATTAATTATGTTGAGAAGAAATTGAATGGAGAAGAAAAGTTCAACAAAAAGAACTTAGGCAGTAACGGGATAAAAGTTAAAAACAAAAGTATATAAAATAACCTCATTATATATATATATATTATTATGGTTTACAGAAGTAACTCTTATTTTTTAGTGTAGTTACAGCTTAAAGACAACTATAAATAATTAAATAATTCTTTTTTGCTTCATCGTATAAAGCTAGTAAATGGAAAACAATGGCTAACAAATCATGGTAAAAGATAAAATTTCAAGTGCTTCAAAAGTGCCAAAACATAATTTCTACTTCTAGTTCTATCACTAACAAGCACATTCCTAAATAACTTTAGACCCTAAATGAATATTAACATAAATCTAACAAACATTTTACTTTCAAGTTCAGTGAATACACATAATTTACTTGGAATTTCTATTGGGGTATTACTCTAACAATGATTATATGGAATTTTTTTTTGAAAAAGAGGAATTAGTATAAATAAAGAAAAAATGTTACAAGGTCATCAAAAGGAAAAACCCGTTATATACAACACAGAAGAAGAGCCAGCAGAAAAAAAACAACTACCACATCAAAAAGAGCCTAACGAGAACCCTCATCTAGCAACTATAGACGTAAGGCATGACAAACATTAGAGCTATAAGGAACTTTCTTAGTCAAAACTAACTCTCAAATGTCTGAGATAATTAAGCAGATCAAACTCTCCTTCGTAGAAGAGGTACCCTGGAAACGTCGAGAGTTGCGCTCTTGCCAAAGAGAACATACACAGACCCCTAAAACAATAAGGTGGACAGATTTTTTTGCACCTGCAGCAGAAGACAAAGATGTAGTGAGAGTCATAAGTTCAGACCCAAGATCCGGCCAACAGCAGAAGCCACAAATAGCTCTCCAAATAGAATAGGTAAAAGAGCACTTAAAAAAAGATGAGAGCAAGATTCCATGTGAAGGGAATACATCGGGCAAGAAGGATCCATTTGCACATAAGGAATACGATCAGCAGTCGAAAGTCTATTCTGAATAGCCAACCAGAAAATAAAAGAGATTCGGGGCAGTAGAAGATGGCTCCAAACCGTAGATGCCCAAGGAACAGGGGGTCGGTAATGACGCAAATTGTTGCAAATAAAGCGATTAGTCAACATATGCAGTGGAGTCCCCTTCTAAAAGAAAGTGTCAGATTCTTGAGGAGTTGGAGAATAGCTAGGATGGAGATGGCGCATAATTCGTGGGAATTTCCACGAGCTCCCATCAATAAATGAAATCATACGTGTTTTGAGAGAAAACAGTGGGGTAGTTCGGAAGGGAGGTACCTGAGAGATTAAAGGACCTCGACCATCCCAGTTATCATACCAAAAAGAAACCCGACGTCCGTCCTTGATAACACAAGAAGTCTCATGACGAATATCATCTCTTAGTTTCATAAGCTGGTTAAGAAAAAAAGAGAAACTGGCTTTCGGCTGAAGTGCCCAGATAGAGTAGCTTTCGGCTGAAGCGCCCAGATTCGTAAGGATGACTTATTTGTCATCCTTACGAATCATAAAAGTTTCTACGATTATCAAAAATCTCAAAATAGAGCTAGACACTAAACATATATTTCTTAAATTAGTGGGTAAAAATTTATAATCATAACTAAAAGGTCAAATTTTGATTAAATAAAAGATAAAAAAGATAATTACTTAAGAATAGAAGAAATAGTGATTATTTGAACTTGAGGATTTAGGAGCAAAAGAACCGTAAGGAAAGCAATTTCTTTTTCATGATTGAAACTGAAGGAGAGGAAGTTCGGATAGAGACAAGAGAACTCCGCAAAAAACCAATAAAATTAGGTAATAACCAGTTGCAACAATAAAATTTCTGCTTTGGTAACTAGTTTTTAAAATAGACAAAAACATAATTTCTATTTTGTAGTAGTTGTTGTCATTTTTTTTCAGTTTTAGAAAATAAAAAAACTCAAAACTAAATATTTTTGTAGGATTTGTTTTTATATTTTTGAAAATCACAACAAAAAACCACAAAATTGGAAATTAACAACCCCTTAGCTTTTTTTTTAGTTTGAATCATATCATGCGTACAAAAAATAACAACACATATGACATTTAGGAGGCTCTATTTACTAAATATAATCCAGTTCAAGAGACTGTAGCATTGCAAATTGTCGTATTTTATTTAGTTCAAATTGCTAATTTTGTTCACTTGCCCATGTTTTGAAAGGAAAAAAATTCAAGATGATCTTTGTTTTCTTTTGACTAAGGAAGCTGAGTGTGCCATTCTATTCATTCACCCTGTTATGCATAGTACTTTTTATGAAAATGTTCATACCGAAGGACGAGCTTCCAACGTTGGTTATCTGTTATATTCCAACTACTATGTCATTTCTCAAAATCTTTCCCCTTCATTATCCCATACCATTTTTTCGAGAACACTATGTTGAGAATTTTGTTTAATGCTATAAGCTCTGGTTTTTTTATAGCTTAGCAGGGCTAACAAATGGGTTGTCACAAGGAAACAAAGAAATTAATTTAAGAGTATTATGATTTGGAATCTCAGGTCTAGAGTTTGTGGGAATTTGTGGAATGGGGATTTTTTAACTGATGGGGTTAGTACTTGTCGAGTACTTGGGAAAATTTTTCCAATTCTTTTATTTAATATTTTTTGTTTTTGTATATTAATAACATATTGTTATGTCATTTAAGGCGGGTCTAAAGTCTAGGTGTTATGCCATGTAGCTTATTTAAAACTAACTTAGGTTAGTTTTTAATATAGTTAAAAGAGAAGTTAATGGATTTATGCAAAATGGTATAGAATAAGGGTACGGAGCTAAGTTTTTTTTTTGGAATTTTAAAATACTTGAAATTACTAAAGGAACATCGTTTACAATGAACAAAGAATAACAAAATCACACCTATACAGGAGAAACAAAAAAGAGAAAGTAGCCTTTCAAGCCACTAGCACAGAGCCACTGTCAAAATAAACAAAGGAATCATTACACTCAGCTACCAGAATCAGTCCACATCTAGATCTTCCAACGTTTTCTAATAGCCAAACAGAAATGATTCTGCATCCCATGGCCAATTATGGTCTCCCTGATCAAGTTAATAATATAATCCGCTAACTCGTATTTGGTCCTTTCTAATTGCTTGTAGATACATCTATTTCTCTCCCGCCATATGCAGTAAAGGGCTATTTGGAAAGAGGTCCGAATGAGGAGACTATCCGGCCTCCTTTGACGGACTGCACGAATAACCCCATCCAGTACATCATTCCACTCATAGGTAAAATTCAGGTTACCCACTATATATAATATGCGATTCTAAACTGCTTTGGTAAACTCACATTCAAAAAACAAATGGTTTCTGCTTTCTTCGACTAACTTACATAACACACAAATGGGGTCATAACTTCCGAACCACCTGTCCTTTGTTCTTAATCTATTTTTGATGGTCAACCATAAGAGAAAAGCTACTTTAGGACATAATACCTGTTTCCAGACGAGTTCAGACCATGGAACTGTTTCCGTCAACCCTGTCCAAATGGTACGAGCAGAAGAGGTTGTGAAGTCTCCATTTTGAGTAAGCATCCATATCATCTTGTCCGGAGAGTTATGAAGGGAGATACCTTGCAAATAGCTGATAAGAAGATCGCCCAACCTATGCCTATACAAGCGGTCACTCTCCCGCACAACCCAAGTTATGATACTAATACATTGTTTAATGGTAGAACATTAAGAATTTATTTTTCAATTATAAAAAAATTTGGGAGTTTATCTATACCTTTTCCTGTAACTCTTTTTACATGAAATAAGTTTAGGTAAGAAAACTCTCACTCTAAAAAATGTTAAAGCCTCTTTATTTTCTAAAGAACTTTGGAAAAGAATTTATAGTAGTTTCACTGAAAGTAAATTTAAGAGCTTAGTTATAAGAGGCAAAATTAGTTTAAAAAAAATCCTAATACCTTAATTTTGTAACCTTGATCAAAATCCAAACACAGGAGCATGACTTATGAGGAAGAGAAAGTTCAAATTTTATTGTGAATTAATTTTGAATTTTACATTTTTTTTCTTATATGTTTTTGAATAGGAATTAGTTTTCCACTCATCAAGTAGTTGATATTGGATTTTTATTGATGAGTAACAATCAACTTTATTAGAATGTTAATGTAAGAAAAATCCAAATCAAGATGCACGATGGTACATTTTGAACTTTAATAAATGTCTGTTATATTCCAAATTTGAAAAGAAATTTAATTCTTTAAGTACCCTCAATACTAATGGTTATAATTTTATAATGGTGACGATGAAGTTCTAGAAGACAAAAGTGATTCCTTAGTTTTGATGAAAGTTAAAAAAAATTGTACTTTATATATTTTTTATGGGACTATTATTAAAAGTATTATCTTGATAAACACATTATTTGTAAGATTTTGAAGTCATTAGGTTATGACATATGAGATTAGAACGTATGAGTAAAACTTTAATGAGAAAGCGAGGAATGTTATGCAAGCACAGGACATCAAAGTTAGACTTTTATGAGTATTACACGTTTGGACAACGTAAAAGAGTTAGCTTTAATTCAACCATGCATAGAATCAAAAGTACTATCAACTACATCCACTCAGATATTTGGAGATATGTTCCAGCTTCTCAGAGAGGTAGAACTTAGTATATGTCTTCTTTCATTGATGCTTACTCTAGAATGGTATAATTTATTTTTAAAAAAAAATAAAAGTGATATCTTTGTTTTATCTAAGTGATGGACAATCCATTAACCAATGTTGCTATAAACTCATGATACATAAAATTTAACGACTTTAACCTATATTGGTCAACCACTAACCCATATAGGTCAATTAATCGCCCCCTAAAACATGATTTTAACAACTTCAAATACTCAAAACCAATTTGTTTAATCTAACTATGAGTCAAACATTTCCCAAAATGTTTCCCAAAGATTGTTTGAAATATGAAGAAGTTGCTATGTTATAAACAAAAGCTTTAATATCTCTTAGTGAATATAAAGACTCATGCTATGAAATGAAATAAAATATTTATGCATGGTGAGCCTCTTAGATTATCAAACATAATTACGATGAGCATACAATAAGTAATACATGAAATAATCTTAATGTATCTTAATCTTTTACTTCACTTGGTCTTAATCTTGAAGATTGTAAACATCGTCTTTGCTAGCATAATCCTTTGATATAGTAAGATTATATTCTCATATTCCTTCTCATTAACAATATTAAATTTTTTGTTAATAGTACTTATGTTTTGTTATCATCAAAACCTTGATTATAACCTGATTTAGTTCAACAATCTTCCTCTTTTTGATAATGACAAAACATTTGTGATATTAAAAAGTATTATGAGAATGTAGTCAAATAAATTATAACCCATTTCAAGATAATAATTAATTCCCTATTAATTTGTGCATAAAAGAACATATCCATATCATATACTAATTCAATATTGAGAGAAAGCTTTAACAAAAGTATGCATTGTTAAAGCGATATATAATTAAATGTACTCCCCTGAATTATAGCATTTTTCTCTAATATCACAAAATTTTTCTTCTCCTTTTTGGAAACATTAATATGAGTAACTGATTGGAGGTGGGAAATAAGACTTAGTCAAATTGTACAAATCATCAAGGTGCATTGTGATGTCTGGAAAAAAAAATCAAACTCTCCTTGTAATATAGTAAGCTAATACTAAATGGCTATAAGATGAGCATTCGAGGAGGAGCAATGATGTGGTGGCCTCGTCATCTCTATATAGCTCAATAGTATGGCTCAATAAGGGCTCATTAGGAACATCATATGGCAAAGCCTTATGAACTAGAGACGGGTACTAAGACTGAAGTCTGAAGATGTTGTCATTGATGTGATCTAGTAATTTATCCATCAACCAATTGATATTCCATGCAATGAAGACTAGTGGAGTTAAAGAAGAAATCAAATTCAACCTCATTGCCGACAGGAGGAATTTGGAGTGCTAAAAGATGAGGGCATATAGAATATTTTGTTTCTTCTTTTTGGTTTGATGGAAATTAATTGTATTGAGCAAAAGAAAATGATCAAGATGAATTGATTTTTCTAACATAAAAGTATAAAGGAACAAAACATCATTATGGCCTAGGTAGGTAAAGTGATCACTAGTAGAGTCAAAATTATACTTAATAAAGAGATTGTGGACACAAGGAATAGTGTTGAAGCCTCTTACATCATTGAGTTTTCTACACTAAGGCTTGACTAAAAAATAATTTTGAATCTATCATGCACAGAGTAAGGTTAAATAGTGTATTTGATTTATAAGAACATGAATCTCTGGGATCTCATTTATAAGATTAAAAGTAAGGTGAATGTCAACACTATGAACTTTGGAGAAAATATGAGTGCATCACGTATCACCTTAAGACAAAGATTGATTTGAAATCACTGAACATTGGTAAGACTAATTTTACAAGTCTTTGTAAGGAGGATTCCCACCTCTGATCAATAAAATATCAAACAAGACCACAATCCTTAAATTGGTCTAAACAGGTAGGGGAATAACATGGTTTTCTTATAGATTCTAGGAAGCATAAACTTGGAATAGAGGAGAATTAATATCAAAATATTCATCCTTATTAAGAGTATGGAAGGGGGAGGGGGTCAGAGATCTTGCTCGAATCCTAGGAGTCCTAGAGGATGTGTTGGTATCTTTACCTCGTGTGAGAGTCTTAGATGTAGAATTGGGGTCTCCTCTAGTTCTTACCATGAGTTTCGAAGAAAGGTTAAAGATAAGGGAAATGTGATATAGAAAATTAGAGGCTAAATATGAAGGATCGCCTACAAGACAGAGAAGATAGTGCTACTATAATCTCAAGTTTACAAATTTAAAGAGAGTTAACATGCATGGCGTAGATAATCAAAAGATAATTTGTACTAAAAATTGATGTAATTCAAGGCAATATATAGTTAAAAACTTTAAAACAAAGTCCAATTAAGCTAAACATAGTGCAAGGTAATTCATTAATAAAATAGATCTTAACAAATTATCAATTTAATTAAGAGGACCTTAATATTAAAAAGTAATGTATAAAAAAGAAATGCCCAATTCTCATATCGATAAAATGATCAAAAAAATTTATTTGAATAAAAGTAAGCACAATTTAAGGCAATTCATAGTAAAGGAAGTGTAAATGAATCATGAATTGAATGAAGAAACCTCTAATTTTGAAAAATAATGCATGGTAAGAAAATCCCCTAAATTGACTTATGCATAAATACTATAAATTGTAATTTAAACAAAATTAAGCATAATTTCAAAGCAATTGAGAGATAATAAAACTTAAATTTTTCATAAATTAAACTAAGGTTCCTTCAATTTTGAAAATTTTAGTGCAATTCACATGAAATTAGGCAATTTCTAATTCTAAAATCTTAATTCACCCCAAATGATAAAGTGATGCAACTGGAAGTTTAAAACTTGAAATTAAATGCACAAACATACACAAACATGATAAAAATTAAGGGTAGGAGCTAGTTGAATCATCAAGTTAGTAAAGGAAAGACGAAATTCAAAAATTCCCAAATGAGTGAAAATTAGGGTTTACCTTTGGCAAGGTAGAAAGAATGGAGAAATGGAGATCAATGGGTAGACACCTTGGAGTGTGAGGAAACTTATTAGAGCTAGAGAAGTTGTGTAAATATTACCGGAGAAGCAACAACCACAACGAAGAAGGTTGGCTGTGGAGATGCTGTAGAGGTGTTGTGGAGGAAGGAAGTAAGCACTAGAGATGATGGGTGGAAAGAAAGGAGTAGAGGGTCATGGGATTTTTGGAGAAAGTTTTGTAAAGAGAAAAAGGGAGAATTTTTGCAAAATGAGAGTGGTGAGCATAAAAAAGGGAGCAATCTAGTTTTTAAGAACATGATATATTAGTTGACCAGTATGTGTTATTGGTCAACCACTAGGGGTTACTAAACTATGCACATACTTTCAGGAAAAATTGGATTCCAAAATTAGCAATATTGGTCGATTAGCTTAAGAAATTGGTCAACTAATTGGATTGGTTAAGTGAGCATATGAGTAACCAATCTAAGAGAAAACTCTTAGGAAAAAAATTCAACTTAGACATTTTTAGAACATTAGTTGACCAATCTGTGATATTGGTTGACCAGTAAGTTTTGGTAACTCATATTAAAAATTTTATAGATCAAAATAAGTTATAAGAAGCACAAATTAACTAAAAAATTAACCTAAAAATTTAAGATAATTTCCATCAATCATTCTTAGTTCTCTTTTAATTGAAAAAAATCTATTCTCACTTATAGGTTTAGTAAAAATGTTTGCTAATTGGTGTTGTGTATCTATGAACTATAATTCAATATCTCTATTTTGCACACAGTCTCTTATAAAAAGATAATTTCTATATATTTGGCTATAAAACGTTAAATAAGATTCTTTGTGAGGCAAATGGAACTAGTATTATCACGTTTAATTGGTATTTTATTAACATCTAATCTATAGTCTCTAAGTTTTTACGTTAAGTAAATAATTTGAGCATGACAACTACAAGTTGTCATGTATTCAACTTTCACAATTGATAAAGCCACCAAATTTTATGTCTTACTAAACCAAGAAACTAATGCATTTCTTAAAACTGGTAGGTTCTAGATGTGCTCTTTCTATCGAAAAGGATGACAACAAAGCCTACTTCTGAATAACTAATGAAGTCAAAGAACATATTGTTAAGGTACCAAAGTCTTAGTGAAGTAGTTCTGCATGAGTATCTAAGGATGCACTTAACGACTAATAAATGTGATTCTTTAAGGCTTGATTGAAATCTAGCAAATAGCTAAATATTAAACATCATATGGGCCTACTTGTGGTAAGATAAAGCAAGCTACCAATCATAACTCGATAGAGCTTTACATCAATGGGCTTACCCTCTTCATCTTTGTTCAATTTTGTTTTAATGCTTATAGGTGTGCCTTAATGGTTGGACCTGATCCATTCCAAAGCATTTAAGTAGTTCCTTGGTATATTTTGCTTGATTTATCAAGATACCTTCCTTTATTTGCTTAATATGGAGTCCAAGAAAGAAGTTAAATTATCCCATCATGCTCATCTCAAACGCCCTATTGATACACTTGGAATTTTTTTATACATATATTCTTATTAGTAACACCAAAAATAATATCATCACTATAAATTTGAAGAATTAAAATATCATGCTTGTGCATTTTAATAAAAATTGTAGTGTCAACTTTGCGTTTAGAGAATCCATTTTCCAACAAAAATGCACTTAGCATGTCATATCAAGCTCTAGGAGCTTGTTTTAAACCATATAAGGCTTTGGAAAGTTTATCATGATTAGGAGCTTCATGTTTTTTAAAACCAGGGGGTTGATTAACATAAACTTCTTATTGAATGAAGCTATTTAAAGAAGCATTTTTAACATCCATTTGAAATAATTTGAAATTCATGTATGTTGCAAATGCAAGCAAGAGTCTAATGGCTTCTAGTGCAGCCATTAGAGCAAAGGTTTCCTTAAAGTCTATGTCCTCTTGATTGTACTCTTTTGTTACCAATCTAGTTTTTTTTAATCCCAATATTGCTTGATTCATCCAATTTATTTTTCAAAACTAATTTGGTACTTATGATTTAGTGGTCACTAAGTCTAGGTACTAAGTTCCATACATTACTCCTCTTAAATTACTTCAATTCCTCATTCATAGCAAGAACCTAACTTGCATCATTAAGGGCCTCTTCTTTTGTCTTAAGTTCAATATGAGAAATGAAAGCAAGATGAGAAAAATCTTTAATATGAGATACAGTGATTACCTTTTGTTGAACATCACCTAAAATTTAAATAGGAGGACGACTCTTCTTGAATTTCCAATCTCTTGGGAGTTCCTCATTCTTCTTATTTCCCTCACTTGGTTCAACAATAAGTTCATAAGCAACTTATTGGTGATCAACTTTGTCGAGTTTAAGGGCTAATGACTCTAGTTCTTTGGAGATACCTATATGATCATCTTCAAGATCTTTTTTGGATGTAAGCGGATTAGTTCGTCAAAAACAACATGCATAGATTCTTCAATAGTAAGGCTTTTCCTATTAAACACCCTAAATGCTTTGCTAGTTAAATAATAGCTAAAAAAATCCCTTCATTTGTTTTAGAATCAAATTTCCTTAGGTTATCTTTAGTATTCAAAATATAGCACTTACAACCAAAAACTTTAATTGATTGATTTTTGACTTCTTCCCATAACAAAATTCATAGGGAGTTTTATCTAAGGTTAGTCTTATGTAGGCTGTATTAAAAATATGAAAAACGGTGGTGACTGCCTCTGTCCAAAAATACTTAGGAAGATCATACTCATTCATCATGGTTCTAGCCATTTCTTGTAAATTTCTATTTTTTCTTTTAACAACTCCATTTTATTGAGGGGTTCTTGGTGAAGAGCATTGCCAAAAATACCATTATCTTCACAAAATGTTTCAAACTTTTCATTTTCAAAATCTCTACTATGGTTACTTCTAGTAGAAGTAATAGAAACTTCCTTTTCATTTTGTACCCTTTTGATAAATTTGGCAAATGCCTTAATACATTCACCTTTGTTTGCTAAGAATAATACCTAAGTGAATCTACTGAAATCATTAATTGTGAAAAAAACATAAAATTTACCACATAAGCTACTAACCCTAGTTGGTCCAAATTATTCTATATGACTTAATTGTAAGAATCTAGTAGAAGTTACTATTTTTTTTACTTCAGAATGAGTTTTTGGTTTGTTTTCCCATTTGGCAAGCTCCACGGATCTTGTCTTTCACAAATTTGACGTTTAGGAGTCCATTTACAAGTTGTTTGGAATTTAGGTTAGAGATGTGGTTCATGCTTATATGTCCGAGTCTCTTATGCCAAATCCATAAATCTTCACTAATAGACATTAGACACTTCGTATCTTGGTTAAAGAAATCATCAAGATCAATTGTATGTGTATATTTCCTTCTTCTTTTTTTCTCAAAAATGCAATGCTATTGTCATTTAATCTAAATATAATGCATGATCTCCCTTTAAAGCGTACTTTGTAGCCTTTGTCATATAATTGACTCATACTTAATAAGTTGTGCTTTAATCCACCCATTAAGAGTACATTATCAATAATTGTGTGGTCTTTCTTATCAACTTTGCCAATGCCAATTATCTTACCCTTGGCATATCTTCAAAGGTGATAAATCCTATATCTTTGTCTCTAAGAGTTGAAAATTAGGACGCATTACTGATCATATGCCTTAAGCATTCACAATCCATATACCATTTGTTCCTCGTTTTCTTAGGAACCTACGAAATAATCCAATTAATGTATTTTAGGTACTGAAATGAGCTTGGGTCCTTATTTTCTAGTCTTCTTCTTTTTAACCCATTTACTAGAAGATTTATTCATTGTCCTTTGTTTAAAAAAGTATAATTTATCAACATGTCTATATTCACCACAAAAATAACACATCATATCATATGATTTGATAGTATGATGATAACCATTATTACTTTGATTCACGAAAGCATTTCTTATTTTTGTTTATGTATATAAGTCACGAAAACTTCTTCTTTGTGCTAGTGATTTGAATGTTCTTTTTGGAAAAGTTCTAGCATAATTATATATGTGAAACATGTTTCTTTCATTATAATGATTCTTGTGTAGAGTGTGAACAAGTGTCATATAGTTATTCTTAGTGTAAGGCCTAGTGTGGCATGAGTGCGATTCTATGTTATCATGTGTTTTCTTTTATAGAATTTTTGCTTATTCTTTCCTTAAGAGTTTTGAATTCTCAGTCTAGATTGTGAATGATATAAGAAAGCATGGGGCCTAATTTGTGTTTTAGTGGTTGCGTTGTGTGTGTGTTTAGATGTAGATGTTTTATGTTTATTTATCATCTTAAGCATTGGTTCTTCACTATGTAGATACTTTCCTTTGACAAAAGTGGTTTTGGTGATGGAAGCATTCGCATGACTATATCGAATTCCATGCCTATTATTAGAACTCTTTTGGGCTCCTAACATGTTTTCTAGTTTCTCTCTTCCTTTAGTAAACTTGGACTATGAGTCCTTAAGAGAATCAACTTCCTTCTTCAATTCTTCATTCTCATGCTTTAAATTGTCTAAATTATGATTATCTATTATGGTTACAACTTTAAAAGTTTTAATGCTATGTAATTCACTCTTTATCTATTAATTTTTACTCAAGCATCTATCTAGATTCTTTTAAACTTCTTTGAGTTTGGAAGATAACCTTTTCTTTTTTATGCTCATGATTTTGAGACTCTCAATAAGTTTATTATATGTCAAATAAATATCACTATTATCATTACAAATAATTTATAGTTAGAGAGTACTTTGTCACCATCTTTTTCCATGAAACACATGTGAGCTATATCTCCCTCCGAATGTTCACTTTTGGAGTCAAATGTATCATCTCAAGTGGAAGCTTTAATTGCCTTTGTCCCTCTTCTCCTTCTTTTCATTTCTTTCAGTTTTGTCACTTTCTTTGAGGAGAGGACATTGAGACTTCATATGTCTGGGTATCCTACTTTGCACTTTGAATCCATCTTACCACCTTTGTATCCCTTTCTTCTTGATGATTTATTCTTTAAGAATTTCTTGAATTTTCTAGTGATTAGGGCAATAACACTAAATGATATTTCTTCCTCGTTACTTTATTATTTCTTTCACACTTTAATGCTAAATTCTTTTTCTTTAAAAGCGTTATTTCTTTGTGTGTCTCTTAGATCCTCATTTTATGTAAGAAGAGATCCAGTAAGCTCCTCTAATGAACTATCACTTTAGCTTCCCATATTTTTGGTAATAACCTAAGCAACTTTCTCACCATTTCAACATTAGTGTAGGTCTTACCAGGACCCTTAAGAGCATTGATAACATCAATAAATCTAGTATACATGCTAGAAATGCTTCTATCATATTTCGTTTGGAACAATTCATAATGACGAGTTATCATCCTAACTTTGCTTTCCTTAACTTGATTTGTTCCTTCATAAGTAACTTCTAGTGTATGCCAAATTTCATAAGTTGTTTCACATATAGATACTCTATTGAATCCATTTCTCCATAATGCATAAAACAAAATCTTGACATCTTTACTATTTAAGGAGATTAATCTTTTGTCTTGGGATCCCATTCTTCTTTCAATTTAGGACTTTTCTATCATCTATAATTTTAGTACGAATGTATGGATCACTTGAAACAATGTCCTATAAATTGACATTTCAAGAAAAATTTCATTCTTGTTTTCCAATAAAGGTAGTCATTTCTATCAAAGAAAGGGGCTTTAATAATGTTTTGACCCTCTTGGTTAAAGGATGATGGTAATGCTCCTAAGTATGCCATTATGACCTTTCTTATAGGATTTTGTTTAAAATTCTAGCTCTATACACCTACTATAATACCATTTGTTATTCCCTAATGGCACCAAAGAGGGGGTGAATTAGGTAAATTCAAGATTTTAATGAAAGTTTACTAAATTGATAATAGTGTCTCCAAATTATCACAAATGAAAGAAATAAGTAAAAGTAAACGAATTAAATTACATTGGTAAATAATAAAATAAAGAGTAAAAGAAGAGAAATGCAAAACAATTTATAATGGTTCAAAAAACAATCCTTGCTTATGTCCACTCTCAAGACTCTCTTTGACTTTCATTATAGTTCTTCTTTTAAGGCAAAGAATACCCTTTATATAATCTCTTATTTTACCAAAGAGGAACCTCCTTTTTAATCTTTCTTCAAGGTGAAAAGGAAACCCAAATCACTTTTGATAACCTAATACAGTGATCTCAAACCCAAAAATAGCTTATGACTAAACAATTCTCACTTGGATGCTTTGCTAATCACAAAAAAGCTCATACACTCAAAATGATACAATGAACGCTTAAATGATTAAAAACTACTTAGAAATGTGTGTATAGGACACTTAAAATCTTCTTGATCCAAAAATTAATTAGAAAATACATATTTATAATATTTTAGGATCCAAATAGTTGTTAGAGCTAAGAACTACTAGTTAACCAGTATAGCACTGAAAGCTCTAGATTCATTAGCCATTAGAACACCGACTGACTAGTACACACATTGGTTGACCAATATGGCACATTGATTGATCAATATATTAATTAATATTGCTACAAACTTAAGGAATATAAAATTTAATAACTTTAACCTATATTGGTCAACCACTAACCCGTATAAGTCGATCAATCACCTAAAAAACATGATTTTAATAACTTCCAATGTTCAAAACCAATTTGTTTAATCCAAATATGATTAAACACATTTTTCAAAATGATTCCTAAAGATTATTTGAAAGGTCAAAATGCTTTTATATTAACAAAAGCTTCAATACCTTTTAGTGAATATGAAGACTCATGCTGTGAAATGAAATAAAATGTTTATGCATAATGAGCCTATTAGATTATCAAAGACATCAGCATGAGCTTACAATAATAATCTTGATGTGTCTTGATCTTTTTCTTAACTTGATCTTGATCTTGAAGATTGCAAACATCGTCTTTTCTAAAATAATCCTTTGATACGGTAAGATTGTATTCTCATATTCCTTCTCATTAACAACATTGAAAAAAATAGTAGTACTTATATTTTGTTATCATTAAAACCTTGATTGAAACCTCCATTGATTCAACATATATATTTGAAGTTAAAATATTAAGATTCTTATTGAATATTGAGTTTGGAATGAAAGATATGGGAATTGCAAAGAAAATTCTTGGTATAGAATTCTTTCAAGATAAAGACAAAATGATATTATGTCTTATCCAATAGAGTTATATTAAGAAGGTTTTAGAGAGATTTAACATGACTAATTTCAAACTTGTTAGTTCTCAAGTTATAATTTATTGTATTCTTTTAATTACTCACTCAACACAAAGAGATTGTCATGTTGATTACATGTATTGTTTGTAGTATTTGAATGTAGTTACTAACATTACGTATATTATGAAATTTAATCATCCTTATATTTTAATTGATTACTGTTATTAATAGATAAATGTCAAATATTGAAAAGGAATACTAACAGACCGTAAAATGGATTTGGAAACTACAAATGCATGTTTAAAATAAAAAGGATTACTTAGTTATATTATTTTAGATTATGTAGGTGATTTGGATAGAACATGTTTTTTATTAGTGATTATACAATTAGTTGAAAAAAAATTGTAGACTACAATTATATTCTTTATTATAGAGGTTGAACATATAATTATTGCAAAAGCTAAGTTATTTGATTGATATATTTAATGAATTCAGTTTAAGTTTGAGTCATTACTTTTCCTTATGACAATTAAAATATTATACATTTAATTACATATCAAATATTTCATAAAAGGATTGAACATATTAAGATTGAATGTTCTTTCATTTAGATATTATATTTTATACTAATATTATTATAAGCAAAATTGGTATTATAAATAATATAGTAAATATAAGATTTAAATTTACTGTTGTTTCCAAGCAATTCTTAAACTTAAACGAAAATAATGAATATTTTTTTTGGTTAAAAAAAGAATATTTGATATGTAATATTTAAAGAAAGAATAATTACATCAAAATTTCATCAATTAGAAATGAGGTAGAGATTTTTGGATGTGACATAAATTGGACGAACTGGTTTTATCTTTGCCACTTAAATTCTTTAAGTAAGGTGATTATGCGACCAACGCTTTCAACATGAAACAAGGTTTGGTTCTCTCCTTTTTGTCAAAAACGGTGCTTAAGTTGAAATAAAAAAAAAGTCAATGATAGCTGGCTAAATGGCCAGCTATCCCACATGTCTCATGCCTATAAATAGGCAGGAGATGAAGAGAGCAAAACATCCCATTAACAGAGAAAAGAAACGAGAGTGAGGGACAAAAGAGAAAAAAAAAAAGCGAGACAAAATATTTTGTATATTTTGTGAGTCTAGTTTGTAATTGTCTATTTTTCCTATAGTAAAATTCTTCTATCCTTACTTGTGATTTTTACTCTAATTTAGGGGTTTTCTACGTAAAATATGTGTGTTTATTTTATCTTCAATATTTTCAGTTTCATTTTAGCTGCGACCCAGCTCTATCCAAGTCCTAATTGTTCCTAAGAAGTGGTATCAGAGCCAGCTTTGCATGTGTATATCTGCTTATTGCATGCTCTGTGGTTGTCACTAAGTGTGGATCCTTCACATCAAAAGATAAGTTAGAATATTATTCACCCTGTCAAAGGTACTATTCATAAAACGGTTGTGATAGAAGTAATGGAGGCAAAGTACAACATTGAAAAATTCAACAAGAGCAATTTCTCACTGTAAAAGCTGAAAATAAAGGCAATCTTAAGGAAAGATAATTGTTTGGCGGCCATTAGTAAAAGGCCAGCTGGAGTCATAGAAGAAAAGTGAAACGAGATGGATGGGAATGCTGTAGATAATCTTTACCTAACTTTAGCTGATGGAGTATTATCTAGCATAGAGGAAAAGAAAATTGCGAAAGAAATATGTGATCACCTCACAAAATTATACTAGGCCAAATCACTCCACAATAAAATTTTCTGAAGAGGCAACTATACACTTTACACATGGCGGAATCCACTTCGATGACGGAGCACTTAAATACTTTAAATACTCTATTTTTCCAACTCACATCATTGGGGCACACAATAGAGATAAGTGAACGTGCGAAACTTCTACTCCAAAGTTTACCAGATTCGTATGATCAACTCGTCATCAATTGAACAAACAACACAAACACTTTAGTCTTCAACAATATTAGAGCTGCTCTTATAGAAGAAGAGAGTCGGCACAAAAGTAAGAAAGACAGGCTGGCAAATTCGCAACAAGCAGAGGCCTTGGCGGTGATGAGAGGAAGATCAATGGAACGTGGCCCAAATGGGAGTCATAGTCATGGTAGATCAAAATCCAAGAGTAAGAAGAACTGCAAGCGCCATAATTGTGGCAATAAAGATTCTGTTCCTTAAGGAAACGTTTCAAGCACTTCAAATGATGGAAGCGCAATGGTTTGTAAAGCAGCAACGACTATTGGAGAAAAGAGAAGATTTGCTGATGTTTGGCTGTTTGATTAAGCAGCTACTTTTCATATGACCTCTCGAAGAGAATGATTCCATCAGTATGAATCTGTCTCTGGAGAATCTGGGTACAACTGTACTGATCAAGCTATTAAGATCATTGGTATTGGCACCATCAAGTTAAAGTTGTATGATGGTACAATGCAGACTATTGAAAAAGTGTGATATGTGGAGGGCCTGAAGAAGAATTTGTTGTCTGTAAGACAACTGGATGATCTCGGTTTCAGATTTGAGATTCAAAACAAGATCATGAAAGTAATTAAAGGAGCACTGTTATTTATGAAAGTAGAGAAGATTGTTACAAATCTGTACATGCTGAAGAGAGTAACTTTGCAAGAAGGAGAGGCACCCATTGCGGTGACTAATCCAGATGACAAATTTGCAATGTTGTGATGTAAAAAGCTTGGACATATGTCAGAACAAGAAATGAAGATACTTGCAGAAAAGAATCTACTTCCATGTCTTACAAAGGTTTCAATACCCTTCTGTGAGCATTATATTGTGAGTAAGTAGCATCGATTGAAATTCAACACATCAAAGTTTAGAAGCAAAGAAATTCTAGAATTGATTCACTCTGATATATGGCAAGCACCAGTTACATCCCTAGGAGGAGAAAATTTCTTTGTATCATTCATAGATGATTATTCGAGTAGATGTTGGGTATTTGCTATCAAGAGGAAAGCAGATGTGCTTCCAGTCTTCAAATTTCGAAAAGAGCGGATGGAACTTGAATCTGGTAAGAAGATCAAGTATTTGTAGCTAGATAATGGAGGATAATATACTGGTCAAGAATTTAATGAATTTGCAAGCAAGAAGGCATTTAAAGGCAATTCACGACGGTATACACTCCTCAACAAGATAGAGTAGCAGAGTGAATGAATAGAACTCTGTTGGAAAGAATAAGAGATGTTGAGAACCGCAAGCTTAGATAAGAAATTCTGGGCAGAAGCAGTCAATACCGCCTATTATGTGGTGAATCGAGCTCCATCAACTGCAATTGAGTTAAAGATGCCGATGGAGATGTGAATTGGTAGTCCAGTCGATTATTCCAACCTCCTTTTATTTGGAAGTCCTGCTTATGTGATATTCAATGGCCAAGAAACTACAAAGTTGGATCCAAAATCTAGAAGATACATTTTCTTAGGGTATGCTGAAGGTGTGAAGGGGTATCATCAGTGGGATCCCACTGCTCATAAGATTGATATCAGCAGGGATGTTATCTTCATAAAAGATAAGGATCAAGAGCAAGCAGAAAATGTTGGCACTATACAAGAGAATCTAGAAACTACAACAGCACAAATAGATAGGAAAGTTGATCAAAATGATTCTTCTGAAGCTGCACCAAAGTACGAGGAGCAAGAACCAGTCAAATTTGATGTTTCAGATATTCGGAGATCAACTCGCACAAGAAGAGCACCGAGCTGGTACTCAAATTACATTATGGAGAGCAATATTGTATACTGTCTTTTAACTGAGGATGGAGAGCCTTCAACTCTTCAATAAGCGATGAATAGTTTAGATGCATCTCAATGGATGATAGCAATGCAAGAAAAAATTGAAGCACTTCATAAGAATAAGACATGGGAGCTGGTATCACTACCACAAGGAAGAAGCCTATTGGTAATAAATGGGTTGACAAGATCAAATAAAGTGGTGATGATCAAGTGGAGCGATATTGTGCTATATTGGTGGTAAAAGGATATGCTCAAAAAGAAGGTATTGATTTTAACGAAATATTTTCTCCTATGGTTTGACTCACTACAGTCAAGTAGTTTTGGCAATGTGTGTTATATTTGACTTGCATCTTGAGTAGTTAGATGTGAAAACTACATTTCTTCATGGAGATCTTGAAGAAGAAATTTATATGCTCCAACCAGAAGGTTTTGAAGAAAAAGGGAAAGAAAACTTGATTTGCAGGTTAAACAAATCTCTGTATGGTTTAAAGCAAATGTCGAGGTGTTGGTATAAGAGATTTGATTCCTTCATCATGAGCCTTGGATACAACAGACTAAATGTAGACCCTTATGTATTTCAAGAGATTTGAGAAAGATGATTTTATAGTTTTGCTATTATACGTGGATGACATGTTGGTTGCAGGCTCCAACAATGATCGTATCAAAGAATTAAAGGCACAGTTAGCTAGGTAATTTTAAATGAAGGACTTGGGACTAGCAAACAAGATTCTAGGGATGCAAATTCATTGAGACAGAAATAATATGAAGATTTAGCTTTCTTAAAAGAATTGTTTAAAGAAGATCTTGCGAGGTTTCAATAAGCAAGATTGTAAGTTAATTTATACCCCTCTTCCTATTAATTTCAAGTTATCCTCAAGTATGAGTCCTAGTAATGAAGAAGAGAGGATAAAGATGTTTCGAGTACCATATGCATCAGCAGTGGGAAGCTTAATGGTCGCCATGATTTGTACAAGACCAGACATTACACATATGGTGGGAGTAATTAGTAGATACATGAAGAATTCTGGTCAAGAGTATTAGAATACTGTTAAGAGGATTCTTAGATATATCAAGGGAATCTCATATGTTGCATTATGTTATAGAGGATTAGATTTTACTGTTAGAGGATATGTTGATGCTAATTATGTAGGTGATTTTGATAAAAGTAAATCCATTATAAGATATGTGTTTACACTAGCTAGAGGAGCTATGAGCTGGGTTTTAAAACTGTAGTCAGTAGTGGCTACGTTAACAACAGAAACAGAATATGTAGCAGCTACATAAGCTAGTAAAGAAACAGTATGGTTGAAGTTGATGTTAGAAGAACTCGAATGCAAACAAGAGAACATTACTTTATTTTATGATAACCAAAGTGATTTGCATCTTGCAAGGAATTTAGCATTTTATTCAAAGACAACATATTCAAGTTCAATATCACTTCGTTCGTGAGAAAGTGGAAGAAGAAACTGTGGACATGCAGAAAATTCATACAATGGATAACCTGACAGATTTTATGACAAAAGCAATCAATGGTGATAAGTTTATGTGTTGTCGATCCTCGTGTGGCCTGATAGAGACGTAACATGAAGCGGCAAGGTAGAAAGAATAGTGTGGAGATCTGATTGACTCTCGATCAAATCTTCAAATGGGAGAATTGTTAAAAATGGTAGGGACTGTTTTTTTGTGCCTGTCAAAGTTGAAATAAATAAATAAAAGTCAAGGATAGCTAGTCAAATGGCCAGCCATACCACACGTCTCCATGAAGAGAGCAAATCGTCCCATTAGTAGAGAATAAACGAGAGTGAGGGAGAAAAGAGAGAAAAAAAAAGTAAGACAAAATATTTTGCATATTTTGTGAGTCTATTTTGTAATTCTTTATTTTTCCTATAGCAAAATTCTTCTATTCTTGTCCGTAATTTTTACCCTAATTTAAGAGTTTTTCACGTAAAATCTGTGTCTATTTTGTTTTCAATATTTTCAATTTTATTTTAACTGCGACCAGCTCTATCTAAGTCCTAATTTTTCCTAACACTTTTGTAGCCAAGTAACTCAAAATAAAACATGCGAGGCTTGTTTCAAGCATGAAGCACGTATTAGTCTAGACTTGTAAGAAACTGAAATCATCAAAGAAAAACATAAGGCTCGTTTTCCTTGGCAACACTTGCCTATAAATAGCCTCTATTCTACCTTTCGGATGTATCAACTTTCATACCAAAAATTAAAAGGTTTTTAGCTCTTTTGATTTACCAAATATTTCAGGTAAGTCAATGTTTGATATTTCATGCCGTAAAAAAAGCTTTGGAAGGTACACAACTATCTTAAGTTCTTACCTTTTCAAGCCCATAAGAATTGATCCCGAAGTCCATTTCTATTCATATGTTCGAAGTCCATTTCTATTCATATGTTGGAATCAATCAAGTTGAGAAGACATTCCTCCTCATCAGCATCATTTCCAAGCCCAAACGTTTGCCATTCGAGCCTGGAATTTTGAGTTTGAACTCAGTACATGACAGCTTTTTTGTTCCCCATTGGACCTCTAGCAATCCAAGATCAAATATAGAAGAAAATCTAGATGGAAGCAATTATAGATGATTTTTTGTTACATCGAAAGGAAAGGAAAAAAATTCTTAACTGCGTATGAAATCACAAAGTTCTTAAAGAACAACTTCGAGGTATGGTCAAAAATATATCTTGTCAACTTCGTGGTACGGTCAAAAATATACCTTGTCCAACTTACCACAGGCCCTCCTAATAGAGATAGGAAAATTCCTACACACAAATTTACCAGATTGGGATCGTTAGTAGATTTGGAAGTAAATTTACTCAATCCTCTGGAAATAAAAAACGGGTTAGGTGGTGTCACTGGTGTGCCCATGTGTCTGTAATTTTCAAACCTACAATGGAAATAGACAACTCGAATAGAGGTGGCTCGGCTCAGTTAATGATGATGAATGAAAACTATCTTTTAAAACTTTTGGTGTACTTATCGATCTTTATTTGTTGGTTCCTTGAGCGAAAAAATCTTGAGAGAAGCTGTTTGGCAGATTCACGAGGCTTTCGGTCTCCGCATTCGCCATCAGCATCACATCGGCTGGCGACCACCTTTCACAAGCTGGGTGAAACTCAATACTGATGGCGCCAATAACTGCTCCTCGCTCTCAGCCTCAGCGGGCGGCCTTATCCGGGATAGCGCAGGCACTTGGTTTAACGGCTTCACTCACAATATTGGCTGGTGCCCCCCTTGTCGACGGAACTCTGGGGGCTATATACTGGGCTCTCTTTAGCCTGGGACCTAGGCTACCGCAGAATTATTTTAGAAGCGGACTCCACATCAGCGCTCCACTTAATTTCTTCCGCTTCCTATCGAGCCCAAGTTCTCAATCCCATCATCTAGAGTATCAATGAGTTGCTCTCCCGCAACTGGATTATTCACCATAGTCACACATATCGAGAGAGTAACTGCTGTGCGGACTGGCTAGCTCACTACGCCATCCATTTTGATCTAGGAGTCACTTATTTTGCAGATCCACCAATCGGGTGTCATTTTCTCCTCGCCGAGGATCAGTCGGGAACCTGTCTTCCCCGTCTTATTTTGTAACTGATTATCTTTTCCTTTTTATCAAAAAAAAATAATCTTGAGAGCACCGACAACTTTCGTTGACGTTTACGTTGATGGCTATTGTCCTTCAGAAGTACTCCCTCTGATTCATAATAAATGTCGTTTTAGATGCATTTTAATTATTCAAAATAAGTGTCATTCTTGACTTTGTATGCATGTTTATAATTTTACTTC
>JAOSBP010000205.1:8848761-8862029 GCA_027563825.1 Erythroxylum mucronatum | reverse complement strand
AAATGATATTGGTATAATAAAAGGCAAAACTACAAAAGCATAGGAGAGAAGAACAGTTCTTGGATCTAAACTTCATAAAGATCAAGTTTTAGGGAGAAAACATCTGTATAACTGTTAGTTTTTACCCTTACGGCCAATCATTTGGATGCAATTTGATGTATGACACTATTATTTATTAATAAAAAGGCATTCTTTATCTTTGTGTAGTAAGTTAATTACATTTGATCTTTTAATATTGAAGATAAAATCCCTGAAATAATTATTGTAAAATTGAAATTATTATGAGATTATAATTGTGAGATTCAATCTACATTTACGTATTATTCCTAAATGTTCCTAGTTGTAGTTTTATCAAGACGAGATATTGTTGAAACGGTAAAGCTATCATACATTATGCTTCTTTCTTATGAAGAAAGTAATTGATTTCATAAATTAAAGTATGAAGATAGTGATTATTAGAGAATAAGTCGCTAAACTGACCCGACAATGAGAAACCCAAATGGACTATTACTTATGTGTTTGCGGATTTCCTCATAATGCTGGTTGTATAATTGATCCTTAGACTTGAGATTACCAAGGTATTTTGTATGGAAATTATTGTGTTTTGATGTTACTTATGAATCGTCCTAGGATGATTCAGTCGGTAGTACTTAGATGCAATATGAACTACGGAGATAGTTGAGTAAGTTAATAAATGATTTATCACTCTAAAGTAACTGAAGAGAATATTCTATTGTTATTGATTAGTAATGATTTATATAATTCTCTGACCAAAATGAATTGACATTTGAAAAAGACATTTTCAAATTTCAATTAAATCAATTACTAATTAACAAGAACGAACATAATTGAAGCAAAAATAGTAGACATGCACTATATCCATACTCTGTCCAACTGGAATATTGGATGATGAAAAGATTAAATTATACATTATAACTATGCATAGGCAGGTTAAATCAAACCACTTTGACATTTCTGATATTTGAGTAGTTATAATATGTTGTTAGACGACAATATTGATATATGATTATAAATTGTTTAATTGGAGAATTAAAGATAAATTAAAATAAGTTTTAATTTATCTGATTCTAATTGTGAATTAGAATTATAATTTATAATCATTGTCAATATATTAGGAACCTAATGAGTCACACTTCAAAGAGCAACTTGTAAAGGAAAAATCAATTTTAATTAAATTGGGCTTAATTATAAAATTTGAGAAATTTTAGATATCAAATATGAGATATTTGATTTTATTAAAATCATATTAATTATAATTAGAGTATGACTTTAATTATAATTAAGGAATTCAATTTTAATAAAAATTACAAAATCCTAATGGTTTTTTTATTAATAGGAAGAAAAGACAAAGGACCTAGCATTCTTATTTTCTTCCTAAAATATTGAGAAGCTGCTTTGTAGATATTGTTAAAAGCTGAACAATTGAACAGTTCGTGGTTGACATGGTGAAAATTTTGTCAAAAGATTTCAACAGAAAATGAGAATCAGGTATGATTTCCTACTTAGCAATTTGTGTTTTTTATTTAAGTTACGCAATTATCAAGAATCGATCAGAAATTATAAAAATTTTATTTTTTGCTGCGCTTGTATTTTGATCATGTTTGATTTCCAACAACAACGTCATTTCCAATAATCTTGAAAGCATGGAGATTATTCCAAACTTCCTGAAAAAGATCAAGCCCTTCATCAAGAATTCTAAACAAGATAATATATTTTCGTTATAAATTATACAAGTTGTGGTCGGTGGTTGGAGTAGAAGAACTGTGCTCATGTCTTGGAAATCACTAATATCTTGGGTACCATGCTTCCAACCGATCTTACGGATACATCTACCGGTATTTAATACCTGTAAAGAAGTTGACGTATCAATTTGAAAACAGCAAAATATAATAGCATCCATCAACACTTCTTTTTCAATGTCGCCAAGTTTGGAGCGATGATCTAAGTAAACTTTACTAGAAAGTTGGTACCTGCAAAAGGAGAAATTTCAAAAAGCTCCTTCGTCCGGCGTAAAAGTACAGGGAAAAGTTGAAGCAATCTGAAAATAGCCATGTCTAGCCCATTATGTCGTGACTCTTATTGCCTCGGTATGGTAATATTTGGGACCATTTCCTTTTTAGAAATCTCATTTTGGATGCTTTCATAAAGACTAAAGCGTGATAATAAATTGGTGGTGATGTGAAATCACATTCATGCGGACATGAGACTGTCGGTCTTTCAAACAGGGAGATACCAAATACATCTTTCTTTTAGGTTTGTTATATTTGATATGGGGATATATTTCTTTTAATTTTGAAGATGAGACTTAAAGTAATTTGTAAAGTTGTTCCTTTATAATTATAAGGTTACAGGCTAAAATCACAGAAATAACTTTTTTAAAAAAATATTAAAAAAAATGTTACGTATATTACGACCATTTTCAGATTTCCGTAAAGCGGAAAACATTTACTTTTATTTTTTGATCTAGAGATATATTTCTTTTGAAATATTAGACTTTTTTTTTTTGTGCCGGAGTAATTTGCTATTACGTGTAACTTGGAGTATTTGTAACATGAGCTTTCGACCTGGGAGATCTTAGTTCATATGAAATTATCTGATGATATTAAGAAACTGTTGGCTAGAACTTTGACTGTCTGATTCCTTTTTTTGTGAGTTCTTCATTTTGGTTAATCTTGTTTATGCCCAAATTCCGACGATTGAAGTACTACTTATGTTGGCATTAGGTTTACAACTAAAATGATATTGAATTGATATTTTTTGTTGATGTTGAACTTTAAAAATATACCAATTTACACTATGAATAAGATAATAAATAGATCGAAATTAACTGAAAAAGGTTGTTCAAATATTATACGTGAAGCTTGTGAATTCTCTTTAAAATAGACGTGGAATTAACTAAAAATGACATGAAAATAGTCGAGAAAGGTTATGGAGCATGTGTACCAATGTTATGAATGCTATAGTAGTACTGGAATCGGATTTGGTTCTAGCGCAGTACTGTATCAATACTAGTTAATATCAGGTACTGTTTTGGATAATTTTTTAAATTTATAAAGCAATCCCTGAATTTTTAAAATTGCAAAATAGTCCTTCATTATATTGTACTATATAATATATAATTCTACATCAACCATGCCTCTAAAAATTATAATAATAGAAATTTAAAATAACAATAGTCTATTTATTTTTATTAATATTAATTTTCACATATTTCACATATAAATAATAACCACAATAAATAAAAAAATTATTTAATCATCATACAAATATAAAATTAATAACAATATAAAGTACTTAAAATGTTACAGTTTCATAATATAATAAATAATAATTATATCAAAACATCAAATAATAATAATAAATATTTATAATTCTCTAACTATTACAATTTACAATAATAGTTCGCGCCGAAGAATTAATTACACGAAACAAAAATATTTATAATTGTATTGCAGATATAAAATTTAACATATACATCAAATATAAATGAAATTAAAAGAAGAGGAAGAAACAAAAACCTAAAACTCCATTCAATCAAATATTCGCTCAAATCACATTGGCCCCAATTCTCATTTGATACAAAATCTCCATCATTAAAAGGAGCCTCATCATCACCATCATTCAAATTCATTGCACCAAATGACATGTCAATACTTTTCCATCCAAGATTATCTTCCAAGTCACTCTCATATATCAAACCCAGTTTCTCATAAACCAAATTCGTCAAAAGATCGATATGATTAAGGTAAATGAGATCCACAAAATTACTTGTTCTACTAAGAGTCTTAGATAAAATAAAATAAAATTATTAAGAAATTACAAGAAACTATATCTAACTTAATAATGATAACAACATTCATTTCTCGAAGCTTTAAATTTTATCAAAAAAAGACCAAGTCATTTAATCTTTTGTGCTCCAATATATTCCTTTTCTTAGAATAGATGAATTACAATTCTAGAACACCACTTACGAATTGGTCCCACTAAGCAATTGTAAGTCGTAAGATAACAAAAGTAGCATTATAAACAAAATAAAATGATGATTAATTTTCAACAATTAACAAAAGTGAAAAAAAATTAGATTAAGTTTGTCTTTTTGACGAATAACAATTGACATCCTAAAATCACCAATAGCATCCTTACAAATCTTTGTTTGTGAACTTAGGGGATCTTGTATCATCTCGACAACAATTGTTATAATAGTTAATAACATTATTTTGTTAACTTTAGCTTTCTTTGTGAAACTTGGGTCTAAAATAGAAACTAGGATTAAAAAATGCCCCAACTGGAAACAATGGAGAGCAAAGTTGTCTTTCCTATTCCAATTGATGATTGCAAGATAAGGTGTATACAAAGAAGACTTATTTTTCATATTGGCCTTGATTGCCTCCTTCGCCTGCTCTATGACATCATAAAAATAGCCTATTATTGCCTTCTTATCACTATCAGTCAGACAAAGTAGCCTCACCAAAGGCTCACAAAATTGGATGACAAATTGAAATTGAGACCAAAATTCATTACCTTCAAGTATAATTCTAGAAACCTCGAATCGAGCATTAGACCTAATATGCTAAGTTGCAACCTATTTATCACTTGTAAACATTTATCTTAACTCTTTCTTCTTTATAATAAAACATTGAAGTGATATGAAATTAGTTGCAAATCTTGTAATAGTAGGACAACACAAACTCCTACTATTGGTGAAATCTTTTCTCATTAAATTCAAGACCCATGTTTGATTGTAGATGAACTTGGTCACCTTTTTTTCTTTTTATATAGTCTCATAAATGATATGAAAATACCTAGCAATCCTTATATTTTCTAACATTAAGTCAATGCAATGTCCAACAAAAGGAGTCCAATAAAAAGAATTATACTTACTTTGCAATCTTCTTCTAACTACTTTATAAGAAAAATCATTTTCAAGTGTGAAATTGAAAAATATTGTTTTGGCCCAATTTTATTAATAATTCATCAAATATTTTAAATATTGTATCAACATTCCTAACAAGATCAGATGCATTAATATATTTCAAAAATGTTGTCCCCTTTACAGAATAAAAAATAGTAATAGGCTTATGCCTTTTATTTGTCCAACCATCACACGTGATTGAATACCCATAAGTAGCCCATGTCATTCTTCTTTCATCCAAATAACTTTTACTTTCATAAATATAATTTCTCAGAAGTTTTCCTCTGTAGTCATCTATTAAAAGAGCTTTGTATCCTGGACCATAAGAGGTAATAGCATCCACCATATGTAGATAATAACAAGATTGGCAACAATGAATGTTATACCTGAATCATACCACCATCTAGCCATTTTCATGTCCACATTATGAACTACTTCTCTAGATTGTAAGGCACTGTAGATTAAAGGGTGAGCTTCAAGAGTTGTTCATTATGCAAAAAAAAGGCACATGACTTTTTTTTTCCTAACATCAAGTGTAATATTTCCTTCTTATTGAGTAGGAATACTAAAACCTTCAACTTCCCCACCATCATCATGAGCCTCAACAAAAGAATTTCCACTAGCAATTTCGTAGTTCAATCTTTTTCTTTTATCTTTCTCATGCTAATACTCTTCAAGAAAAGTCTTTATTTGCCATTTGACATTATGACTCACTTTCTTATAAGGCTCCACATCATCTTTGATCCTAGCTAAATGCTTCTTTAATAAGGTGATTCTTCACCTTTCAAATGCTTGTTACAATACAAATAAATATTATGGTTCTTCATTCCAATAACCAATCTAGCATTAGCCCAAATTGGATCATCGAATCGTCCTATATCTGAAGCAGTAAAATTATCAGGAGCACTTGAACTTCCTTTCGTTTATCTATAAAATAAATAAAGACATATGTCAAAATTAAATTAATAGCTTCATATCAAAATAAAGAACATTAATTTTATTATTAACTACTATCACAAAATATGTATTGTTTAACTCAAAATTCAAAACCAGCATAAAAGCACATATATCTTATATAACTCATTTTGTATTATTACATCATTCAAACATAAACTAAAGATTTATAACTATAACCTATTCAAATTTAACCATAACTCACAAATATATGTTTACAACCTATATTATGTAATCACATAATTCAACTATAAACTAATCTATTTTGTTTACTTATATAATTCAATTTTTAATACTTATCATTATTTTGTTTTCTTAACTAATTTTAATCAACATTGTTACTAAAATCCTAATTCCTAACTTTAACTTAAGAATCCTTCGTTCACCAATTTTAATTAACATTCTTAATTTCTTACTCAAGTTAACTCCATATTTAAGAGTTAACATACACTACATAATTAAATTTCATCCAACATCATCATCAACACTCAATTGAAGTCTCGCTAAGGATAGGGTTTAGGAAATTTCATCCAACACAATTCACTAATAGGTCAAAAACTAACAATTCAAGTATTCAATATACATAATTACACAATAAACATATTCGTCTTATATAACTCATTTTGTATGATTACATCATTCAACTATAAAATAAAGACATACACTTACCTATTTAACTTCAACCATAACTCACAACTATAAGTTACAATCTTTTTTTATTTAATCATATAATTCAACTATAAACTAATATATTTTGTTTACTTATACAATTCAATTTTTAATGTTTATCATTATTTTATTTTCTTAACTAATTTTAATCATCATTGTTACTAAAATCCTAATTCTTAACTTTAATTTACCAATCTTTTGCTCACCAATTTTAATCAACATTCTTAGTTTCTTACTTAAGTTAACTCTATAATCAAGAGTTAACATACATTACACAATTTAATTTCATCCAACGCAATTCACTAAGAACCGGCAATTCAACATACAAAATTACTACACAACACAAAGTCATAAGACACAAATACACAAATCAATATTCATTTACCTATATCAAAATTGTGTAGAACACAAATACACAACTCAATTTTTAAATCAACCATCAGCATAATTCAATATTTCATTATCAATTTCCATAATTATGTAATCCATAATTATGCAATTCCATAAAATTTATTACAATTTTTTGTAACCTTCATTGAATTAAATCCTTGTATTTGTGTAGGTCGGATCAATGGGTCTACTGAATGCATGTGGATCGGAGTGAGTGGAGTTTGTGGAGTTATGGACCGTGGTACAATGGACTAGTGGTGCGGTGTAGGTATGGGTTAGCAAGTGTACTGGTGCATCACTATGACTAGATTTGGCTGTTTGTGTGTGAATGCGACGGGGTTTAGTCATCTGGGTGCGAGTGCGACTATGGGAGCCTTCTAACTAGTACAACGTGGGATGGGTACAGGACTGTGGGTTGGTGCGATGGTAAAAGCTAGTGCAATGGGTGTGGTCACCTGACTAGTGAAGTGTGCAATGGTGCAAGTTGCGACGGTGATTGGGATGGTAAGTTAAGGGAAGAGAACAGTGAGGTGTGAGACAGTGAGAGAGGAAGTGGCTAGCAGCAGCTGGCAATATGGGTGGGAACTGGGGAGGGGTTGGGTGGGCAGGTTTAATACTAAGATTAAATTTGTACAAAATATCATAATAGTATATCATTTTTTGGCTGGTAGGGTATGATACCCGTATCATAAGTGTGCACCTTGATCACAAAAAGAGTTTTTACTTATTTATACATACTTATGTTATATAAAACTCAATATTAATCATTTATACAATATAATCAATATTTCGATTATTATCATAAACCCTATTATCTAACAATTTAGCTAAGGTATACAAAATTTGAACAAAATGCAAGGCATTTTCATACTTCATTTTCGACACTTAAAAGGAGTTAATTGGTGTTAGATGAAATACTTCACTTTTGACACTCTTTATGGCTTACATTGGAATATACTTAATATTAAAGTTTTATCAATTTCTCATTTTAGCTCTTTATTTTTGTCATTATATGCTTCATAACCTTAAGTGGAAATAAGTGATTCTACCAACATAATATAAAACAAAACCATTGGGACGCCTTAGGAGCTTTTCATAATTCCTTATGGATTAAAAGGATATATCATTGCTTGAACTGCTAAATATGCTTAAGACTGCAAAGGGGTGCCTTAAAAAGAAAACTAGTTCTATTCTTGTTATAGATACTTCCACGAATAAGAAAAAGAGCTTTAAGAAGAATAATAACAAGAAATAAAATGCATATGTTAAAGTAATAAAGCCAACAGGTGGTGTAAAGAAGAAGAGCATTGAAAAGGGCACATGTTTTCACTATAGAGTTAATAGACACTGGGAGAGGAATTGCTCAGCTTATCTTACTTCCTTGAAAGATAAGAAGCTTAAAGAAGTTGTTTCTTTAGGTATGTTTATAAATAAGAACAATCTTTCTACTTCTGGATAATGTTCTTATATTTGCAATAACATGCAGATATTAATGACTAGATTGTTGAGAAAAGGTGAAGTGGGCCTACAAGTTGGCAATGGAGCAAGAGTTGTTGTATTAGCTATAGGAGCTCGTAGTATAGCTTTACCTTCTGGCCTTGAACTAGAACTAAATAATTGTTATTAGTTCTAGTTGTTACAAGAAACATCATTTATATTTCTTATTTAGATTTGAATTGGTTTGTCTTCATTATTAAGAATAAGAGTTGTTATTTTTATAAAGATGATGTTTATTATGGATTTGGATTACTTACAAATGGTTTATATGAATTAAATTTTGAAAGGTCAATCTTTAATATAAATAGCAAGAAAATAAAGTTAAGTGACTAAAATCCATCTTACTTATGACATTGTATGTTAGATCATATCAACGAAATTAGAATAAAAAAGTTACATAAAGAATGATATTTGAACCCCTTTGATTATAAATCATATAAAACTTGTGAAACTTGTATTGGGAAATATGACTAAACTACCCTTTAATGGAGAAGGAGAACCTGCCAATGAGTTACTAGAGCTTATATATTCAGATGTATTTGGCCTTATATCTACTTATGGTAGAGGTGGATTCTCATATTTCATTACGTTCACAGATGATCATTTTATATATGGATATATGTACTTAATGAAATAAAAGTCTAAATCATTTGAAAAGTTTAAAGAAATATACTTGAGGTTGAATAAGAAACAAATTTGTAAAAGTATTAAGATTCTTAGATCAAATCGAGGTGGTGAATACTTGGACCACGATTTTCTTGTGTACTTAAAAGAGAATAGGATTCTCTCACAGTGGACTCCTTCTTTAACTCCCCAACATAATCAAGTATCTGAAAGGAGAAATTGTACTATATTATGTATGGTACATTCCATGATGAGTCATGCAGTCCTTCTTGTCTCCTTTTAGGATATGCCATTGAAACTGCTACTTACCTTCTAAATAGAGTTTCATCTAAATTGATTGACAAGACACCATATGAGATATGAACCGGTAGTAGACCAAGGTTGTCACACTTTAAAATTTAAGGACGTGATGCTTATGTAAAGCATGCAATATTTGATAAGCTTCAAGTTAAATCAAATAAATGCAAATTTATAGGGTATCTAAAACAGAGTATAAAATATCAATTTTACCATCTTCTTGAGCAAAAGGTGTTTGTCTTAAGATATGATATATTCTTAGAAAGAGAATTTATTCTCAAGGAAAGTTGTGGGAGTGAGGTAGAACTTAGAGAAGTTTAAGCGCCATAAATCATATATAAATAGAACAAGAACCTTAAGTTTATACATATGATGTACAACTGAGGGTTCAAAAGACACATAATTCGCGATGCACTAGTAGGATACATCTTTCCCCGACTAGATTAGATCTACATATTGAGAAGCGAAAGGATAATGTATCGCTCATATATAATGAGCCTACTACTTTTAAAGAGGCAATATCTGACATTGGTTATTTAAAATGACATTGTATCAACTTTGGTGTGGATGCACATGATGGTGTTGTACCTATTGGATAAAAGTAGGCTTTTAAGAGAAAAATTGACATGGATGGCAATGTACATAAGTACAAAGCAAGGTTAGTGGCTAAAGGTTACAAACAAAACAAATAGTTGATTTTGATAAAACTTTTTTACCAATAGCTATGCTTAAATTCATAAGGATCTTATTAGCTATAACCATATATCATGATTATTATAGTAGATGGATGTCAAAACAAAATTTCTCAATAAGAATTTGCCGGAGGATGTGTATATGACACAATCTGAGGGTTTTAATTCCAAGAGATTTCCTAATCACTTAATTGGAACATCCATTTTGATAAGACAATCAAAGAGTTTGATTTTATAAATATTTAGATAAGCCATATGTCCATAAGAAGGTTAGCAGGAGTGCATTCATTTTCTTAATGATATGTGTGGATGACATATTGCTGATTGAAAACATCATATCAATGCTCCAATCTCTAATGATTTGGTTATCCAACAATTTCTCCATAAAGGATATCGGAGAGTCAACCTAAAAGACCGATAGAAATAGATCAAATAGGTTAGTTAGTTGGGTTTTCTCAATCTATGTACATAGACAAAAAGCTAAAAAGGTTTAGTATAGAGAGTTTAAAAGGGGATTGTGTCCATGTCACAGGGGATTTCTCTGTCACAAAGTATGTGTTTTATGACATAAGAAGAGAGAGATAAAATGGATTGTGTTCCATTTGCTTTAGTAATTGTATAAATACTTAAACAGGGTTATCTATATTTTCCTGTTCTATGGAGGAGTTGACCTAAGGGTTCAAGGGTATTCAAATGCTAGTTTTTAATTAGATCTAAAAAATAGTAAGCCACAGTCAGGGTACATCTTCACTCTAAATGGTGGTGCGGTAAGTTAGAAAAGTTTCAAACAACCAACCATTGCAGATTTTATGACCAAGGTAGAGTACATTTCAGTGTCAAAGGCATCAAAGTAAGCGATTTGGATTAAGAAGTTCATCACTAAACTTGGAGCGGTTCCCAACATTATTAAGCTTATAGTATTGTACTGTGATAACAATGGCCCCATTGGAAATGCAAAGGAACCAAGGTCTCATTAGTGGTCTAAACATGTACTCAGGAAGTTTCACTTGATCAAGGAGATAGTGAAGCGAAAAGACATAACATTGGAGCGAGTTCCCATTGAAAAGAACCTTCTAGATTCTCTCACTAAGATATTGTCTTAAAAGAGACACGATCTACATATGGAAGGATATGGTATTAGATATATAGGTGATTGAATTTAGTGCAAGTAGGAGATTGTTAGTTTATGCCTTTGTAGTCAATTGGTTGGTTGCAATTTTATGTATGAATTTATTATTTAATTAATAAAGGCATTCTTAATCTTTATGTATTATATTAATTATATTTGATGTTTTAATACTAAAGATACAATCCTAAGAATAATTACTTTATAATTCAAATTATGATGATATCATAATTATAAGATTCAATTTACATTTATGTATTATTCCAAATTGTTCCTAGTTGTAGTTTCTTCAAGACAGGATATTGATGAAACGGCAAAAACTAGCATATATTATGTTTCTTTTTTTATGAAGAAAGTAATTGATCTCATAAATTAAAGTAAAAAGATACTTAAACTAATGCATAGGTGCTTATTAGAGAATAAGTTCACTAAACTGACCTAATTATAAGGATCCTAAATGGAATATTACTTATTTTTTTATGAATTTCCTTACTATGATGGTTGTATAATTGATTCTTAGACTTAAGATTACCAAAGTATCTCATAAAGGAATTAATGTGTTTTGATGGTGCTTATTACATATCCTATTTAGGGTAATTCAGTTAGTACTACTTGGATACAGTATGAACCGTAAAGAGATAACTGAGTAATTTTATAAAGGATTTGTCTCTCTAAAGTAATTAGAGAGATTTTTTATTGTTACTGATAAGTAGTGGTGTAAGGAATTCTCTAATAAGAGTGAATTGGTATTTGAAAAGATGCTTTCAAATATCAATTATATATCAACTAATTAATAAAAACGAACATGATTGGATTTAAAAGTGTAGACATTATAACCATACTCTATCAAATTGGAGCCTTGAATAAAAAAATAATTAAATTATACATCATAACCATGCATTGCCAGGTTAAGACAAACCACTTGAATCTTGATATTTGGGTGGTCATGACATGTTGCTAGAAGTCAATCTTGATCTATGATTATAACTTGTTTAATTGGAGACTTAAAGATAAATTAAAAGGAGTTTTAATTTATCTAATTCTAATTTAATTTATCAAATTCTAATTATGAATTACAATTAGAATGTATTAATTATTTCCAATATATTAGCAACTTAATAGGTCACAGATAAAGAACAATTTAAAACCAGTTTCATTTAAATTGGACATAATTATAAAGTTTGAAAAAATGTAAGGATCAAGGATGAGATATTTTATTTTATTAATATTAAATTAATTATAATTTGACTTTGACTTTGACTTCGACTTTGACTTTGACTTTTAATTATAATTGAAATATTTAATTTTAGTATACATTAAAAACCCTAATGCTTTTTCTATTTATAGGAATAAGCATAAGGGACCTATTACACCTACTAATTCCTCTTAAATAGTTGAGTTTCGTTTAACTGCTCTATGGATACTGTTAGAGGCTAGACGATCGAATAGCTCATGATTGATACATCGAAAAATTTTCAAATTAGATACAGTTTCATGATTCGAGTTTTTTTTCAAGTTATTTAATTAATAAGATCAGATCGAAAATCTTGCGTTCGTGAATTGATCACGGTTATTTTTCTAACAAAAACACCAATATCCCTTAGTGTATTATGTATAAGGTGTAGTCTATAAGTACGTATTAGAATGAGTAGTTACTAAGGGTATGTTTGGATGTGGGTGAAGGGATGGAAGGGAATGGAATGAAATGGCCCAAATGACTCAGGCCATTGTTTGGGAGTCTATTTTGAAATAGGATGGAATGGCAATTGATGACTTTAGAAGCCATCCTTTGCCATCCAAAATCTAATATTTTGTAACCTCCTAAATTGGGGGATCAGGGATGGAATGGCATGGCTTGCCTTCCAAACCCTAATTTAATGACAAAAATACTCTAAAAAAATTAATGAAATTACAACTCCAGTTCGGCAAGTACCTACACGGCTACATGTTACTACTTTCATTGTGTTTTTCCTTCAATTGGCTTCTTCCATTGACGAACGTTTTCCTCTACAGCTACTAGGGTCATCTGTCTTCGTTCCATCAGGTAAGCATCGACTATTCTTCTGTGTTCATCTTCTTGACACTT
>JAOSBP010000205.1:8826992-8844547 GCA_027563825.1 Erythroxylum mucronatum | reverse complement strand
AAGTTATTGATTTGAGATGATGAATTTTGCACATGAATTGTTGTTATATATATATAAGTGAGATGTGTTATGGAAAAGGAATATAGAAATGGTATGAGACTTTAAGCTTCATGATTTCTTTGGATTACACTCACATTTGTACGACGAGCAATAATACGCATACGATTTGGTTCAAGAGTTGGACTCTGAAAATGGGGCCCAACATGTTTGGTATAGAATAAGAAGTGATTACAAGGAACCACACTCAAGTATGATGGTATTGTGTTAAGAGTTAGATTTCGGAAACGAGAGCCAGCACTCTACATATCTACTGATGTCAAGAATATTGATGAAGTAAAAAGAGTAGCTGGCTTAACTGTTCATTCAACACCTTTTTGCTAACTAGGTGTACCAATCACACCTTCCAAGTCGAAATATCAAGATTGCTTGCCTCTCATAGAAAGGATCAAATCTAGAATCAATGCTCGGCATAATTGATTTCTATCTTATATGCCAGACTTACTCTTATTGTTTTAGTCTTAAACAGCTTACATTTACACTAGATTGCCCATATTACACTACCACGGAAGGTTACTAAAGAGATCGACAGAATTATGAAAACATTTCTATGGTTAGGTAAAACAGAGAATGCTAAAAAAGCAAAGATCAAATGGAGTGAGGTTACTACCCCAAAGAAGTTTGGAGGACTTGGGATTATCTCTATTATTACCTTGTAAAAGGTTTTAATGTGCAAACAAATTTGGAGGCTCTATACAGATCAACAGGCACTTTGGATCAAATGGATCCATGAATATCATCTCAAAAACATCAATTTCTAGTAGGTTACTTGCATAATGGAGCTCCCTTGGGTCTTTAATCAGATATTGGGACTAAGAGGCACTATTTATCCTCGTATTAAACATAGGATCGACAATGGAGAAAAAACTTGGTTTTGGTTTGACAATTAGCTTCCTTCCAGCGCCCCTATTCGCAACCATACGATACTGCATCTAAGGAATAGAATTTCGTTGAGTCTTAAAGTTTCCATCTTGATCAAAAATGGTAACTGGAGCAAGAATTTTAGAGGATTTGACTCCCTTAAGCATCTTTTCCCCTACTTAATGATGGTGAAAATGAAGATGTTATCACTTGGACTCTTAAACCAAGTGGTAAGTTCTCTAATAAATCCTACTAATTGCTCTTTACATGATACTCAACTGAGGTCCTTTGGTATAATCTTCTTTGGAAACACTCTTTGAATCCTAAAGCCTCCATGATCATATGGCTAGCGATCAAAAACATACTTATGACCCTGAGTCAATGGCAAGGAAATGTTGATACCACATGTGTATGTTGTAAAATGTAAGTGGAAGATCGGTGACCACCTTTGCTTCCTTTATACATTCTCAAAAGCAGTATGGAGTAGGATTTTGCATTTGATTCTTGGTGCAACTGTACATATGATTGGGAAAATATTTTAAATTGGGTTACTCATAGCACTAAGCAGGGGATGTCACTACTACCATCTACACCATTTGGAAGGAACAAAACACCAAAAGATTTACCAACTTATAAGAGGGAAAGTATCAGCTAGTGGACAAAATTGTTAACTAGATTCGAGCAGCAATCTTTGCTAACAACTTGTAGCATTCACTCTCTCCTAACATGATATCTAGATGGAAAAGTTAAATGGATAATATGATGCTTTTGAATTATTCCCTATAATGTAACTCCTTTTTGTATATTAGCTATAAAGCTTGTACATAGACTAACAACATAGAAATCACTATAATGTTGTTTTTAGCTTTGTCTATAGTAATGAAAATTTCATTTTAAAAAAAAACCTTAGTGCTTTTTCTTTGTCTGAAGAATTGTGTTAGTTGTTTGTTTATGTTTATCTGTTTAACTTTGTTTTTAATCTTCCATTTTTAGTTTTCTCATAACTTGTGGATTTATATAAGAACTCTAATGATTATGCCAAAATTTAAAATCCAACCAGAAGAGAGGCTTTAACCTCGTCTTTCCTTGTGCCATAAGATAAAAAATAATTAAATATTACGTATAACCTTTTTTATTTTGGTATTGATTAATTTGTAAGTGGATTATTGAATATAATAAAAGTGATTGCTTTTAGAAAAATTTAGATATTATCTTTACAATACATATATGTATTATTCACATTAGAAAATTTTAAATATTATTCACAAAATATTTAGACAAAGACAAACAATTTATGGTACAAAAGGTAAATATTAGAATATTGTAACAAATTAAAATATGTGGTCTTAATTAATTAGATTCATCTAAAAATACTTATCCATCTTCTTTCTTTATATATCAAATTATAAGTTCAAGCATCTAATATAAGTGTTTGTGAAGATGATAATTTTATAGGTTATAATATACAAATTAATACTTATAACTTATAGTTATTGACTATTTGTATTATAACTCGTCTTTTTACTCATAATAATAATTTGCATCACATTTTTTCCAATCTTAATTGCATTCTTATTCTATCCATCTAATCATTATTATAAGTACTATGAAAGCATAATTAGGGTGTATCAAAAAAATTGAAGATGAAAATTATCCTCACAAAAGATAGTTACTTTGTAGCCATTAGCAGAAGGTTGATGGACTTTATAGATAACATCAAATGGAATAAAATGGAAGTCTAAGTGATTCATATGATCAACTCATTATCGACTTAACCAAGAATCATCTTAAGATTATTTGGTTTTTGATGGCGTTATAGATGCAATTTTAGAGGAAGAAAGTCACCATGATAATATGGGATAAGAACAATTTGGTTTATAACAAGTTGGAGCCTTAACATTGATAAGAAAGAGATTAATGGAATGCACCCTAAGTGGGAGCTAAAATTATGATAGATCAATATCAAGAAGTATACTAAAACTATGGTAAAAAGGTCACTTAAAATAAGATTGTTGGAATTTTTATAAGAAAAATTATAGTCTTTAAGAAAATTTTGCAAGCATTCAAATGATTGTAATGGCCTATTTTGTGAAGCAACAATATTAATTAAAAGTAGAAAGTCACTGCTTAATATATGATTCTTCAAATCAAGAGCTACTTTTCACATGACCACTCGAAGAGGATGGTTCCATTATTGTGAACCTATATCATGAGAATATATGTATAGTTTTGATAATTATCCTCTAAAGGTTGTTGGTGTTAGAACTATAAAGTTGAAGATGCATAATAATATAATTTATACTATTTAGGAAGTAAGATATATAGAGAGATTGAAAAAGAATTCATTATCTCTAGGATGACTAGATGATTTTGGTATAAAATCAAAATTGTCAGTAAGATTTTAAAGATAATTCTAGGCTCACTTATACTTATGAAATAATGAAAGAGAGTTGGCAAAAGCAGAAAAATTGATTACTTTGAGTAGTAAGTAAAATATCTTCAATATTATGACATAAAAACTTAGACATGTATCTAAATAAGGAATAAATTTTACTTTATGAAATCATAGAGGTATCATTATCCTTTTATGAGAATTATGTTATAAGTCATACCATGTAAATTTTAACATATTAAATTCAAGAAGTTAGGTTATTCTTAAATTAGTTCTCTCAGATGCGTGGCAGACATTAATCCAATCCCTATGAAAAGTAAAGTAATTTGTCTCTTCTATTGATAATTATTCTATAAGGTATTGGTTATACCCTGTCAACAGGAAAGAATATCTGTTCTCATTGTTTAAAGTTTTCAAAGCGTGTTGGACTTGATTTTAGTAGAAAGATCAAGTTTTTATAGGCATGCAATAAAGGAGAATATAATAACAATAAATTTAATGCATTTTATACGCAAGAAGGTGTCAAAATAAAGTTTTATTGGATACACTCCTAAAAAAAAGTGGTAGCATAGTTAAACAAAACAATGTTAGAAAAAACAAAAGTAATGTTGAGAGTTATAAGTCTAAATAAGGCCTTCTAGGAAAAAGCAGTCAATATCACATGTTATAGGGTAATCTCTATATAGTGAACCCTAGTAGAAAGTATTGAAACATTGTAAAGAGGATCCTACTATACATTAAATGGACATCTAATATTGCATTAGAATATGAAGAATCATTCTTTATTGTCAAAAAATATGTTGACTTTGACTATGTAAGTGATCTTGATAAAAATAAATTTATGAAGGGTTATATCTTCACACTTGTTAGCGGTGTTGTAAGTTAGGTTTCAAAGTTATACTTAGTTCTAGCTACATCAACGTAGGAGTAGAATACGTAGCAGTTACATAAATCGGTAAAAACAGTACAATTAAAATTGGTGTTAGAAAAACTTGGAAATAAGTAATAAAATATTTAATTATTTTGCGACAATTAGAATGGCTTACATCTAGTAAGAAATCCAACATTTCATCCAAAATCAAGCACATACAAGTTCAATTTTACTTTGTTCGTGAAAAAGTAGAAGAAAGAAATATGGATATGCAAAAAGTTTATATCAAAAACAATATAGCATATTTTATGACAAAAGCAGTCATTAGTAACAAGTTTATTTGGTGTCAATCCTAGTGTGGCTTGACAAGAAAATAAACATATGATAATGACAAAGTGGACTAAAAATTGATTAGTTGTTAATCAAATCTTCAAGTGGGAGATTATTAGAAGAATATTTATAATATCTAGATATTATCTATATTATAAAAATCTAAATATTGTATTTAGATAAAGATAAATAACTTTTAGTACAAAAGTAAATATTAGAATGTGTAATAGTAACAATAAATTGAATTATATGTCTATAATTAGTTTGATTCATCTATAAATACACGTACGTCTTTTTGTTTCATGTATCAAGAAACAAGCTCAATTATCCAAGAATAGAAATTGTGAGATACTAATTTTATAAGTTCTAACTTACAAATTAATATGACTTGTAGTTAATAAATATTTGTGTAATGACTCTATTTTACTCATAATAATATTTTGTATCTCATATTTTTCTAATCTCTTTTACTCTATCTACCCATTCATTTCAATAATGCCTTTAACTTCATTTAACAATTAACTACAAATTACTTCCGAAATCAATGAGAATGAATAGTAGGAAGAATTTCCACACATTAGATTACAAATACGTTTTCAAATAACTAATAAATATCAATTAGCACACCAATACTTATATAATAATTGATATTCTTAACATTATTCTAAATAGCATACTGTACCATATTAGTCAACGTACCACATTTCTTGGACCAAAAAGGTTGAACCCCAACCCTAAGGGCCCTCAGTCGCAGGTCCGACCACCGCTGGAGGAGTGAACCACGGTTTGATCTTGGGCAGCACCTTAGCAGAGCGGTCACTTCCTCCTGTTACCAGGAGTCGAACCTAAGATCTTAGACCAATTGACCCTGCTAGTTTGCCACCCAAGCTATCCGTGCGGGCAACGTACCACATTTCTTGACTACTCCGGATAAAGGCATATTGCGTTCTGGCTAATACTATACATATACATATATACGTTTTTTTTTTTAAAAGTTCCCATATCAAACAGCATATCCTAACAGAAATCACCATGCGAATAATGACTAATGAGATTATGATGATCCTTGGAAACAAATTCTTTTGTTTGTTTCTGATTCATCGCTGTACTTAGACTGGCCATGACAATGATTGATACAACTTGAAGTGTATAGCCTTCAAGGGTGTGGCTAGATGGTTGAGAGCGGGGTTTGGTTTCGGTTAAGTTTCAGGTTCGATTTTTTGCTAGCCCCTCTTGTAAGAGCCTGGGGTAGCCAAGGTTTTACCTATGGGTGGAGAACTGGTGTTGCCCTTTGTGATGGGGTGTAGCCGCTTGACCCTCCATTGAGATGTAGCCACTTGGTCCTATAAGAGATGAGTCCACTTAATCCGCCTGTGTTTCTTCGAATCCAAAAAAAAAAAAAAAAAAACTTGTAGTGTATAGAGTCATCTCTAAAGAATGCGACGCACAGAAACCAGCTGGTATACATTAATTAGACCAATAAAGAAGAGGTTGGGACTTGGGAGCCATTTCCAGTAATAATAATAATAATGTTACGAATTAATAATCTTCTAATTATGAACCACACCAAACAGTTTCCTTTTTCTTTTCGTCGTTTTGGTGCAATGCAAGCATTATGGTCATTACTGCCTCTTGGCTGCTCGCTCTTTCTAGTGTAACTGAAACCTCATGAACTACTGAAGTCTTCTTTTCTTTAAGCTTTTTCGGATATTTCGATACACAGATATCGTGTCTCTCGCATGGGCAATGCATTATATGTTCAATCACGTCGTCTGGGATTCTGCACAAAAACAACATTGGGGAGTGTGAACCTATGACCTTATGACCGTCCTTTCTTTAATTAAGACTGTTGTCAGGACAATAGTACCTCCTGCTTAATCACCTGGCTTCCCAGATTGAAGTGCATTGACCTTGAACAAACACTATGCATGGCTGCTTGATCTTTTGAACATTTTTAGGTATCCCCCACCGATTAGGAAAGGCAAAGAGTGATTTTATTTTATTTATTTTTTGTATAATTTTTGTTTTCGTTTTTGTGATATTTTTATTATTAATATCAATTTAATTATATTTTAATATTGATAATAAGCAAATATCAAATATATTTTTCTATTTAATTAAATGATTAATTTTATTTTAATATCTTATAATTTTTAATAAATTTATTAAAATAAATAATTAAATAAGTACAAGATTGCATTTCTAAAACCTAAAATATATTTAACAAACTTAGAATATCAAGTAAACAAGCCCCAATTAAATATAATAGTCCTTTTCCTTGACAATAGAATAAAAATATATTGCACAATGGAAACAAGTACTGGAGTCTGATTATGATTGCAGCTTAGCAAAGATGAATCTCAGCGAGTCATACTGCTGACCGAACTTAATTTTTTGGCCTACCTATTTAATGCTTGAACATATAGAAGTTCGTATGTTTCTAACTTTTCCCACTCTTAATTTTAAGAAAATTAAAGACTGGGATGGAAAGAGACTCGGTAGCATTGACACATGTGTTATTTGTACTTAAAGAGACAAGCTTATAAATGCTCAAGTTAATTAAGTGTAATGTCTCGATTCTTCAATAATGTTGGTGTTAATTTTGGTTTCCATCCAACTCCAACTCCTCAAAAACAGTTCCTCCTCAAGTGAAACATCCATTCCTTTTCTGGAACTTGTTTCTTTTGTTTATTACGAGATTGAGTGTTGACTACGAGTTGCTAGCTTGAATGTTTCGGCCATAATTAAAGCTTACATCTAATGAATGCAAATTTTAAGAACTAACCTTCAAGTTGATTTCTGACCCAATATTGGCTTGGAAAATTTCCAATGTCCTGGAGATTACAATAATTAATACTTTCTCCTATTCAAAATAAGTGTCGTTTTAAAAGAATGCATACTCCCTCCGATTCAAAATAAGTGACGTTTTAGAGGAATGCACACTTATTAAGAAAGTTAATGAAATGTCTGATATACCCTTATTAATTACATGTTAAAGTGCCTTGAAAATATAATCTGTGTAATTAAGATGTGAGAGAAATTAAAGGGTAATTTTGGAAGTAAAATCATAAATATGCATAAAAAGTCACAAACGACACTTATTTTAAATAATTAAAATCCCTCTAAAACGACACTTATTTTATATAGGAAGAAATAAACAAGATATTTTTTTCAGAAAAAATCATAAACAAGATCTTACCTACAATTGCACCCTATTAATTGTTGAAACTAAGTCAAACCACAATTATGAAGTTGAAAACAACGCTGGATCGACATGTTCACAGCTATCATACTATTAATAGATGCTTCTTTTAACATCCAGTTGCTTGAATTAGAAGTGTTATAATTACTACTCTCTTCAAATTAAATAGACTTAAAATAGGAGATTATCCCAATGGTGAACTTCAAAATGGAAGCAGAAAGGATTTTGGAGAAAACTGTTAGCTAGTACTTCAAGGAGTAGCCATTTTTAATTATAAATAATCATGAACAGTTATTTTTTTTAGTAATCTCTGGTTAAAATTTTAAAAAATCATTATCCATCTTGGTTTTATTAATGTGGATTAGTAGCAAAAATTGGATTACATAAATAACTTTTAATTTAAATTTTTTTACATATCATTATAAAAATCAGATCAATGCTAACACAGTGAATTGTTCCTCTTTTATCTACTGCAGATAAAACTCAAATTTGATTAAACTGCATCTGGCAACTGTATTTGGTGTGACTAATAATGGTTTCCTGTATGATCATCACTCTTTGTAACTCTATATCCATGAAATGAACAGCCACAGTACCAAGCACACTACACAAATAAAATGGATATGTGCATGAAAAGAAATATAACGGATTTGAAATTCATTACTTTTTGTTCTTGGTTTTTTGCTTTTTTGGTCGCACATCAGAAGGAATTAAGTTTCGAAGAAGGAGCCAGAATTCTCTATCCACTTTATTCTGTCCCTGTCCTGTTCCATGAATCTCAATCATCTATTTATGTGGGTCTTACGTGAGTCTCGCATAAATGGATGACTGAGATTCATGAGATAAGGTAAGGTCAGAATAAAATGAGCAAAGGATCCCATCTCCTAAAGAAGGGACTAATTTGGAAAGTATTGTCATTGAACTGACTCTGCTGCCTATAAAAATTACGAATATCTTAGGAAGATTATCTACATTGAGGAGGTATATATACTAGCCCTTGTGCTACATGGTAGGGCTAATTTTTGTTAGTAAAAATTATAAAGAAAGTACATTCATCAATTAGCCATGGAACTACAATTAGATTCTATTTTAAGAATTTTAACTTTTAGAATATGGTATAATTTGACATTTACTTGATTTAATGATTTAGGATAAGGGGTGATGAATATTTAGCAGAAGACTAAATTGACTACACTTTGACGCGTTGTGCATGCATCGAGATGCAAAGAGCATGGAAGGAGGTTCCAACACATGCCATCAGCTATGGAGTGACTCGTGTTGAAATTGTAATAAAGATGCCTACAAGAGTTTACAGATAATGCAAATCAGTTGGTGGGCGTTGAGCGATGGCCATTTGTCTTATGAACCTGCACATGTCTTCCAACTCACACACACACGCGCGCGCGCGCGCCCCCTTCCCCACACTGCTTATAAATCCCTTTGCATTTCAGTTTATATCATACTCCATCAATAGCCCGCTCTGATTTGACTCAGACAAACCCCAGCTAACCTTCGTTTAATTTACACATTCGTTCATCGCAACAGAACCTTACGCATCTATTACAACACACAAATATACACACATACACGCATATTTCTTTCTCAAATGTGTTAGAACCTCCTTCCATGCTCTTTGCCTCTCGAGACTCTCATACACATATACACACATTCAAGACTCTCCTCTCTCTTTCTCTCCTATTTCTTTCTCAAATGGATGTTACTATACTACTTTACGCTTTCTTGATCCTCTATCCACTCTTCTTTCTCTGGAAGTGGGTCAATGGGAAGAGGGATCAGGAATGTTATATTTTGGACTATGAGTGCTATAAGCCAGCAGATGATAGGAAGCTTGACACCGAGTTCTGTGGAGAGGTTATAAAGAGGAACACCAATCTTGGACTCAATGAGTACAAGTTCCTCTTGAAAGCCATTGTCAGCTCCGGCATTGGCGAGCAAACCTATGCTCCCAGGATCATGTTCGCTGGTAGAGAAGAGAGCCCCACGCTAGACGATGGAATCTCGGAGATGGAGGAGTTCTTTCATGATAGCATCGAAAAATTGCTCGCCAGATCAGGAATTTCCGCCCAAGAAATCGACGTCCTCATCGTTAATGTGTCGATGCTGGCTGCTGTTCCCTCCCTATCTTCGAGGATCGTTAACCACTACAAAATGCGGGAAGATATCAAGGTTTTTAACCTCACTGGAATGGGGTGCAGTGCGAGTCTTATATCGGTCAACGTTGCTCAGAACATCTTGAAGACTTACAGGAATGTCCATGCACTGGTCGTCACTTCAGAGTCCTTAAGTCCCAACTGGTACGCAGGCAACGATAGATCGATGATTCTCGCAAATTGTTTGTTCCGTTCAGGTGGCTGTGCAATGCTGTTGACAAACAAAAGGTCCCTGAAACACCGTTGCATGTTCAAGCTCAAGTGCCTCGTCAGGACTCACCATGGAGCCAGAGACGAGTCATATGACTGTTGCATACAAAGAGAAGATGATCAAGGTCGCTTAGGGTTTCACCTAGGCAAGAGTCTCCCAAAAGCAGCAACACGGTCCTTTGTCGACAACTTCAGAGAGATAGCTCCAAAGATCTTACCAATTAGAGAGTTACTTAGATTTATGGTCCTAACATTTATCAAAAAGTGGACACAAAGCTCCACAAAAGGAGGAGGATCGACGGGTCCTAAAGCTGCGATCAACTTCAAAACAGGAGTTGATCATTTCTGTATTCACACTGGTGGCAAAGCAGTGATAGATGGGATCGGAATGAACCTAGACCTCAGCGAGTACGACTTAGAACCGGCAAGAATGACACTTCATCGATACGGAAACACGTCGGCGAGCAGTTTGTGGTACGTGTTAGCATACATGGAGGCCAAAAAGAGGTTGAAGAAGGGAGATAGGGTTTGGATGATAAGCTTTGGTGCAGGCTTTAAATGCAACAGCTGTTTGTGGGAGGTGGTGAGGGACTTAAACGAGGGTAATAATGCATGGAACGACTGCATTAATGAGTACCCACCAGACTCTTTGGCTAACCCATTCATGGCCAAGTATGGGTGGATCAACAATGAAGACCCTAGCACCTTTGTAGTTCCTCGCTGAGAAGAAAAAACAAAGGTCCAACCCACCCAATATTCATTTCTTTCTTAATTTATTTTTCTCCTTTTAATTATTTTTCGGATTAAAAAGAGCTACTCCTCCTTATCTTACTTTATTTTTCAAATTTTTCTCCTTCTCTCTGGGAATATTTGCTGATCACTATATTCCAATCTTTTTTTATTTTATTGAATCCCTCAGTGGATTTCATAACCCAATAAGTTCTGTTGCTTCCAGTAGGATGAGAAGGGTCCTATCCTGTTAGTAGGAGGATGTAATTTCCTTCATTTTCTTTAATTTTTTCAGTTTTTCAAATTTTCAATTTCTTGGCCTTCTTCCACAGATTGTTGATGGGAACTTGTGCGTTTAATTTGTTTCTACTGTACTTTTGTTATTGGTGGAACATAGAAGTCATCTTTTGCTTTAATACGCATCCATGCATCTCTCTTGTTCTTTGCAGAACATAGATATAATAATCCTGTGTTTTAGCTATATGTTGCATGCGTTTGCATGGTTTGGTGGAATTGGGTTATGCAATAAATTGATGGGAGGAAAAAGACACAATGTTTGAAGCCCTGTCCCACCAACACATGGACTTGAGAAGCTTTGGTTACTATTGTATGATTATTAAGAGAGCAGCAGTAATTGCAGAAACTGTGGAGACAGGGGACCAAAATAGCTAGGGAGGTCTTTGATATTATCACTTTCATCATGAAGAGGGACTTGAGATGTCCCTATTAGCTTCATCATTAGCCTTTTAAGTGTCTCCACGTCCTTTCATGTGGTTTGTTTTAAAATATCCTGTTTTAGAGCAGACCCCATAAAAAGAGAGCAACTTTGGCGGTGATCCGCAAGTCATTTAATGTAATTTTCATAACTTAAGTTCAAACTTTCATGACTCCAAATTTTCTTAGTTCTCTAAGCCGATATCTTTACACAAGTTTCTTGATCTTTAACGTTTTCCAATTTGGACATTAGCTTCTTTTTCTTAAATATATAGAATACTTTGATGCGGTAGGAAGCAATTATTCAGCTACAATTGATAGTATAGTATACCTCTCTAATTATATATTCCCTCTGATTCATAATAAGTGTCGTTTTAGATGCATTTTAATTATTCAAAATAAGTGTCATTCTTGACTTTGTATGCATGTTTATAATTTTACTTCCAAAATTAACCTTTAATTTCTCTCTCACCTTAATTACACAGATCACAATTTCAAGATAATTTAATATGCAATTTCTCTCACAATTTCTTATTACTATGTAATTTATCTCTCATTTTAATTACATAGATCACAATTTCAATGCAATTCATGGGAGTATTAATAAGGGTATATCTATAATTTCATTAGCTTTTTTAATAAGCATGTATTTTTTTAAAACGACACTTATTATAAATCGGAGGGAGTATATGTTTTCTTCTTTGCATATATGTTTTCCTTTTCTACTTTTCTTACAAAAGTTCCTGTACATAAATGTTATTGAATCTTTCTAGTTAAGAACGGATCATTATCATATCGAACAAACTAGAAAATATAAATAATATGTTGATTGTAAAAAAATTCACTCATAAATTCAACTCATCATATAAAACGATGGTAAATATTCGCATTCTGGACTACACTCGATTAATTAAATTATTGCAATCATCACAACGCAAGTGAAGAAGGTAAGTAGTTGATATTGTAGGGTCTAAGCAGAGAGAAAAGGCTGAAGAACGAGAAAGAAATAGTATAAAATATCAAAGCAACAGATACAATTTGAGATGGGGTACACACATATCAGTTTATTTATTTCCAACGTCGTCAATGACATGTACGCGCCTTTTTTTTTCTTGCATTCGAAGAAATCTTATAAGTGGGTCAAGCGAGCACACCTTTCCGATGGTTCAATTAGTGTACCACCTCACAGGCGGGTCAAGCAGACACACCCCATCATTGAGGGCCCAACTAGTTCTCCACCAACAGGTAAAACTCTGGTTACCCCAGGCTCTTACAAGAGAGGCTAGCATGGAATCGAACCTGTGACCTAACCGAAACCAAGCCCGGCTCTCAACCATCAAGCCACACCCCTTGAGGGCCATGTACATGCCTTACTCAAACACAACACAGAAATTTTAAGGAAAAGCTAAAAATATTTGTCTGAATCACATACCAAAAAATATCAGCATATGCTAAGGTCAAGAACCTTAATGACATACAAACAGTTTTCAGGAGTCGTGGTCCACACCACCTTTTGTCAATAAATACGTACAGCTTATGATACAACTGGATACACCTAGTTGCTCCATAAACACTTGCCTTAGTCTTGGACTGTGCCTTTTTGGGTACTGGAAAATAAGTTATATATGTATTATATATATAGACACACACAAACACAAACACAGGGACCCCTTCCTCCCCACATCATGCAATTATTAAAAATTAATATGCCATCTTCAGGATATACCTGTATTTTCATCTCAATTAAGGAGCACATGGACGCTGAAATTTGTTGAGCAGAAACCAAAATAAATTTTAGAACTCTTAATTGTATAATTAATTTATGAAATTTTTGGAGCTTCTGGGATCACGACCCCATTGGCCTCCTTGGCTCTACACTTGCTTGGCTTCACGTAATAATCGAAAAATGTTCAGTAAATATACACCATGTAGTGAGCGTAAATTTTTATTAATTAGAGCAATTTGAGCGTTTTCCCATCTATCTGGGATAGACAATAAGATAAGCCTATGGATAAAGAAAGCTCCACAAGAAAATCTTAGCCAAAAAGATAAAAAATTAGTTTTAAACCCGTGATTCTTAGAATGAAAAAGAGATCAGAAAAAGGGTTTTGGATATTTAGAGCTACTTTATTAGGAAAAATTATAATAAATTCAAGGGACTGAGTAAAAATACTATTTTAAACTAAAAAAATTAAAGGATTAAATTACAAATTCTATGGGGGAAGGTAAATAGTCTAAGTATATTTTTGGCTTATTTAAAGAGTAACAAATAAATTAATTACTTATTTTAATAAATAATTATATCAATTATATATAAAAAAAGTTACAAAATAATCATAATAATAATTAAACAACAAAATTAATTTATAATAATTTGGCCATGTAACTTTTAGTCGGTGTTTATTTTTCGAAATTCACTATTGTCTCCTTTAAGTGACAAGAAGTCTTTCATACATATATATATTCCTTTAAATGAAGAGAAACTTTTACACATCTTTCTTTCATAAGGTAAAGACATATCTTTTTTGTTATTGCAGATCCTAATTATTTAATTGCTCTCAATTGGTATATCAAGCTCTCTAATATAATCTAGGAATCCCTCTTTTGATCATTTAACGCATTAAAGGCTCATATCGTACTTACACATACAAAAAATGTAATGAAACTATCTAAAATCTTTTTTTCTCTAAAAACTCATTCTAGTATCACAGATCATTGTTGCAACTCTTATACGATCTATTTATATTCAAAATAATTAAATATATTTGTTAGAGATACAAATTAAATATTATAATTGCTGGTAACAATGGCACTAGTTGATCAATGTGTAAAATTTCTTGACAAATGCATGACATTAGTCAATTAATATATTAATCAATGTTCTTCCTCAAAATCATGTTACATAAAATATTTTTCTTTCAAGGACACTCCATTTTAAAACCTTAATATAGGTAGACCTAAGTCTAACATAGGTTGATCAAACATTTTAAAACAAATTATTCAAAAAAATTTAAGTTCTTTGAAAGATCAAAATATGTTCATTTGATAAAAGCTTTATTCAAAACTATTTAAAAGTATTTTGACAAATCATAAGAGTTATCTTTAAAACTTACACAAAATTTCCTCTTGATTATAAAAATATTTATGCATTTTACACACAACAAAATATATTCATGTATGTTGAGGTTCTAAACTACTAAAATGATTAATATAAGGTTATAAGAAATATTAAAATAACTTATTATATGTATAGTAACTTTAATCTTTCTTGTTTATCCACTTGGCTTAAATTATTTTGAATCTTTCTTGAATTGCATATAGACTTTACTTTGCTCAGTTTGTTCATTCACTAAACTTGATATTTTATATATTACTTGATATTATTATAATGCAGTTACTGATATGACCAAAATTAAATTCATTAATAGCAATATACTTCGTTATTATTAAAAGCATAGGTTTAAATCTCACTTGATCTAACAATCTCTCTCTTTTTGACGATAGAATATATTTGGTGATATTGGAAGAAATAAACGATAGTGAACAAACTATCAATATGTTAATATGTAATATGGATCTTTCATTAATTCCTGCATAATCAAGTACGAATGATCAATTTTCAATTTCACTACTCTCTCCCCCACTATTTGTCAATATTAAAAGGGTGATATATAAAGTTATATAAAGTTACAAGTATCAAAAGAAAAAATAACTTTCCCTCTCTATTTACAAAAACAAAAAACTATCATATGGGTAAAATGCACATGTAAAGTGCTTATCATGAAGTTAACAATTTTCAAGGAGCTTATATTACCAATTTAAAGATTAATATATCTTTCTCTCTCTAGATACACAAAACAATGCTCTTTTACCGTAAATATGTACGTCAACTTAATATTCTCAAATTTCATCTATGAACATAAGAGGTTACCTTCTTTTATGTACCATAATAGATTACCTCATTTTCTACCTCACTTGGTTCAATAATTAGTCTTTTGACACTAACTTTCACACTTAGCTCATCATGATTGTCCTTTTGAAACCAATTGTTAGAGATATTGCAATTTTATATCGTTGATACCAAAGGAGATGATACTAATTGTTGGTAGTCATTTGATATTTAACATACAAGGCAAAGCAATTAATAAATTTTATAAAACTATACAAACTTAGGTATTTATAGGTTAGCTCTTAATTTCTTTTTAGTTCGTCTCCTATTGGATTTACTTAACAATCAATGTTTAAAGAAGTAAAGTTTATGTATGCCTATAATTTCTAAAGAATTGACATCGCTCATAAAAATATTTGAATCTATATATATCATGTGAGTAAAACCTATGGAAATATGGTGTGTATGCAGTTTTAGGTATTCTTTGGATATAATAATGAATGGGAGCAATCCTTTGAATATGTGTGGGATTGAATATTCTTCTTATATGATTATGAGACATAGCATATACAATGATAGGAGATGTATTCCTTCAATAAAAATATGACCAATGAGAATTGCAAACACATACCATATGCTTGTATGGTGGCATATAATGATTGTGAGCTTGTTTCATAGTTTAATATAAAAAGACTTATATGAAATAGGAAAATGTTATATAATTTATTGGTTTGGCCTTGCATTAAAATTATATATAGTTTTACAATAAGAATCATATACTCTAAGTTTAAAGTATGAATAATATATAAATGCATATATTTTTTTAAGTTGGGACTTAAAAGATGATACATAATCATTTAACCTTTTTTAAAATTAAATAATAATTCATTGCCAAAGAAATAAGATTTAATAGTGCAACAATAACCTAATCATTAAACTTCTCAAGTATAGAATCATAGTTTATATACTCATGCGATAAATTAAGCAATAGGTAATCACTATGTGCCTAATTTCTCTTTGTGTGTGTTGCTTGCTTGTTTAAATTCCTCATTCTCATTCATGTACATATTTAAGAGTTTGTTAGCCTTTTATATTTGTAAGACATTTCTTTCAGCTTTCATGCTTATAGCATTTAGGTATTCAACTAACTCTCATATGAAAGTTTAATATTGCAATCATCATTATTATCACAAAAATGAGAAAGTGAGTACCTCATCACTATTGACCATAAAACAAATGCTTGCTATCTCAATATTAGATTCTTCACTCACCAAATTGCTTATATTATCTAATGTAGCCTTTGGTGCTTTTTCATGTTATGTTCCTCTTTCTCGCTCTTTTCATTGATTTCTTTCTTCGTCACTACATTTCTTGATTAATTAGTATCATCAATTATAATTCTAAGTATGTCAAATATCATAAGTATTTTCATACAGTGACATTATATTTAACAAAATTTTCTTAAATAAATCAAGAATAACAATTATTATCTTATTATTTTCATCATTGACATCCCACTTTTTTTCTATAATTTCCTATGGATTAAAATTTTCAACCATAAGAAAAACTTTATCCTAATTTTTCAATGCCAGTAATCATTTCTATGAAAAATGAGGCAATAGTAATATCTTAGCCCTCTTTACCAAAAAGAAATTTGAAATGTGTTATTTTGTTCTTTAATCAAATTTTGTTAAAAATTTATGTGCAATGAATAACACCTACTTTGAACGAATTGTTGGTATTTGATAAAGCACAGATTGCTTGTTCTAATGAATGATTTTATCAATTTCATATTTGAAAATTATTAAGCAACCACAATAATTATTAAAGAGAGTAGAAAAACAAAAATAAAATCAATGTATACAACTGCTGATTTGTGTACACTTTCAAGCTGCCCTTTGAGAATTCACTATCATTTTCCTCAATAGGTGAAGATAAGTATTCCATGAATGCTTTTTCCTTTGAGTGAAAAGAAACTCTTACACTTCTTCCTTTCTTAGGACGACGAGGAATCATTTACATATATTCTTTTGTTAAAGATGAAGATGAACTCTAACAGTTAATTATTCTCTTGATTGATATCTTAATCACTTAATTAAAATATAAAAACTCCTCACATACGATCACCA
>JAOSBP010000205.1:8801277-8826982 GCA_027563825.1 Erythroxylum mucronatum | reverse complement strand
ATCATTATTATCATACCTCGAAGTCCAACAATGAAGCAGGATCTGGGGGGTCTGATAGTACGCAGCCTTACCTCTATACTGTAGAGAGGCTGTTTCCAGTAGGCCCACATGCATATGTAACATATATATATATATATATTTTACGTATTTATTCTTTTTAACCTACATCACTATTATCCTGTTACATATGCATGTGGGCCTATATATATATATATAAACAAAACTAAGCTACTAATAATTGTGAGACTAATAATAATAAATAAGGCGACGTTAATAATAATAAGAAAGCTCAATACATAAATAAATAAAAGAAGAGAACTAAAAAAAGTAAGAAAATACGACTAATAAAAGAAAGCCAACCGAATGAGAGCAGAAAAGAATTTAGTCCTCTAAGGAGAGTTTATTGTTTAGGCAAGCTAGCGGCAGTAGTCGAAGTTACAGAGAGGTGACATTCTACAGGAAGAGATTGTTTGTAAGAAGTTGAAGTATTAGGTTAGGAAAGAGAGAGTTGACACAGCTTCAAACGAGAAGTCCCAACGGGTCGCAACACAAAAAAAAGTGGCTGCGTTTGACAGACGGACAGCAACAGAACCTGTCAAGAAGCTCGAGAAATCTTATGAAGATGACATGATGTGTCAGACCCCCTACACTAGTGTAGGTACAATTATCGCTTACAATGCATGAACTATACTTTACAGCCCTCACCCATGAGCTGCAAAAGCCAAGCCTAGAAGATGACCCAAAGTAATCTTGTTCAGGTGCTGCGTCCCATTATGCAAGTTGGTCAGTAGAGTAAGAGACCCCCACCCAGGTTATCAGAGTTTCATGCAAACTGGCCATAGAAGCCGAGAAATAGGGAAAAGAAAAACTCAAAATGCGAGGGCAACCAACTGCAGCTATAATGACACTACGAGTATCATGCCACAGACAACTTGAAAAAAAAAGCAAAAATACCAGCTACAAACTCAAAACATAGATCGCACTAGCCATAAAATGCAAGCACAAATGTAAAAAAAAAAAAAAAAGCCACCCCTTACCTCCACCAACCAACCACGCATAGAGATGGCCATTGAGTATTATATGTACCCCACAGTCTACCATACCTTCACAGCCTCCATGTACCTTGAAAACAAAGATCCAAGAACTAATTTTGAACGCAGAAGAAAATAGTTCTTGACGAGAATCAAACCTGGACAACAACACGAGCCGAGCCTTGAGTCCTGCTTCCTCCAAACGAGCTAGCCTTCCCATGCCTCCAAATCTCTCTAAACCTTGCCTTCCTGTTCTTAAAAACTCCTCACATACGAATGAAGTGAAAATCATTCTTGATCATACAATGCACAAAGTGCTCATATCATACTCACGCATATATAAATGTAATAAAATTCTATTAAAAGCTTCCTAAGTCTCCCTTTATTGTCAATGATCCTTTTCATAATTCATATATTTTTTATTTATACTTCAAACAATCAAATATTTCTTTAGAAACAAAAATTAATAGTTATAATAACTAATAATAGTGACATTGGTTGACAGATGCATGACATTAGTCGACTAGTATATCAACCAACGTTCTTATACAAACTCTTGATACATAAAAATTCTTTCTTTCGAGGAAACTAGTTGATTAATCTATTATCTTGGTCCATTAGTATATGTACAAAATGTACGAACTATTTTAGAACCCTAATATAGTTCAACCAAACTCCATCATAGCTCAACCAAACTTATAATTCAGGATTTTCTCAAAACTTCTCAAATTCTTTTATAGATCAAAATATAATATTTTGACAAAAATTAAAAAAATTCTAAATATTCTTCAAAAGTATTTTGATACATCATGTTTACGTACTATTGAGTCCTTAGCTCATTGAAATGATCAAGATAAGATTCCAAAAACTTTCAATGATTTGTTACATATGAAATGGCATCACTCTTTATTTTTCATGATCCAATTAACTTGAATTATCTTAAATATCTCTTGAATTGCATATATACTTTACTTTTTTATCCATTGAACTTAATATTTGACACATTACTTGATTTATTATAATATAGTTATTAAAATCACAAAAAGTAAATTCATTATTAATAATAAGTTTTGTTATCATCAAAATTATGAGTTATAACTTCACTTGATGTAACAAACTCTTTTTTATATGTGTCATATTTTCTTTTCGTTTTGAAATTTTTTATTAATTCTCTTTTTTTATATGTAAGTCCATCCACATCTTTATGAACTACTCTTACTCTTACATATGGTACATTTCTATCTAGTAGCCTGCTTATCCTTGATTTGAAGGTTTAACCTAATTTTAATGTAAATTGTTGAATTTTAAAAGAATTGAAACTTTATAGAAACAAACTGAACTGTGACCAGAGGAACCAAACCTTTTGATCTATCAAAACCGTTCGATCATTTTTGCTATTATTAACCATGACAGGAACCACCATCAACCCCATAAATATGCTTCTAACCACTAATCAAGCAAACCATACACTGTGATTGGACTGTTTGCAAGTAATCTTGTAATTAATTATATTCCACGACATGTAGATATATTGATCTGCCACGTATACTATCTACCAAACATAGGCAAACATGGCCCATCTTAGGGTACCTTTTCATAGAATTTCCGGAGGATTCAGGAGATTGAAAGTCGTGTCTGAAACTTTGCTGGGTATAAGATTGAAACGATAATTAAACAAAAACACCCTTTTATTCATTAATTCTTCTCTCTGCATAATTTATTCATTAATTCTTCTCTCCGCATAAAACACGTTATGGAAAGTTCCTGACAGTGTAAACTGACCTTGCACTTGCCTCCTGCAATCCAGATGGCGATGAAGAATAAAGTAAGAAACTAGGCATGGAGCATGCAGGCAGGTATCATAGTGTATACAAATGAGGAAAAGTAATGCATAGGGGAACAAGCCATTTACAATGACGGGACATATCACATATGTAGTTGGCTTCATGTGCTGTGTAGTAGGATGATAATGGGCGCATTTATTCGCCGCTTTCCTTTACAGCAATAGTAGGTTGAAGATATTTATTTGTTGGTTGCGTTTTAAGATATATGGTACCAGATTACACAGGATCAAATACAGATTATGATGTTAACGTTAGACTTTATTACACTACATGTGCGAGGTTCTACTATTTTATATTTTTGACTTTTAGCCAAATATGGTTACAAATAGTCCATCAATCTATCTGTGATATTCACATACATTGCTAGGGAGAGACCATCATTATCATTATTAATCCACCACACTCCGCTGGAGAGTGTAGCTCAGTCCTGCTCCGAAAGCAAACCCATCTGCAGTTGCTTCCCTTGACTCCTGGAAAAGTTAAGTCTCTTGCTCTGACCATATACCCACAAGGAATTGAGCAGGATTAGAAGTATTGGTTAACAAATTTCATGTCTTCAGGATTTTTACCTTTCAGGAATTTTCGAAAGAAAAGAATATCAGAACCTTGAAAAAATATCGTCACGTGAATTTGCATCGATCATTAACAAGTACTATCTTTCTATTTTCGAAGAAAATATCTCTGAATTTGACAATGACGTTTCCTGGAGCTACTGGCTTCACCCCAAAAAGATATCAATAAAAGCCTCGTCTTGCTGTTGTACGCTTTTTCCAAATCAAGGTTGACGATCATCTTCTCTAAACTACCCTAATATTTATGTCATTGTCATACAACTTCTGTTAGAGTAGGAGGTGACACACATCTCTGATTATGGAGTGGGATATTTTATAGCGTCTAACTTTGTCAAATGTCCAAAATGAAGTTGTTTTAGCGGCTGGACAAGGTTGAACATTTTCTAAACTCATATTTCGTGACTAAAACGACATTATTTTGAGCATTAGATAAGATTGGATACTATAAAATTGGACAAAAGATCTAAACTTTTCTCTGCATGCAAACGTTCTCAATTTAAAGTTGAATTAAGATTGGACCGGTTAATATTTGTTTTCTAATGAACCACAATCCTCTAGTATTTGATATACAAAGCTTTTGCATTATTGATAATAAACACTATCTATTATAACTAATTACTTCAAAATGCAATTTTATTTATACAAATAAATGGGTTCATGATCTGGTAATTTTTATCTAAACGTTGTCGAAATTAGTTAGATATTATTTTTAACTTATAAAATTGGCTAACACTATATTCTAACAAAAAGTTTAATTTCTTTCTATTCTTAGGATTTATTTCATTCAGCATCTAAGATTTAGGGCCAAGATCAAGAAGTCATAAGACTAGACCGAAACGTTATAGACCAAAGTCTTTAAACACCAGGCCCATATTGAGGAGTTGAAATCCAATCCAGATCTCCATTTGATGGGTTTTACGGATGATACATCTCTTCTTATAGGGCTGCATAATCGCATAATAGAAAGAAAGCAATGTTTGATAAAGTCTTATGTCTGATTACCTGAACTGTATGTTATTGTAATTTTGGTTGAGAACATTCATCGAGCAGTTAGATTGCGTGATTCCTTGATAAGCAATTCTAATGGAGAACACGAAGCTTTTGCTTTCTTGTCCTTCAGGTCTCACCCCTTCTCAGGTTCTCTATATTCCACCAGTCCTCTCTTCTTCTTTTTTTCCTTTTTATTGACCACCTAATTTGATCTTATTTGCTTCTGGTTCAAGTTATTTGTTATTTTGGATCAATCATACGACAGAATTCCCCATCCCGACTTTGAATTGGAGAACTCCATTGACAAGGTCAGTTAATTGTCTCTATGTAATGCGAATGCTTGTATTGCCTTGCTGGAGATGTTGGTTTGTGCTAGTTTAACAAGATTGTTTGCCCAAATTATATGCTGCATATGTCTTTTTAATGACATGTGCAGCTGTTTATCATGTTGCTTAGTACTTATAGTGTCAATATTAACTTGGCTTTGTTCCAAAATCAAAGCCAAACCGTTTCCAGTTGCAAACCTACTCCAGTAGCTGAGCTTTTCTTTTATAATTGTTCAATGGTGTTTTTAGATATGGGATCAAAGGGTACAGAAGAATGCATCATTGTACAATGGGAAAAAGTTCCGGGTATGTTGATAACCTTTTTGCTCCTGAGTGATTTTCAAGTGCTTTTTTTGTCACTTCTACTGTGTCTTAATCAAGCAAAACTCAACATAGCATGAGGGCCTTGGAATTGTTAGATCGTTTGCACACTGTTTACTTCGTTACTTGTGATTTTTGTCCAGAAACCAGTTCTTTTCTTGCATACAAGTGAATCAAATCAGTAATAAAATAGGATTTTCAGTGCAATAGAGAAATGGCCAAGGCTTGCATGTGCATAAAGGAATATTTTGAACTTTATGTCTATAGTTCCATATCTTGCTATGAATTCATTGTTGTTAATATTCTTTTCAGTATGGAGGATATAGCCTTCTCAGGGGAGATGGATCAAACCAAAATTCTCTTGTGTGCCTCCATCTTGGTTTGACTGATTATAGGTCTTCTACTTTCTCTGGTCTTTCAAGCATACACACATATCTCCATGTGTATACCATCCTAGAAATTTGAGATAGTTTTTGCAGCTTTCCATAAATCAAGTCAACTTGTGTGTGCATATATGTGTTTTGTGATATTTGTCTATGTTGGACATATATCCACAAATCCTTTCATGGAATATTAACTATTAAAATAATCAGATATGTACTTTATCTTTTCTACCAATAAAAGTTTGCTTCATGCTACTGATTTTAGATCAGCTTGTCTACTATGCCACTTGTCTTCTGCCTAATAAGTGTGTCATCAGAACAATATTAGTTTTCTAGGAGGAAAATATTTATAGCCTGATTACTGAACTTCCTATTTGACAATGCCTAGTTAGGGTAAACATCTAGAAATCCCTCAGTTGAGTAGGGAGATTTGCAGGAACTAGACAGCAGTGGATTTTCTTGGAATTTCAGTTATAACCATTTTAAAATGGAAGTTCATTCAACAACTTCAACAAGTCTTGTTTTTCTCCTTTTACTTTCTTCTGTTATTGGTTTGAAATTCTTTCATATTATTTTCTGAATTGTTGCTGTTCGTCTAATTCTTGATCCATTAACTTTGATGATTACCATAAAAATGATTTCATACAAATCCTATGTCAATCCTCTCCCCTAGAAGGAATAAATGTTCTGTTGTTGATTTCCAGGACTTTTGTTGGAACAAACTTAAGTCCTTCGTGGGAAAAGTTCCTTGCTGCGTCAGAAGGTATTTCTTGAGGCATCTAAAAGTTTACTGGTGAAGATACATTTTTAATGGTTTTTTCAATTTTTTTTCTTATTATTATTAATTTTTTGCATTGCTTCCTTTATATTACCAAATTAACAATGCACTTGTGATAAAAATCACCCCTGCTTCTTCTCTTTCCAAAATGTATGCCACTTTTGACATTTCCAATATGTTGGTGATTTTCTGTAGCACATATCTGCCAGTTGGTTTCCAACCGCATAGTGATTTTCTGGGCTAGCAGATTAAGTCTACCATTATTTTGTTTATTTTTCTGCAATCATAGTAGTAGTTTTTTTTACTCTTTCTTTCTACTTCTTAGTTTTTTTGCTTTTATTCCCTTCTAGACGATGCTATAAAGTGTCAACACACGTCAAGTCCACTAGGAAATGGTGCAGTGGTTGAGACATTGGACAAAAGGATAGTTGTCTTGCAAAGGAGTCAAAATGTTGGGGAATTTCCTGGACATTATGTTTTCCCTGGAGGCCATCCAGAGGTATGGAATCTGGAAGTGTATCATATGCATCCTTTTCCTCAATTTCCACTTAGTTTGAGGAATGATTGAGATTGTTAAATTATAGATGTTTGTTTTGCCCTTGGATATTAGCTTCTGGGAGTAGGATATGTCAGTTCTCTAACCACTTACTGATTGGAGGTTTCCCATTTCTAGATTATCAAAACCAATTGTTTTTTCCCTTTTTATTGCCTCTCAAAGCAGTTTGTAGGTGATTATTCCTCATGTAATATTACTTTCCTAATGGTTGACAGCCTGAAGAAGTTGCAATAGCATCTCACCAGAGTGGTGAAGAACTCGTAGATCATGAGCTTATTAACAATAAGGTTTCTGTAGAAATGTTTGACAGTATTCTTCGCGAAGTGGTTGAAGAAATTGGAGTACCTCGTACATCTCTTGTAAGATATAATATCATGGAAGTGACACTTTTTCTTACATATTTTTCTATTGGCATCTTCCATTTTTCATTCGCTGCAAGTAGAATTAGCCAGGATTAACACTTGGGGGCTGCATATTGAAACCAACCATTTTTCATTTGCTGCGAGTAGAATTAGCCAGGATTAACACTTGTGGGCTGCATATTGAAAACAAACTCAATTCTTATGCACTTTAGTTTGAAGACGTGTATAGTTATTGGAGTTGTATCATTGGAAGAGTACCTGAGGTTGTGTTTTAAGACCTGGTTTACCAATAACATAATTAATATTCAGATGTATCAGAATGAGATTCTCACATGCAAATGTATTTCCTTGTGCTAGTCTATAATTGGTTTTCTGGTATAATCGATCTACAAGGCGAGTTAGCCTAATGAAAGGAACCTGCAGCTGGAATGTCATGGTTGGGAGTTCAGGCCTTACTGAGTAAGCTGTTATGGTAAGGATGGATGCAGGTGGGACTAAGCAGGGGCACATGCTCCACTAAAAATGATGGAAGACTTACATTTTTCCCTATTCATGTACCTACAATTTTATTTTGGTCCCTTTATAAAATGTAACTTTAGGAAATGGAATGCTTTCTTCTTTGTTTGATAAATGGGTAAGAGGGGGACCCCTTAATCAGTAAGGAAGAGGCACCTTTCTCGCTTGCACATTTAAATGATCCATTCAACATTACGTTGGGACCATACTTTAGTGAACCTCCATGGATGGTAGAAGATAACATATACTTTGCCCCCACTAAACAGATTCTAGATTCATCTCTTAGTTGGGGTTTTACTTTGTAATGTTATGGCCCATTGCTTTTCACCAGGTCAAAAGAATTAATGGGCATCTTAAAAGAAACCATTATTTATTCCTGGTTCAATTACATTTGATTCCGACGTATTATTTAATTGAAAGCATGTATTTATTTTCATTGCTTAATTGTTTACTTCTTTGGATAATGTGTCTCAAATTTTGTTCTGAATTTTTTGCAGTTCAGTCCACTTTTTATAGGTTTATCTCGCAGAGTGTTGAATGTTCGACCAACTGCCTTTTTCTTCATCAAATGCACTCTTCCGTCGAAAGACATACAAAAACTGTATTCTAGTGCACAAGATAGCTATGAGTCAACTCAACTCTATACTGTTACAATGGTTAGTTTCAATTTTATGCTTTTAAATTAGACGTACTCCCTATGGTTCAGTTGTTATCAACATTTGACTTGTCGTGTCTAGATGAATAGTCAAGCACTTAGGAATGTGGTGGCAGTTGTGGGATATCTTTGTGCTGAATTTGATCACGAAGGTGGTTAAGTCAGTCATTTTGATGATAGTGTGGTGGAATACATTGGTAGAGCACTCAAAACTTGATGGGATAATTGGGATTTTAACGAAAACAGTGCTGGTGATGCATCATATATACTTTTCTTTGTACATTTTATGCTGATTATTTTCTTGGGAGTAGTTGTCAGTGAAGGATTAGAGGTTGTGACATTTGAATGATCTTATTTATAATAGATATGAAGATCTCTCAAAAGATTTGACAGCAATTAAATGTCGGTCCTTTTATTCTCTTTTCTTATAGTGCGTTAAAGAAGTCAGTTTATTTGTGAGGTACCATGAGGGAAAAGTATGCAAGGATTGACAGCATGTTTCAACAATAGAACTTAATCTGTTGATTTTTATTGATCTTTTCCCCAGGCTGATTTGGAAAGCATGGCATTAAAGATGCCTGGCTGCCATCAAGGTGGATTTGCTCTCTATAAGTTGATGGTAGAAGCTTCAAAGAGTATGTAATAAACAATCCCTACCAATCAAGAGTCAGCCATTAATATGTAAGTTTCTGCAGTCGTAAACATTAGCATGATGAATTTACACTGGGTATCTATACGCACTAAAGCAACGGAAAGGCATGTATGCCAGTTATGTTTTGGTTTAAACCTTTAGGGCATGTAAAACAATCTTACTTAGAAAAAGCATTCAGCATCATTAATTGTAAGAAGGGTTCAATTATATGGTCATAATTTCAGTGGTCTTTGTCGTCAAAACTAATATTAACCAAAATATCCTTGCCAATAAACAATTGATTTAAGGTGTGCAGGGGTAATATAATTAATATTGGTCTTAATGGTCATGAAGGTTACCGAAATTTTTTCTTGTAATAATAAATCAATGCTATATTGTATGGAGTCGTGTTAAAAAGTCCCTTATTGTGAAAAAATTCTGGGTGTTCTCCCTAATTATAGATATTTCGGTAGCTTTTGTCTCTCTTTTATGGCTTTCTCTTCTCTATTTGAGTTTGCTCTACATCATTTAATCTCTCCTCATAGTATGAAAGCTCTTACTCACCGTCGGGTGACATATGCTGTTTTTATTGACTGCACCGCAGGGTTCTTATGCTGCAATTTGGGCGTTAATGTTACTGTCATCTTAAATTTGGCTGAATATAGGCTTTGATGCTTGCTTACATGCGTTGTTTGTATGATGTTGTATCTAAATTTTCTTTAAAGAATGAAAGCCTCATTTTATTTATTTTTTTAAAATGTCCCTTATTTTGATTCTAATTCTCTCATGAGAACATAGATGCTTTCCGTTGAAGGCAAGAGATTCTTGCTTAATGACTTAACAGTATTGTGTAATACCATGCCGATTTCTGCATTTGCATAGAATACCTTTCTAAACGTTTGTAAGATCATAAAACATTTACTTTGAAACTTGAGGGACTTTTTGTTTCTATTTTTATTTTTGATTTTCTGTTTTTATCTTCAAATTCAGTTTAAAAAAATGTTTGTTTGAGTTTTTGTCTTGTTTTTGTTTTTTCATAATTTGATTTATTATTAACTAAATATATATTATTTAATTATTTAATATATTAATTATTGATAAGAACTATGAATAATTTAATTTACTGTTATATATTTAATTAACTAAATTAATTATTAATACAAATTATGAATAATTAAATTTTACTTAACAATTTTATTTAATTTTTATAATTAAATTAAATAAATTTAAAAATATAATTAAATTTAAGATATCTTCAAATATATATATATATATATATATATATTTCAAATAAAATTTGATTTAGTAGATAAAATATATTTAAAATAAATATTAATTTATAAATAAAAAGCTATTTTTAAAATTATTTATTTTAATAAAATAATATATAAAAAGATTAAAATAAATTTGTTTAATTAAAAATAATTTATCTTGAAGTTTTATCTAATATGTAATTATTATCAATGATAAAAATATAATTACATTGACATTAGCAACTAAAAAGGTTTTTGTTTTATTTAGAAGATAAATAAAAACTAAAATTAAAAATTAAAAATTAAAAACTATAACAAAAAATAGCACCGTAACCAAATGACTCATGAGTTTAACAAATAAAGAGTTACCATTTTAGCCAACCATTTCTCTTCTTTTAATGAACTTATAGTTGCATTATTATTTTGACTTGCATTAAATTAAAAAAGTCTTTGAATGTTGAAATTTACTTAACTAAAGGCAAAGTTGAAAGCTAAATAACATAATTATACAATTTTTTCTTTCTTCTTTTTCCTGATTATTTTGATTTGTTAGAGAACTTACAGCTGAGAAAATTTTATTATTTACACGTTCATATGGTGATGATAGATTGATATTTAGGTTTCGGGTCCATGACCAAATTATTAACCTTTTTAAAAGCTATTTTGAAATCTCAAGGCCTCCTAATGATTCAAGTTTTCAAGAGAGGGAGTTTCAAAAGGAATCCATAAAAGAATAGTTAGTAATATTTCTTTTTCTATTGCCCCCACTTAACACAATAGTCTCCTTATATAGATAGGGAACATTAGAAACAAACACGCTCATTACATCATGATAGAACTAGGGGGCCATTGGTTTATAGTAGGCGTAAGAAGAATTTGGCAGATTCTAACAACACTAGCACCACGTGCAGTTAGTTACTATTAGGGACAGGTGTCACCTAATAATTGGGGTAGGATGGGATATATAAGGAGGGGAATATTTTGTGTATGGGTATGCATGAATTTCTGGATTGTTGAGTGTGTTTGGGAGGTACAGCCCCTCATATAGGCTGACTATCATTTCGGTTGTAATAGTCTATTTCTACAGATTATCAATATACTTACTGAATCGGTGAGATCATTCTGATCCATCTGATTCTTTTATATTCAATTTACTGATATACTTGAGTGGGTTCTATCAATTGGTATCAGAGCAAGTTCTTGGTGCCTTGGATTGAAGTTGTTTCGGTAGTGGATGGTAGTGACTAGAAGAATGGAGAAAATAGAATTGATCGAGAGGAGTGTAGCAAACTTAGCTGAAATGATGGAGAGAAATGAAGAGAAGACACGCCGACTGGAGGAAGCATTGCTGGAAATGATGCAACATATTAAAGGGAAAGGAGCAGAATCCTCCAAAGGAAAATCGGTGGTGGAGACTGCTGAGGAAACTGAGGAAAATGGAGTGGGGGAGTCGGCAGAAACAAGGCAGGGAAGTAATGTGAAGTTTGAGGGGGTTCGGAGGTTTGAAGCAAGAGAAGAAGGGAGAGTTTATGAGGAGAGGGGAAGGCGATTAGAGATTCCGATCTTTTGTGGAGAGGATGCGTATGGCTGGCTGAACAGAATAGAGCGATACTTTCAGTTTAATGGAGTGAGCGATAGGGATAAAAGGGAGGCAGTGGTAGTGGCATTGGAGGGAAAGGCTTTGGTATGGTTCAATTGGTGGGAGGCACGGAATGCAGCAGCAGATTGGAGAGAGTTTAAATCAGCTGTGCTCAAACGTTTTCAACCAACCTTAGCTAAGAACCCATACGAACTTCTGTTTGGGTTGCATCAATCTTCAACTGTGATGGATTACCGTGAGAATTTTGAGCTGTTAACAGGACCATTGAGGCACATTGAGGAAGACATCCTCACTGGGTTGTTTTTGAACGGATTAAAAATGGAAATTAGGGCTGAACTTAAGTTACACCAGGCTGGCTCTTTGGGTGAGGTGATGGACATGGCACTGTTGGTGGAGGAGAGGAATTTACTTGTGAAGCAAGGCAGTGTTAACCCCATGCCGAGACAGATCTTCCACAAACCAGCCCAGTTCCACCGATCCACCACAGTGGATTTTCGACCCAGACCACCAGCAGCTATGGAAATGAAGGGAAGTTCGGTGGCTCCTAAACCAACCCCAACTCAGAGAGAAGAAATTGGAGGGGCGAGGAGACGCAACTTCCGGCAGCTCCCACCCGAAGTACTCAAAGAAAGATATGAAAAGGGGTTATGCTTCTATTGTGATGAAAGATTCAGTTCAAATCATGTTTGTAAAAACAAACATTTCCGGGTCTACATCGTGGAAGAAGAAGGCGAGAATGAGCTACCCGAGGAGGTGTTCTTGGATGCCGAGGGAGATGACACTGAAGGTAAACAATTACAACTGAATATGATGAGTGTAATGGGATTGACAACTAAGAGGTCATTTAAAATATGGGGATCGTTGAAGGGAAGAGAGGTGCTGATCTTAGTGGATTGTGGGGCCTCCAATAATTTTATCTCTAAACCTTTAGTGGAGCAGCTGTCCCTCCACGTGTTAGAGACACCAGAATTTTTAGTACAAGTGGGAGATGGGTATAAAATAAGAAGCAAAGGAGTGTGTGAGCATTTACAATTGGAGACACAAGGGGTATTAATTAAAGGGGATTTTTTCCTGTTCGAATTAGGAGGGGTGGATATGGTTTTGGGTTTGGATTGGTTGGAGGGGTTGGGAGACATCCGAGCCAATTTCAAGGAGTTGACTTTAAAGTGGGTGGAAGGAGATAAACATTTCAGCTTGAGAGGAGATCCAGCCTTGATGAAATCGGTAGCCACATTGCAGTCACTGTACAAGGCTGTGAAAGAAGGAGGTGAGGGTTACCTGGTCAGTATAACCAGCAGTACACTGACTGAACCCACCGTGGAAGGAGCAGCTGAACTCAAGGAGTTATTGGCTGAATTTACTGATGTGTTGTCACCCTCCTCAGGGTTGCCTCCCCATAGAAGCCACGACCACTCTATTACTCTTAAACCAGGAGCAGAAATTCCAGCGGTCAGGCCATATAGGTATCCCCATTATCAAAAGAGTGAGATCGAAAAGATAGTGGGGGAATTGTTAGCTGCAGGTGTCATTAGACCCAGCATAAGTCCCTTTTCCAGCCCAGTAATTTTAGTGAGGAAGAAGGATGGAGGATGGAGATTTTGTGTGGACTTCAGGGCATTGAACAAGGTGACTGTTGGGGATAAATTCCCAATACCGACTATTGATGAGTTGTTGGATGAGTTAGGAGGAGCCAAGGTGTTTTCAAAACTGGATCTAAAGAGTGGCTACCACCAAATTAGGGTCCGAGAAGAGGACATTCATAAAACGGCCTTCCGAACACATGAAGGTCATTACGAATGGTTGGTGATGCCCTTCGGGTTGTCCAATGCACCCTCCACCTTCCAATCATTGATGAATGAGGTATTTCGTGCCTACCTTCGCAAGTCCGTTCTAGTTTTTTTTGATGATATTCTGATATTCAGCCCAGATTTTGGACAACATTTGAAAGATCTAAGGGCTGTCCTATTGATACTCCGAAGCCATAAATTGTATGTCAATGAGAAGAAGTGCGAGTTTGGCAAGGAGCAATTGAAATATTTGGGGCATGTAATCTCGGGTAGGGGTGTAGAAGCTGATCCATCGAAAGTTGAAGAAGTGGCAAATTGGCCCACACCTAAGGATATAAAAGCTGTCCGAAGGTTTTTGGGGTTCACGGGATACTATCGACGCTTTGTTCGAGACTATGGCAAGATTGCCAAACCTCTCACTCAACTACTTAAGGCAGAAGGGTATCAATGGAACATGGAGACTCAACAAGCTTTTGAATCACTAAGGCAGCCATGGTAAACCTTCCTATTCTAGCTGTGCCTGATTTTTCTAAACCATATGTTGTCGAAACTGATGCCTCAGGGAAAGGGTTAGGAGCAGTGCTTATGCAAGAAGGAAGGCCCTTAGCTTATCTCAGCTGGGCATTACCTCCACAAGCGCTATCCAAGTCAGTTTATGAAAAGGAGTTAATGGCTGTAGTGAGGGCGGTTCAGAAATGGAGACACTACCTTTTGGGAAGGCGTTTCATCATCCGGACTGATCAACGAAGCTTAAAATACTTGACAGATCAGAGGTTGTTGGGAGAGCAGCAACAAAAGTGGACAGCCAAACTATTGGGGTATGATTTTGACGTGCAATACAAACCGGGGAAGGAAAACCAAGCAGCTGATGCTTTATCACGAAAAATGGAGTGTGCTGCTATATCAACAGTCAAAATGGTAGATTCAGATGACTTGGAGGAGGAAATTAGAGCTGATCCGAAGTTTCATACTATCTTGCAAGATCTGTTAAGCGGGAACAAGGAACACTTGGGATTTACAGTTAAGGGAGGCCGGCTATATTACAAGAAGAGACTAGTTTTGTCAAAAACATCTAGTCGGATACCTACTATTTTGAAGGAGTTACATGACTCACCTATAGGAGGTCATTCGGGGTTCCTACGCACTTACAAAAGAGTGTTGGGACTGGTCTTTTGGGAAGGCATGAAGAATGACATTAAGAAGTATGTGGAGGCATGTGAAGTGTGTCAACGCAACAAGTATCAAGCCTTATCCCCTGCTGGTTTATTACAACCGCTACCAATTCCTTCGCAAGTGTGGGAGGATATCTCTATGGACTTCATTGGAGGTCTACCGAAAAGTAAGGGCATGGACACCATCATGGTGGTAGTCGATAGACTCACCAAATATGCTCATTTCCAGCCTTTAGCCCACCCCTTTTCTGCTGCAGATGTGGCTGCACTATTTATTAGAGAAATAGTGAAGCTCCATGGCTTTCCAGCCTCCATAGTATCTGATCGAGATAGAGTATTCATGAGCAGATTTTGGTCTGAGCTCTTCAAACTGGCAGGTACACAGCTGAAGTTTAGTTCAGCCTATCATCCCCAAACCGATGGGCAAACGGAGGTCACCAATAGATGCTTGGAAACATATCTCCGTTGTTTCGCCGGAAGCAAACCGAAACAATGGACACAATGGTTGAGTTGGGCAGAATTTTGGTTCAACTCTAACTACAACAGCTCTACCAAAACTTCTCCATTTTATGCTCTATATGGAAGACACCCACCTACCTTACTCGGATATGCCGGGGAGTTATCAGCAGTGGAGGAAGTGGATAGGCTTCTTAAGGAACGGAATGGAGTCCTAACCGAATTGAGGGACAACCTATTGCGATCTCAGAATCGGATTAAAGTCCAAGCAGATAAGAAACGAAGGGAAGTGGAGTATACGGTTGGGGAAAGGGTGTACTTAAAGATCCAACCATACAAGCTTCGATCCTTAGCACGGAAGTTGAATGAGAAACTCAGCCCCCGTTACTATGGTCCTTTTCTGATTATTGAAAAGATTGGGGCAGTGGCTTATCGGCTGGAATTACCTACCTATAGTAGAGTTCACTCGGTTTTTCATGTGTCCTTGCTTAAGAGGGCTGCTCCTACTCATGTGCACATACAGCCCTTGCCTACACAATTAACTGATGAGTGGGAGCTGGATATCCAACCTGAAAGAGTATTGGGGACCCGAAGGGATGCTAGTGGAAATGAAGAGGTGTTAATTCAGTGGCAAGACCTTCCTACATGTGAGAATTCATGGGACGCTGCTGCTGCAATTGTTGAGCACTTCCCAACTTTTCACCTTGAGGACAAGGTGCGAGCTTTGGAGGGGAGTATTGATAGAGCTAGGGGGCCATTGGTTTATAGCAGGCGTAAGAAGAATTTGGCAGATTCTAACAACACTAGCACCACGTGCAGTTAGTTACAATTAGGGACAGGTGTCACCTAATAATTGGGGTAGGATGGGATTTATAAGGAGGGGAATATTTTGTGTATGGGTATGCATGAATTTCTGGATTGAGTGAGTGTTTGGGAGGTACAGCCCCTCATATAGGCTGATTATTATTTTCAGTGTATTCGTTCATTGCTACTGAATATCAATATACAATACAGAATCGATGAGATTGCTTTGATCCATCTGATTCTTTCAAACACATTATACTGTCATTCTTAGAGGAGTTCTATCAGAACTTCAGTTATAATTGTTGGAATTTAGTGAGGAACGCAAATAATGGAGGGTAGAAATCTACGAATTACTCATAGGGTCTAAGAATTACATTTAGAAGAAAGTATTTCACCATTTAGGTTGAAAACTCTCAAGTCTGTAGAAAAAATTCAAGATAGCTTGTTACTGAAGGGCTAAGTATACACATTTGTAGAGAATTTCTTAGAACCTTATTCTAGTATGAAAGGGTTTCTAAAAAATTTAAATCTTATTCTAATAAAAATTTTGTAAGTCCTAAATAACTAGAATAACATATCTAAAATTAGAATAATATATTTAATTTACTACTATTTCTTATCTAATAAGGATTCTTATCATAATTTAAATTTCAGCCCTTATTATCTTTGCTGTCAACTCAATTCTCATCCTTCATCTCATCAAATTAAGGCTTGTGGTTGACAATTTTTCTTCTTTTATTTCTTCTAGACTTTAAGTTCTTCTGCATCAGAAAGTTACTAGTAAAATTTGGCGTGATCTTATTGCATTATAATTTTATATTTGCTTTGAAGTCCTCTTCCTCCTTATGTACAGTGTTCTTCAATTTACAGATGTATTATTCCTACCAATATCTGGTCTTATGGGTTCTAACATGAAATCAAGAGTGGACAAAAGTGTATGTCCATGGTGGGATGGCCCCTGCCTTTTTGAAGCTCTTGATGCTGTTGAAGTTCCTCCACGAGACCCAAAGGGGCCTTTTAGGTAATATTTACACTCTTATGGCAATCAATTCATTTATCGTACTTCTCCTATCAAAATTTATTTTGCTCAATGCGAATTTTGTATTTAAACTGGATTTGTGTTGGCTGGTCCTTTTATGTTTAGGTCATGATTCATGCAATAATTGAAAATTTTGCTATCCATTTCAATCTGACTTGAATTTTCATTCTTGATCTTGGAATAGTTGGTATCCTAGTAGCTTTTAAGCTAACATATTTGTGCTAGTTATTCTGTAAGGATCATGGAACCACAATATAGTTTGCTCTTCAAATCTCATAGTGTTTTGGTTTCTAGCAACTTGAGGTTTTTTTTTTTTTGGGAGCTTTTCACCTCCATGATGTACTGTTGAAGTTAATATTTAACTTGTAGGATGCCTATCATTGACAAGTTTAAAGATATGGGAACAGTTGTTATGGGAAAAGTAGAATCTGGTACTGTGACTGAGGGTGATTCATTGTTGGTCATGCCAAATAAGGTGAATCACCTGTTCCTTTGACTCTACACTATTTCTTCTTGCTTCACTGTATTCCTTCTCCTCATCTCCTCGTAATCAAGGGGTAAAAGTGATAAAATGATTATGCAGACTCCGGTCAAAGTTGTTGCTGTTTATATGGATGAAAACAAGACAAGGTGTGCAGGACCTGGAGAGAATCTAAGAATTAGATTATCTGGAATCGATGATGAGGATATATTGGCTGGTTTTGTATTGTCAAGTGTTGGTAAGCTCCAAGTCCTGTTCTTGAAATCCTTAATGAAATATGAATGTGTCTGATGGGTTTAAGTGGTAACTTTTTGCTCCAATTAGTTGATTTTCTTTATTTTCATAGGCCTTAACTGGCTTTATTACTTGTCCTCTACAAGATTAAAATTTGTTTTGTTTCTTGTTATGCAGCAAAGCCAATAGCAGCAGTGATGGAGTTTGTTGCACAGTTACAGATACTCGAACTTCTTGAAAATGTACGCCTCTGTTATTATTTTTGGTAATTTCATGCTAAGCTTCTTGGCACTACATTTTCTGAAGTGCACGTCATCAACACGTCTACTTTAGGCAATTTTTACTGCTGGCTACAAGGCCGTATTGCACATCCATTCTGTAGTTGAGGAATGTGAGATTGTTGAGCTGCTACAGCAAATAGATCCAAAGACAAGGAAACCCTTGAAAAAGAAGGTCCTTTTTGTGAAAAATGGTGCTGTTGTTGTCTGTCGGATTCAGGTATATGAGCAAGACTTTGTAATTAAAATGCTTCGAAAATTGAGATTAGTTTGTCTTGAGTCTTGGTTTTGATTATTATGTTATTTGGTACATATTGAACCATTTTCAGCTTTCCATTTCAAATGAAATTCCACTTGAAACTCAGCGTTTATATTGCTGTGGGTTTAATTATGTTCTACCAGGTAAATAGCTCAATATGCATTGAGCAATTCCAAGATTTTCCTCAACTTGGAAGGTTCACTCTTCGCACTGAAGGTAAGTAGATGGATGCTATTTTATCTTGATTCTTGATTTAATCATGACTAGTTTAATACCATTCTGTCTATTACAGGGAAAACAATTGCTGTGGGGAAAGTCACTGACCTTCCTTCAGGATCAAGTTAAACAAAATTTGTATTATAGATGAGTATGTTTCATTAGTATTTCTTATCCTTGCAGTTAGTTTCCGGTTTCTTCAAAGTTTCCGCTAGTATTGTTTCTTGGTCTGTCTGGAATTATTAGTTACATTGGAATAATATCAAATGCTTAGCTGTTTTCACCGCTGATGGCTTCTTATTTTGTCAGAAGATAATTATGCCAGATCCTGGAAATTGATTTAGACAAGGAATGTTGATTAAAATATATTTTTCTTTATTTAATCATTTCTTGTTTTGAGGTCTGTTCTAAAAAAATTCATATATAGAGGTTAGCAAAGATGGGAGTGGATCCTCGGTTTGAATAAGTCTGTTCCAACTCAGTTCTGCCACAATTCGCTGAAGCTAGAAGAGAGCCGATTGATACACAACAGAATTAGGTTTTATTAAAACGACGTCGTATTGTGGCGGAACAGGGTTGGAACAAATTTACTGAAACAGAGGACCGCACATACTACAAAACTACTAATTTGATCTCTTAATTTTTAGGTTCTGATGATGAATTTATTGTTTCAGGTTTGAGTCTGGAGAATGCTTTTGCGCTCTCCAATGATTGGTAACAGCTCAAGGAATATGTCAAAGTTATTAATCCCCCTTTTGTGTAGTGCCTTCACAGAGAGACATAAAGAACCAATGTGACCTGCAAGTTCTATGTTCGCAAATCCCGCTTTTACAGGGTATTGTATGCCTTAGGTGTCTGAATTTAGAGAATTCCCCGGTAATCTCTTTAAAGTTTTAACTCAATGTGTGTGCTTTTGACATGAGGCGATAAAGCAGAACTTATTGTTTTGTGGCTTACAGAAATATAGTTGTTTCATGTTACATAAATATCTTCTTGTAAAGTACTTGGAATCTCATCTTCGCGTGGGGCTCAGCATATATATTATGTGAGGCATGGATTTGGTGATGTCGGTTAGCATATTACTTGTCTTTTTCTTCAACCATATGGGATTTTAATTGAAATGAAATTGGCCTTAGCCTTCTTAGATGAGAAACAACATTCACGATTTAAGAGGTGGAGTTATATCTAAGGATTATGAAAGTAAATTTATTGGTTATAGTATTGTAAATAGCTTATTCAACTTGTAGCTTACTGCTTCAATTTGGCATACTTGGAGCTTACAAAATTTAGGGTAGGGATGGCAATGGCCAGTTTATAGGCGTTTTTTGCTAAGTTACAAAATCGAAGGCATAAGTTATGTCGGATTAAAAGTGTGAATCACACCTTACGTTTTACTAAAATTTAAACTAATAATATCTGCCATACCACTTTAACATTTATAAAGTGTGCATTCTGATATGTTTCTGTTAGTTGTGCATAATATGAGGAGGTCATACGGGTTGGAAGATTGTGATATAGTGGTTCATGTCACAGATGTTATATAATTTGTACACAAACTAGCTTGTGGTGACCCGAAATTTGTATCCATTGAATTTGTACACAAACTAGCTTGTAGTGGTAATGACTGATTTGAATGGATGGGATTCTTCGACTAGTATAAGGGCACCTCTTGTACTAAGAAATAATACCATGCTCTCAACATTAATGTAATGGAAGTAGGGATCAATTTCATAGAGAGTACTTAGTCTTATTTTATGTGCTTTCCACATAAAAACAAGTAAGGGAGTTTTGGTTGTGATAAAAGCAATATAAAAATATATCTAACAGGCAATGCAAATTGAATATGAAGGAGTCAACAGAAAATAGAAAATGAGCCTTGCTCTACGCCACATCTATCTTAGAAATTATATATCGATTGTCAATACAAAGGAATTACTTTATACTTTGAATATTTACCATTAAAATTAATTTCTATCTCTTGTTAATTGTAATTAATTAGAAAGAAACCATAATCTAATTAATCTTAACTTATGAATAACCTTAACAAACATACCTAAAATTCAATTATGTAATAACTATAAGAATTAAGAACTTGAGAGATCAATGGAACAAAATAACATATATAGCCTATGAGATTGTATTCAATTAAGTCAATTTCCTTTCTTAAGATTTAAGAATCCAGAAACACAATAGTCCATTAAACCTAGTCGCTCTAAAGATTAGATGGATTAAAAAATTACGTATTTAATGTCTAACCTAGAAATAAATTATTATAAGTAATAAACTAGTAGGTATCCCTAGTAATTAAACAATCATAAAAGATAAACATATAAAAACAATTGATACTCAAAATATAAATTGAATAATGAAAGTAAATTAAATCTCACGATTTTATACATCTCAAGATTTTAGTTTTTTTGACCAAGTGTACAAAATTAGCCATGTAAGGCTATGGATGAGATAAGAAATAAAGAAAAGTCAAAACAATATCTCACCTAAGCCTTAGAAAAATTTAAGATGAAAAAGTAAACTAAAACTTAGAGTTTTAGCTCTTTAAATAAAAGGACTCTGTATCAATTTGGTAGAAAACATAGTCGTTTAATAGGCAATAAATCTCTTCGCTTCTATCTACAGAAGGACATAGACTCAAGTAAAACCATACCTAAGATTATGGATCTTTCTATCAAACTCTAGGAATTCGTGATATGTGATTATATTGTGTTTTATAGGCTTTAGAATGTGTTTTTAAGTGTTTTCTTCGGCAATAATCATGTGTTTAGGATTTAGATTTATGTTTTGTTAGTTTTCTTGTGTATTTTATTTGATTATTGTTGATTGGGGGCAAGAATTTAATCTTAATGCATATTTTGGGAGATATTTAATATGTTTAGTTAATGAGTGGAGACAAGAAACTTGAAGAAAAAAAAAGAAGTTGGAGAAGGAGATGGGTCACAATTGTGCACCTACACGACGTGTAGCATCAATGTTGGAGAGTTGCAAACTCTTTATCATTATCATGTAAGATGTGCACGATCGTGATAGAGCATGCCGACGCAGTCGGTGCACGATTGTGCAAGAGAATTTTTTCAAGTTGTGAGATTTTTTTTGTTGATGATTCAGGGCTATTTTTGGAACAAAAACAAGTGGAGAAATCCTAAAAAGAGTCTAATAAGGATCAAGAAGTATAAAAGGCGAAGAAAAACACAAAAGAGGTAGTTGGAAATATCAAAGAATAGATCAAAGAGAGAAATTCCTAAAGAACAAGATGGCATATTTTTCTAACTTAAAGACAAGAAAAAGAAGACATTCAGAATTCAAACTTCTACTATATTATTTTCTTTCCTTATTATTACTGAATGTTACTGATGAATCAATTAGGATATATAGTTTCAGCTTTGGATTTCTCAACTTATTTTAGTGATTACTCTTGAATTGATTGTTAAACTTTACATTCTTGATTTAATAGAAATATCGTTTGTGGTGTTTATCATTTTATATTTAATCTGAATTGAGAGTTTAGACTGAATTATATGTGTTGTGTTACGTAGCAAAAGTTGGTACCATAACAGACCTATAAACATCAGATTAATAGGCAGTTGAAGAGAAATCTTAATATTTATTAGTTACCTTTAAGATAGCTTCAAATCTAACTGAATAGTTAGAAAAATTGTTTGATAGATCATAAGGTTGAAATTAAATTTTACCTATTTTAATTTGGACTACTTAGTTAGATCTTGAGAAAGGATAATCATAAATATTGGATATCTTGGTTCAAGTATCATTAAATTAAAAAGGTGAAGTGAAACAAAACAAGGATAAAATTAATTCCTAAGTTTTCATTATTGATTAATCAACAAATTGATTGCTTCTTGTCTAATTATTCAATTATTCAATTATCTTTAGTTTCAATTTATTTTCTAATTATTTTATCATATTGTTGACCTTAAAGAAAGTGTTACAAGAATTATTAGGTGACTAATACAATTCTTGTAGGAACAATACTTTTTTATATTAACAAGTTTTTGGCGTCATTGTCAAGGACTGTTAAGTTAGCATCTAGTTCAATTTGAGTTGCTTTGGTTTAAGGACTTTAACACTTTTCTTGTGTGATTGTAGGTGTATGAACATAATAGCATTAAGGAGTTCATGCAAACTCTTATATACATAAGTTTCCGACTTCACCAAGTAAGAGAGGGAGATTCAAAAAGTAAGATGCCAAGAAGCTATAAAGAGATTAATGGCAGAAAAAGGGAACTAAGGAGGACAACAAGAACCCTCGTAGACTTTATAAGGCTAGGGTTCAATGCTAATCAACAAAAGGTAGCGAGACCATCAGTGTAGACAAATAATTTTGAAATTAAACAAACCTTGCTAAACATATTTCAAACTATTGTCCATTTTTATAGATGGGCCAATGAGGATCCTAATGTTCATTTGGTCAATTTCTTGGAGATATGTGACACATTTAGTTATAAAGAGTTATTAAAGGATGCACCAAGATAAGGCCGTTTCCATTCACGCTTAAAGATTAAGCTAAAGTGTAGATGAATTCTTTTAGCTTGGAGAATAGGACAACATGAGAGCAATTGGTACAAGCCTTCTTGGTTAAAGGAGATAACAAATTTCAAACAAAGTGAAACGGAATCACTATATAAAGTTGGGAAAGTTTCAAGAAGTTGCAAAGGAGCTACCTATATCATGACTTACCTAAAGAGTTCCTTTTGCAAACCTTCTACAATAAAGTAAATCCACCTACTAGAGATACCATTGATACTGCAACTGGGGGTTCATTAATGATGAGGACAATTGATGATGCACATGACTTGTTGGAGGAGATGGCAAACAATAACTGTTTATAGACGTCAAAAAGGAGTAAATAACAACCAACCTTTAAAGATCAGAAGGGGTGCATGTTGTTGATTCATTGATAGCATTACAGATGGAAGTAACAAACCTCACTAAGTAAATAAATAGTATAAAAGCCACTTCATCTAGCCCACCCAAAGCAATACAACAAGGGTGTGAACTGTATAGTCAAGCAGGCTATGTTAAAGCTAATTGCTTTCTAATATAGAGCAATAACATAGAATAAATAAATTACATAGGTGCACAACTTGGTCGGGGTGGTAACAAACCTTATTCTAATACCTATAATCTTGGGTAGAAGAAACACTAGAATTTCTCTTGGTCTAACAATGCCAGAAACCAAATAACAAAATAAGTCCTAACAAGATTTCAACAAAATAGAATTAGTTTATTGGAATCAAAGATAAACAAGTTAATGGATGTGCATAATTCCAATTTCATAAGTCAATATGAGAGCTAAAAGAGGATGGAAGCTAAGTTCGACAAAATTGTAAAGAATCATTCTTTTTCCATCCATAATTTGGGAGTTTAAGTAGACTAACTAGCTAATGCATTATCTACATAAAATGCATGAAGTCTCCCGAGCAACACAGAGTCTAATCCAAAGATTAACTAGAGGTCATCATACTTAGAAGTGGGAAAGAGTTGGAATAACCAACGGAGAAGAAGGTTGAATCCCACTAAGAAGAAAGCCAAGAGAAAGAATATAAGAAGGAGGAGCCACCATATGTTCCACCACCTCTATATGTTCCAAAGATTCCATTCCCACAAAGGTTGAAGAATATTTAAATAGACGTACAATTTGCAATTTTTTTAGAGAAATTGAAGAAATTGCATATTAACTTGTCCTTTGTCGAAGCCTTGGAGAACATGCCTAAGTGCACAAAGTTTCTTAAAGATATCTCTATTAAGTAGGGATATCAAAAAGGGCCTGACCTGATCTTGGCCCTAGTGGCTCGATCGTTACTTTAAAAATGGCGTTGTTTTGTAAAACACAACATCGTTTTGTAAAAAACAATGTCGTCTTTTACATTTTTAAAATATATATATATGGTGGGACGGGTTGGCCTGGCCCGCCCGTGACCTATCAGGCCATGAGCTAACCGTCCCCGCCCATCGGGTCCAACCTATTAACGTCTCTACTATAAGAAACCACCCACTCTAGAGTTGAAATCCTTACCTACATATATTAGATATACATTTCTAGGTAAGGTTCATATGCTACCTAACTTAATTTCAAACAAACTAAATAGGGAAAAATAAAAGAGAGTGGTAGAAACAATTAGGAAGAGGATGAGAGCCATAAGATGGCAAATTTTTTATATAAGAGGTATAAGTCCTAATGTGGTGATGTATAGGATAAACCTTGGTGAAGGGTGTAAGGCTATAAAGGAAAGACAAAGAAGACCAAACCCTTATATGAAAGAAGTAGTTAAGAAGAAAGCAATGAAGCTTTTAGATGCGGGTATCAGTTATCCTATTTTAGATAGCAAATGGGTTAGTCTAATACAATGTATACCTAAGAAAGGAGGCATTTACGGTGAAGGAGAGTGAAAAGGGTAAGTTGATCTCTAATAGAACAATCACAAATTTGAGGGTTTGTATTGATTATAGAAAGCTCAACACGGTAATTAAGAAGGATCACTTTCCTTTACCATTTGTGGACCAAATGATTAAAAGAGTGGTATCCATTCTACTATTTTCTTGATGGATATTTAGGGTGCAATCAAAATTTTATCTGTTGGGACCCGTTTCCGAAACCCAACTCATAACGAATGGATCATAGCTTAACTAATATCGCGTCATTTTTTTTTCATTTACACATCATTCAAAGTATATTCAACTTCCAATTTGAAATTCATCAATTCCTTAATCTAATTAATCCTTCATATTCGATCATATCGCATTTGAATTCGAAATCATTTTATCATTTACTATAATCATATCTCTCTTTATCCAAGATTCGCTTATTACCAAATATTCGACTTTCATCAATTCATCTCATGCCATTCATACACAATTCCCATGTCATGACCACATACAAGTCCATACATAATTGATCCTTGATATCCATACCCCATTTCACATTCATAATCTTACACATTTACACCTCAATTCGATACAAAATCCATAATTCATTATTTACATTCCCAAAATAATTACAATCCAAATAATACACAAGATACAAAAATCTCTAACGTAACACCAATACAGAATAACTCATACAAACAGAAATCTTTCACTTTCTTTCACCCGATCTTCTTCTCATCACCTGTGGATGGGAATGAAGGGGGG
>JAOSBP010000205.1:8725658-8758152 GCA_027563825.1 Erythroxylum mucronatum | reverse complement strand
TGTAAATATTCAATAGTTAATAGCCGATAGTTCTTAGTTTATTCTCAGTATAAATAGGCAGCAAAATGTACATACTCGGTGTGATGAATTAATAGAGAAAACTTACCCCTTCTTTTATGGTATCAAAGCCTATGGTCTGATCCAACTCATCACCCAAAATGTCGACCATGGCTGAGAGTGAAGCCAGCCACCTTGACTCCACAGACCTAGACAAATATTCCATCACCAACACAGAAAACCCAGGAGCAGTGCTTGTCACCACACTCTTCACAGGAAACAACTATTTAACATGGAGCAAGGCAATGATGATTGCCCTTTGTGCCAAAGATAAATTATCTTTCATTGATGGCACATGCACTCAACCAACAGAGGACAGAACTCTACTTACCAGATGGAGGAGAGCAGACTCCATGGTCAAGTCCTGGATCCTCAACTCCATGAACAAAGAGCTGGGAGATGCCTTTCTATCATTCTCCACAGCCAAGGAGCTCTGGGATGAACTGAGGGAGCGCTTCGGTGAGGCTAATGGTCCACTGTTGTACCAGATTGAAAGAGAAATCAGTCAACTTAAACAAGGTACCTTAACTATTTCAGCTTACTACACAAAACTCAGTAAACTTTGGGATGATTTATCCAGTTTAAGCCCAACACCTACCTGTATATGCGATGCTGCCAAAGCAATCCACACAAAGGAGAATACTCATCGGCTGGTGCAATTTCTGATGGGCCTAAATGAAGATTACGAGCATGTGGTGAATCAAGTTATGCTTATGGAACCACTGCCAATGGTAAACAGAGCCTATGCTATGATGCAGACCGTTGAGAGACAAAAAACAGTCAATGCAAGCAATGAAAATACTATGAATGTTGCTATGGTGGCAAAGCAATCCAACAATGGCAGAAGAGGGGGCAGAAGCAACAATGGCAGTAAAAGAACTAACACAAGAAAAGAAGACAAGCATTGTGTAGAATGTGGCAAAGCGGGACATACTGTAGAAACGTGCTTCAAACTTCATGGAGTGCCTGAATGGTATAGGGAGCTAACTGGACAGAAGAATAGGGCCAACTTAGTTGCACTTTGTGACTCACCTACAGATTCACAAATTGAACAATTTGAGTCCTTCGACAATGGCAAGCAGATTCCTCAAAATTTAGCCACATTCATACAGCAAGAAATCTCTAAAGCAATCAAAGGAAAGGGGACAAGTGAGGTAACGATGGGAGGTTTCGCAAACTTCGCAGGTAATACACATACCACAGAAAATGCATGCACTTGGTTGATAGATTCAGGAGCATCATCACATATGGTAAAGGATTTAAATTCATGCCACAGTCACGAAATAAACAGGATGTATGACCCTGTGATCCTCCCAGATGGCACACAACAGGCAGTACAGCACACATGCCAAGCTACTCTTGGTGATAACATCACCCTTGACAACATACTACATATACCCACTTTCTTCAGGAATTTACTTTCAGTAAATAAGCTTACCACTCAGAATGATGTAGCTGCCATTTTTGTCTCTAACAATCTGTTCTTGCAGGACCTTCAGACTAACAGCATCATTGCGGCTATCAAGGCAAGGAGTGGACTGTATGAGTTGAGACCTGACAACTTGTTACCCTCTGGAACTCTCAAAGGTCCTCCCTTAGATTTCTACAAAACCAAAAATATTACTTTTAGTGCTATTTTACCTTCTGATGTTTGGCACAACAGATTAGGACATGTCTCTAGAGAAAAAATGCAACACATCAATGAAATTAAATTTTCTGCTCATGATCTATCTCATTGTCAAGTGTGTCCTATGGCAAAACAGCACAGAAAATCTTTTCCCAAACACAAAATAAAGACCACTAGAACCTTTGAACTCTTGCACATGGATTTATGGGGTCCCTACAGGATCCCAACCTCAAATGGCTCACAATTCTTTCTCACCATTGTAGAGGATTACTCTAGAGCAACCGGGACCTTTCTACTCAAACATAAAAATGAAAGTCAATCCACCATTAGCTAGTTTATCAAATCTGTTGAAAAACAGTATGACACTAGAGTTTTGAGGGTCCAAACCGATAATGGAAAGGAGTTCATAAATCATGAATGCAGAAGATATTTTGCAGAGATGGGAATTATGCACCAAAAAAGCTGCCCTTACACCCCACAACAGAATGGGGTGGTGGAAATCAAACATAAGCACCTACTTCAAATGACCAGAGCCCTGTTATTTACAGCCAATCTACCTAAGTGTTTTTGGGGAGAAGCACTCCTCACAGCCACATACCTCCTAAATCGAATACCCTCCAAGAATCTACAGTGGAAGACCCCATATGAGAAACTACACAAAAAGGAACCAGCCTATGACCACCTAAGAACCTTCGGATGCTTATGTTTTGCCCTAAACAAGTCACCTCACAAGACCAAACTCGACCCTAGAGCCTCGAAATGCATATTCCTCGGATACATGCCAGACTATAAAGCCTACAAAGTCATGGACCTTGAAACCAAACAGACTTTCAGCTCAAGGGATGTTACTTTCCAAGAAAGCACATTTCCCTTTGCCCATACTCAATATGAACCAGTGCAGGAACTATCCCCATTGTTCCCCTGCATCACTTCAGATAGTGATACAGAATTGCCAACTGATCCACACAACACTACAAACCCACAAATTCCAGAAGCTACACCAGACACCCCAAGAGCTTTACCTTCACCCTATACCTCCCTAGAACAACACTCTATTCCCATCCAACACATCAGGAAAAGTCAAAGAGCCCATACCATACCCAAATACCTGAATGACTATGTTCTCCAGGCTTCTGTATAACACTCAAATACCCCCTGGGAGGATACATGGATGCCACCCAAGACAGAACAAACAAAACCAATTGTCCGAATCACTCCGAAGTTTCATTAAACCACTTTACCCGGAAAATGCCATGAATGCATGCCAAAATACTTCTGCACAATTAAGCACATATGAAATAATTTCCGTTAATCTTCTAACCCCTAATTTGGGGCGTTACATTCTGCTCATCCATCCACTGCTGACCTTGATACCTCTAATGTTGCTTCACAAGTCTTTGGCTCTGCAGGAACAGAAGCAAGCAAGGAGTTACAATCACATATCACACATACAAAGGCATACATAGAGTTCATAGGTAATGTAAACACTGTTTTCGAGCCATTTTCCTATGAGACAGCATGCAAATCAAAGGAATGGAGGGACTCCATGGACTCACAGCTGGCAGCTCTTGAAGACAATCAAACTTGGGTATTGACAAAATTACCTAGAGGAAAGCGGGCTATAGCTTCTAAGTGGGTGTACAAAGTCAAATACAATCCTGATGGTTCAGTTGACAAGTTAAAATCACGGTTAGTGGCCAAAGGATTCAATCAACAAGAGGGTGTGGACTACTCTGAGGTGTTTTCCCCTGTGGCCCGAATTGTAACAATTCGAACCTTCCTGGCTATAGCAACAATCAGAAACTGGCCTATAATCCAGTGTGACATCAATGACGCCTACTTACATGGTCAACTAGAAGAAGAGCTTTACATGATGCCCCCACAAGGGTATACCAAGGCCAAGGAAGGAGAAGTTTGTAGACTCTTCAAATCTATTTACGGACTCAAGCAAGCAGGAAGACAATGGCACAAAGAGCTTACTACAACTCTGAAGGGCTTAGGCTTCAGCAAATCTGAAGCTGACTACTGTTTATACACAAAAAGACAAGGTGAGGAATTTGCTGCGATTATCATCTATGTGGATGATATTCTTATCACAGGTACAAACGAGGGACTCCTCAATGACACAAAACACGCTCTGCATCAACAATTTCCAATCAAGGATCTTGGATACGCTAAATACTTCCTAGGGGTTGAAATAGCCAGATCAGAAGAAGGCACCATACTTAGTCAAAGCAAGTATGTGCAAGACATTTTACGGGAGACAGACATGCTGGACTCAAAACCATGCATAACACCTATAGCCCCAGGGAGTAAACTTACCATAGATGAAGGAGAGCTCCTCGAAGATCCAGAGCGATACAGGAGAATTGTCGGCCGACTACAATATTTAAACTTCACCAGACCAGACCTCGCCTACATCACACAACAATTGAGTCAATTCATGAAGATGCCACGAGAACCACACTGGAAAGCCGTAAAACATGTCTTGAAATATTTGAAGGGGACAGAAAATCAAGGATTGTTTTACGCATCAGATTCAACCCTAGAACTTACCGCCTATTCGAACTCGGATTGGGCAAGCTGCGCCTACAGTAGGCGATCTTTAACCGGATACTGTGTGTTCCTCGGAAGCTCTCCCATCTCCTGGAAAACCAAAAAGCAAACGACCGTGAGTAGATCGTCAGCGGAAGCAGAGTACCGAAGTCTTGCCTCCACTACATGTGAGTTACGATGGGTTGTGCATCTCTTGAAGTACTTTCAAGTGAAGATCTCGAACACTATACCTCTGTTTTGCGACAACCAAGCCGCGATTCACATATCCCGCAACCCCGTATTCCATGAATGGACGAAGCATCTAGAAATCGACCTTCACCTCGTTCGCGACGCAGTCACTGAAGCCTTTCTGGACCTCCGACACGTTCGCAGCCGCCAGCAACTCGCCGATCTCCTTACAAAGCCGCTCCCTGCTCGCACATTTGAAGCCCTAATCTCCAAGTTCGAGTCCCTTCGATTCTTTTGGGTCTCCGACTTGAAGGGGGTGTTAAACATCCGGTTATTTTACTCCATGTGAGTGACGGGTCACGGGCCTCCAATGCTCCATGGGTGGATGGGCCATGGGCCTCCAAATGCACCTGGCTCTCCCTTGTGTTTTTCTCCCAGCACAGATACATACCTCACATGTTTCATGCTCCTTCTGCACTGTGCAACCTGCCATCGTCCACACCATAATACTTTTCCCACCTCTGACAGTGTTTCCCACCTCCTTCAGCTTTCCTGTCTTTTTGTCTCTACAATTGTAAATATTCAATAGTTAATAGCCGATAGTTCTTAGTTTATTCTCAGTATAAATAGGCAGCAAAATGTACATACTCAGTGTGATGAATTAATAGAGAAAACTTACCCCTTTTTTCTTATGGTTTCAATTGTGATGGACTAGCTATGCTTTTGCCTGAGTTTATTGACCAACGTCCTTTGATGAGAGTTGAGATCTTGACGTCCCAACTATGGAACTTCGAGATATTATCGCTAAATCACATGTAAAGAAGAGGAAATGACAGGCCAGTTCTAGCTCGATACCACCTCAATAACAAGTTGGAGAATCAACCAGTGAGGAGTCGGAGGAAGAAGTTGTCGAATGGGAGAAGGTACTGAATGTAGTTTCAGACAACAGCAAGCTACTAAAGGAGATGGCAGAGGACGACAACGTTGAGACATATAGAGAATCTACAAATGTTTCACTGCTCAAGGCGTTAAGATACCATCTCTGATGCCATCACCACCTCAATCGCCTTAACAGATTCATACTCTAATCGTTGTTTTCCTTTTGTTTTTATTTTTTTCTTGTCATCTTTAGTTTCTTTTATATGTTGTTTATTCTCCTCACATTGAGCGAAATGTGTTGTCCAAATGTGAGGAGAGTTGCATTGTTATTGTCATCATGAGTGTGAATTTTGTATATCATATTATTAGTTTTTTCTTAGGTTGACATGGTGTGTAGCATGAGTGTGAATTGTGTGAATGTGTCAATAGCTATAACTTGATAAAGTTAGTTTAGTTTAGCTTTGAATATAGTATTTTAAGCTTTAAAGACATTAACTTGTGAAATTTATGTTATAAGCATCCTTGGTTAAATATACATGTTAATTACGATATAACATCAGTTTGTTCACCTTAGAAAATTTGTTACATACATTTATAATTATAAGTCAATTTAATATATAGCATCATTAATATTTTTTCACGAGGATAATTAGCTAAAAGAAATGAGGTAGTCCATATTAAATGTGAAAAAATTGTGTATCTTTGATAAATAACTATTCTGCTAGCCTTCGAGTTATGAATAGAGATAATAGCCAGTTGAAAATTTGATATAGTTAAGTAAGTAACCAGCGGACATTCATCGTAAATGTTTGTCTTCGCGTCAAAAAGTTATAATGACATTTCAACCAAGCTATTAATAAAACATGATCTGGTTAAGTAACAAGGAGACATTCATTACAATTGTTTGCCTTCGTGACAAAAACTAAGTCAATGTTAAAGAAAATTAAAAATATAGTGTTTCAATAAATAAATCCTATCGATCTTTGAAAATAATAAGAATTTTCATGAAAAGCTGCTTAGTGATAATTGCAATTTTGAATAACTACTAAAGCATGATGTTGCTTTTAGTATTGACGGTGAGATAGTGAGTACTCGTTATAAACGACTTCATCTTAAGACTGTAGAAGCCCTAATGTGTACTCGAAGTTGATTAGGTGCTGAAAGTATTTAAGGTAAACGTGTTACTTTAGGTTTTGTATTTTTGTATTTTTATTATTTTAAAATTCATTTATCATATTATCTTATATTTTTTATATAGTACGTGTAGGAAGACCATTCTTTCGAATGAAAGTTTTTTTGAACAAATATTTGATAATGAAGGTATATTTATTTTTTAATTATCATGTATTTGATATTTATTAAATAAAATTATTATAATTATAAATTTTTACATATAGATAAAACAATGCAAATTATGAAAGATTTTGATTCTAACGGTTAATTAGCTTCTTTTTTATTATTAGTTTGTTTTATTTAATCTTTACTTCATTTTTTAGGTGATTGATTTAATTTTTGGCAAATGAAGATGTGAATATTTACTTGTTTAATTACTTGATTTTATGCAGATTAACAAAGAAATTTTTGTATCATTGCTTTTGCCCACTTAGGTAAGCTTAAATCATTTTTATTTTTTATTTTTATTTGAAATTTAGATTATATTTTGTTTTTGGGTTGATGTAAAAATTTGTATTTATTTTATTATTAAAAACTAATACAGTTAAAGAGTATAATTGTTTTTATTAAAAAATATATACAATTCAAGTAGCTTTCTCTCTTTTAAGTAATGTTAAATTTGAGTATCTAAATCTTAATATTCTTATCGGAGTCAATTTCACTTTGCAAATTTATTAGAATCATACCTTGAAATTCATAAATTGTGTTAGAGTAGAATTTTAAGAAATCTTTTTCCCATGATATTCTTTAAAGATTAGTATTAACTTTCTTTACTTAAGTTGAAGGTTTAATTAAATATTCCTTTTTTAAAAAGTTAAATATTCTAAGTATCTAATTTTAACGTTTGTTTTAAAAAAATATGTATAATTTTTTCTTTTAAGTATCAAAATAAAAAATAAAATAAGAATATAGGTATAAAATCTTTGTTTAATTTTTTATTTGTGTTATACTTTTAAAAACTTTAATTAAAATTTTAAATAATAAAAGTTAAATTATTTAATTTAAAATGTTATTTTATTGATATTTTATCAATATAAATGAACATTTAAAAGTATATCTGCATAATTTTTCTTTTTAATTTATTTGATTTTTATTTTTCAGATAAATATGTATTTAAAATTTTTGTTTTTTGGTAAATAATATGTATTTAAAATTGTGAATCACGTTTTTAACAATTTAAATTTTAATACTTAATAAAAATTTTAAAAAGTTAAACATTAAAACTTATATTAATAAAATTTTTTAAATTGATTAACAAAATTTTTAACACGTATAAAATACTCATACACAAAAAGTCGCCCTTTAGGGGAAAGAGAACGGGCTTTTCTAATGCTCAGTTTATAATAACTGGATGTTACATTATTTATCCACAGTGTCCGTTATATCATCTTGCATCTTATATTGAAAATTATTACAATGGTCTACTTGTTATCTTTGATGAGTTAGACACTCGCAAAAATGATGGATATTTAAGCTAAGGACAAAAGATCATCCTCTTGTCTTCATTTCAAGCCTCATCTAATAGGGTACAGGGCGGCTTGTCCCGTTTTCGTGTGCCACCTTATGCCCACCTGTATCCATCCATTCATTAAATGGATGGAAGCAGGCACAGAACGACTCACTGAAACAGAAATAGAAGAATTGATCCCCATTTGATAAAGAACCTCAAAGTGGTTATATTTTATTATATTCCATTCATAACTCAATTCTATTTATTTAATATTCAAGGATAGTAGTGGGTCGAGTCCTACCCATACCCATAACATGTCGGGCCTGGACAGATCATGGGCAGCTCATGGCCCAACTAGCTGAAGGCGAGCTAAATTTAATTTTAAAAAATGTTTCAAAAAATAACGTTGTCTCTATTGGTTGGCAGTTAAGGCTAGATTGGGCAACCCTAACTCTCTATTGGTTGGCAGTTAAGGCTAGATTGGGCAACCCTAACTCGAGCCCAACCTATAACCCATTCCAATTAAGAAATTTGGCCTGTGACCCAATCATCCCAAGTTTGGCCAGTTAACTTCGGACCAGGCCGGGCCAAGCCGGATTACTATGTCTCTTAATGTCCCCTTTTGTATCACTGATATAAGCATATTCAGTCTATCTCTTTATATTTTTACATTTTATTTCTATACACATGGAAAGTTTCAAAATCATCACAAAACTTCTTTTTATTTTATTTAAATTTTTTTGTAGCTAAAAGGTTCGTTCAGAGCAACCCTTTTATAACAGGGTTGCTCGATCCAAAATCTGACTCCAAAATATTCTTATATAATCTCTAGCTCAATTTGGATTGAAAAAGTCGAAGAAAAGGGCCTGAACTCTTTTATATACTTGAAGCCAAGGCTCGAACTGACATGGGAATATACTAAATAACATTGTCAACTCTAATCACTAACAGGATATACACAGAAATTTATAGTTCAACAACAAAGTTCCCAGAAACATCTACCAAATCTCTTGTAGAAATCATGAATTCATAAGGCAAAAGAGCAAAACAGACTATATTAAACCTTGAAAGGTTTGAGCAGGCTATGACCCCAAATTGAATCCAGTCCTGTTCCATAAACTCCTGCTTTCCCAGTGTATCATATTTCTACACAAAAATGAGAAATAGGATCTAAGTGGCTGGACTTGGGATTATAGCTGGGATTGATTTCAAATAAGCAACAATAAACAAGCAACAGAAATGGAGCTTCCAAGCATTGATGTACGGAAAATCCATAAAGAACGAAAAATCTAACTCGCCCTAAGATGCAAAACAATAATGTGTATGTCAAAAAAGCAATGAAGAACACTTATGTTCATAACAAACAGTTTTCTGATTCTCTTTGCTGTTAAGCTTTGAACATATGCAGTTCTCAATGCATATGTTCAAAATGCTGGGACAGGTAATAAGCCATGCTCTAATCCACTTTTTGTTAGAACAGTTAGATACGCATTAATGATTACCGTCATCAGATGACAGTCAAATATCAATTCAGAATCAATAGCATCCATGCAATATGTAAGAATCAATTTAATTGTATATAAGCCATCATCGAAACTACACTCAAGATCAGTCGAAATGTAAAATCAGCACTCAACAAAATAACACTCAAGATCAGTTAAAATGTAAAATCAGCACTCAACAAGATAACTATGTTTAAACGATTTTATTTTCTAGAAGTTCAATTAAGCATGTCAATAACCAAGAATGACATGATAAGAAACCTCCTAGCTGTAAGGAGATCTCTCACTATAAATATTACCCAGGAACCCTGGAACTAAGATAGCTTGATCAACAACATAGCAGCAAAGGACATAAAAATTTATGTAAATCATCAGCAACAAGAGTGCCTCAACATATTTATGTCAGCACCTATTTTTCCGTCATCCTTACTCCGTAATTGGAACAGGGGTTAGCACCGTGATTTAGAATTGGAAGAGAAATTTCATGAAAATGCAGAAGCATTCACTCTATCAAGAAGTGAACATGATATGGTGTTTTGTAAGAAATTTGCGATTTTATAGATTCCAATGAATTGGATAAAAGACAATTCTTGAATGAGACTATTCAACTCCAGAGATGAATCAGAAAAGATAACTTCATTTGCCATGCCTCCAATTCTTTATTATGCGTATGATCTTAATCCATATCAAAGGAAGAGCCTGTCATGCCAACCATAAGCAAGTAACGAGTGAATGCATCGACACACATTAAAAAGAAAGGAAAAAAGAAAAAGAGGGTATATTGAGGACTGGATCTACTTCAAAACAAATATCACAGCCATCTTCCACAGAATTGCTTCTTTAAGACTTCAGAACACTACACAACAAAGAAGTACATAATCTTCCTCAAGATATTGCAACCTTTTAGGTGGCCAATTCAGCAGCATTTGGGAAAGATCTAATCAGTAATAAGCATTTCCATCAGCGAATTACTCTACTTTCTCAAGTAATTTAAAGCACAAATCAAAGAACAGCTACTGCATAGCACATAATTGTTCATATCAACCACAAACTATAACCAACATTATGATTAAAACCTCAACCACACAAGAAACAAGCGTAAAGTAAGTGCTATGAGCCTATGACTTCTATATATATTATATATGTCTAAGTTACATGCAAGGCCATTCTAGTATGCAGAGATTGCGTAGGTATTACACATCAATTACCTCCTCCAAGGTATATCCCAACCCAACAGAGCAATTACTTGGAAACCAAAAGAATCTCAGGCTTCTTAGCTTTACTTGGAGTGTTAGCATTGGAAGAAGCATTGGCAGAGTTAGCAGATGCTAAAGCAGCTGCTTTTGCTGCCTCCCTCGCTCTCTTATCAAGCTGTATCAAACTACGAGTGGCCAATATTGCCTGAGGAACCAAATCATGCGACCCCCTTGCGTATAAGCGTCTTACTGCCAATGATGCTGAATCCTTAACATCTTGAGCATTCAATGGTCCCAGCAAACAGTGCCCCAATATCCTCAACAATGGCTGCAGAATCTCCCATGGCAAAGGAATTCTCACACCCTTTGAACTTGAAATCTCTGACTCTATCTCGTTCCTTTGAATCCCCAATTTTCCCATCTCACCCACCACATGCTCCACCTCAATCTCGTCCCCAATCGCATCATACCCATTACTCAAGCTCCTATCCTCCATCGAGAACTCAACATGAACATCTTCATTCTGATTCACATCATCGAATTTCTTCGTACAATCACAGTCCTGCCCAGCCCACGAGGCCGCGTACTTGCATAACTCAACCTTGGACCAACTGGGCATCTGAGAGATCTGCTTAAAGTAACAGTCCAAAGCCACGCCCACAATTATTGGCCGCTTCGTTGACTTAACCACCACCTGAGGTTCAAGCGGAGGACACATAACCCCAACAGACGGCTGAGATTTATCAAACCCATTTCGATTCTGTCTGTTTCTTGGTGCGTGATAAAGAGAAGGCTGTGAAAGATCAGGAACCTGCACGAGCACGGGCTTGCCGGCTCGAGATTTGGCCTCGGAGGAGTAAATGGCGAGGAGCACAGCCTCGAAGCCGGCGAGGGAAGGAGTTGAGGCGGAGTCAGAGGAGTGGACCCGAGACAGGTAAAGTCCCACGAGAAGAGGAAGGAAAGAGAGCACAATGAGGCCGAGGTGTGAATCGGAGGAAAGATAAGTGTCGTAAAGCCATTGACAGAGAGGATCGGAGCCGGAGCCGGAGCCGGGAGAAGAGAGGGCAGAGGAGAGGAGATAGTAGGCGTCATGGGAGGCGAGGAAGGAAAGTGCAGGGCGGTCGGAGTCGGCAAGAGCGGAGAGGGCAAACGAGGAAGAAGGATGGGACGGTAGGAGGGAGGAAAGGGAGAGAATACGGGAACGAGCTTTGGAGATGGATTCCCACCATGACTGCATAGGGTCTGGCGTGATGGTGGGGCGGTGATTTGAGGAGGTGGAGGACGTCGGAGAAGGAGAGTTATTAATGGTGGTGGTGAGGTCCATGGCAGACAGTGAGCGAAGGCTGACTGGTGCGTGACTTTGGACAAGGAAGGAAATGCCGTAGACTTCGTCGCCTGCGAACGAATTAATCAACCTTGTCTCCGTTATTTTAAATTAAAATTAACTTTTTAAAAAATATTTTAAAAAAATTTTAGGCTCAAAATTTATAAAATAATATTATTTTATTTAATAAATAAAATATCAAAATTAAAATTAAGAATAACATTTATGTTTGGATTTTTTTTACGTGAGTAGTTGGAAATAGTATTTTTGAATCCTACGCCTCAGCCAAATTTTTATTAAATGTTATTCTTGTACTTATATTTAGACTTAGTATACTCCGGAGTCAAGAATCTTATTCGAGTTGAACATATTTTAAATTAAATTTGAACATTTTTTATTTTTATTTTTAAATTTTAAACTATATTATGATCTGGTTCAACATAAAATTAAATATAAATAACATTGTTATTATAATAAAATTAAATTAAAAATTTTAAATTAGCCTGAGTTTGATTAGACTTGAGTTTTGAGACGCAAACTCATTCAAACCTTAGGTCTTGAACTCTTACAAGAAATTAGAATTACTATATTTATTTAAAGTCATTAAAATTAATTAAAATAATATTTTTATTTAATTGAATTATTTAAAAGACTTATTAGGTTATAATTTTTTATTTTTTTATATATATATAATCATATATTCCCTTTTTGAAAATAATACACTTAAATTTATGAGATTTGTTACTAAATTATTGGTGGTCAAATCTTTATTTTATGTATTTTTAATTACAATCATTTAATACTTTAAGTTTAACGATAAAATATACTTTTCTTTACGATAAAGTAGTTACCTTAGGCTTATAATCTTCCTCATGTTTTTACCCATCATAATTATTTATTGCCTAAATTGATTATTTGGGTTAAGCCCATCACTCTTTGGTTCATGCCCACTCCCATTTAAGGATTCTGTTGGGGGCTCAATAATATTTAGGGATGGCAATTGTACCCGAACCCGACGGGTACCCGATAAAATTACCCGAACGGGGGCGAGTATGGGGAGCAAATTTTTACCCGTGGGGCGGGTATGGGGGGTTAACAAAAATACCAGTCGGGTATCGGAGCGGGTATGGGGATACCACCCCCATACCCGTTTACTCGTTATATAGTAATTACAAGTTTGCCATTATATATATATACATGCAAACTCAGAAATTACCCAAACAAATCCCTAATTCAATTCTTCCTCTTCTCCCATCAGAGCAGACGCACCGTCAGCCATCCTTTTCTCCCATCGCCGCCATCGCCGCCATCGCCGACGCACCGTCAGCCATCCTCTTCTCCCAGCACCGTCAGCCATCCTCTTCTCCCAGCACCGTCAGCCATCGCCACTGCAGAAATCATTTAGGTATTATTTATTTCAAAAGAAATGTTTTTATACCTTAACGATGATAGATCGTATATAGGAAAATTAGTGGGAAGACAAAAGCATTCTAAATAAGAAGATCTGCTTACAATATTTATTGCTTCTATTTACATTCATGCTCTTAAAATATTTTAGGTATAGAACGCACATAACCTGCGTCTAACAAGTGTTTGACAAGCAGTCCAAGGATGGGCATCACTTCTGCCTTACTATCATCTCAGAGGGCATACAATAGACAGGAAGTTCAAGGGTCAATTGCACCCAAGTCTCATTAGAAAATCCGTTTCTTACAAATTGCTAGGGTTAAAATTGAGGATGAAGATTAAGACATAATCTTTTTGTGTTCCGTTCCTAATTCATATGAATGTTTTATTAAATAAGCTTTTTTTTTTAAAAAAAAAGAAACGAATAAACTGGTACCCAATGGGATCAAACCCCCAACGGGTATGGATACAGGGGTGCCAAAAAAATCCCCGACAGGGATGAGAGCAGGTATGGGGGTGGGGGCGGGTTCATGGGACAGATATGGGGGATAGCATACCTGCCCCGTTGCCATCTCTATTTCTGATCAGACCAGCCAGTTCGGTCGCCAATCCAGTCCAATTTTTAAAACCTTGCATATTATTTGTGTTGATGGTGTAAATTTTTCAACAATCGCACTCCTTTAAAAAAGAATCAAGCACCTTGTATGGGAGTTAAACGGGTCTCATTTCTGTCACTCTAATCAATACTGGCTATCCAACGGATTTTGCGCTACATATGCAGAAAGGTGATGTATTGCTAAAATTTGAAAATGGCTGTCAACTTGAACAGAATCAATCAGAAGATTGCCAAAACTTTTGGCAAATTCAAGAGAAAATAATGCTCAAATTGACTTTCATTTTACATCATACAACAGAAATTGTTAGTGTTGCGGTAGAACTGGTCTCTTTTCCAACATCTCGTAATGGACGACAAAATTATCCTGCATCAGCATCATTCACACAATTGCAAGTCAGAAATCAAGAAGTATGCTTGACTTTCTGAACAGGGGAAAAGGTTCAAACAAAAGAACAATAAAATACTGCAAACCTTGCGCAGAATTTCAAATGTGTTTGGATCGAAACAGTGATAAGACCCTCTCTCATACGTGTTTGTTTTCACAAGAGGCTCCATGTTGGGGAGTCTAATGAACCACCCTCGATGCTCTTTGTGGTAAAACCAGCCTCTGTTGTAACTGCCATCAAAAAGACCAGACCTATATAACAATAGAACCTCACAAGGAAAAGAAACAAACTAGTAGACATTCCAAAAAATCGAAATTGGGCATGCATTTAAGTGGAGGAATGGAAGGAATTATGCAGATATAGAACAAAACTGACACCGAGTCATCAGGGTAGTAGCTAGCTTACAGTTCATGGGCGGCACATAGTTGAGCTTCATCTTTTGGCATGCTGAAAAAATAATGAAAGAAGATTAAAAAAAATGGTAAAATTTGAAAAGTGAAGCAACCGAAGGGGAAAAGATAATAGCAAACAAGAAAACTTCAGGTAACAATAGAAACATTTGTAAAAAAATGTACCTGTAGAATATGTAAAACAATGTTTCCACGCAGAACTTGGAAAAGTAAGCTTGCTGCAGTTGTTTAAAGAGGTAAATTAACAATGACAGGAAAATGGAAAAAAAACACCAAAGGGGGAAAAAAGAAGAGCCAGGTCAGAAGGGAAAGCGTAAAGAAACGGCAGCTCACGTGTAAAACAGGTGGTTGCTTCGCATAATAACAATGTGGCACCATAAACTCTGGATCATCCTTAGCAGGCCCTTCAGACCATGGGGAACCAAATGTCTTATGAAGATTTTCAGCAGAATTCAAGTTCAATCCCAGAGTCGTTAAATCAATTCCAAGTGCAAGTGGGGTCAAATCAGGGTCACTCATTCTAATAATACTTAACAAGCCAAGTAATCCAAATGGATCAGGAGTTGATTGTGTAGCCTGCATGGATTTTATGCCTTGATCCCTAAATGACTGACTGACAGCTGACATTGGTTGCAACCGAAATTGCGATGGATTTTGCTGCTGTTGATACTGCTGGATAAGATAGTCATATCCAACTCCAGAGACAGTGTTTGGTGAGTTTAAAGGTCTTAGTCCCATCCCAGGAGGTCCATTGTTCTGAACAACAATAAATATATGGTCAGACAAAAATATCAGTTCTGTGGCATCAAAGACCAAAAAGTATATATGTCAACAGAACAAACTTACCTGAGAGTGGTAGGATGAACGTGAAGATTGAAATATATCTGAGCCATGAATCAGGTCTTGATTGCTTAGAGATGAAAAATTGACGCCGCTACTACTCACAGCTGGAGTATGTTGCTGTTGCTGCTGTGAGCGATACGATGAATAATTGCCCCCCAAGTTGAATCCAGCAGACCTCCCTAACTGCTGAGTCCAAAATTGAAGTACGTGAGGAAGTACATAACAATTAGTACTATGTTATTGGTCAAACTTTCACTAAAACTCACAGAGAAGTGCTGAGATTGCATCATTGACATGGTATTGTCATGCAGTTGTTCCTTTTGGTGTAGATCCATGCTGTAATCAGCATTACCACCTGACCCAAATTTGTAATTCAACACCATATCACTTTTTTGTTTTCATTTTAATGAAGACAGTATCTTATCCAAAGCCAGTCGCTATGAAAGGCGACATCAGTTTTTATATTGATTGAATTTTTCAACAAAATAAATGTTAGTGAATGAAGGATTCTGTGACTCATTATCTCCAAATTAACTAACAGAAACAAAGATCGTTGTATTAAAGATGGAGTTGAGTGAGAATCTACGAACCTTTAAATCCTGGTAAAGCAGGAAAATCTTCATTTTGGATGCTGAATTCTTGGTTTTGTTGAACAATAGGGCTAACTCCAAGACCTTGTTTACGCAGTGAACCTGAAATGTTTATGGCATATTTCCTCAATACAGATGAAACTGGCTAATATTGGCTACCAATAGTCAAATTGAAAAACCATGTTTTTATTACCCAGTTGCCCTTGAGGCCCTCCCGCTGAATTAGGACGGCTAGTCAACTGGGGGAAATCATTATTTATGTCAAAAGGCGAACCGTCATTGGAATTAATATCATTCAACATTCCCATAGAGCCGAGATTGTTCACTGCTTGGGCATGGCTTTGTGTGAGAGGACCACCAGCTGTAGGATAGGAGTTCCCCAACATAGAAATCACCTGAGGAGATCCTGAATCCAGAAAGGGTCATATAAACAATTAGTCAAAGCTGGTCTAAAGCTGTAAAATTAAGCTACTATTCATGATCCAAGGAAAAGAAAGAAAAGAAAACTTACAAAGGCAGCCAATGATTATCTGAAAAATAAACACACAATGCTGAACTCAATGCAAGAAAGGAACTCAAAGAATGCCAAGATTAAAATGAGATATCAAAGCAACAAAAATTTAACCCCAAGATTTGTACGCTAAAGCAAAGCAGTGTAGCAAAGAAAGCAACCTTCATAATTTCTAGAAATAAAGCTCAGACACCTCAAATCTTTAATACATTATTTCAACTGCATTAGGCAATTTTCAAAATATAATACATTATTTCAAGACCTAACAAGTCATTCTACAGCTACAAATCTCCTATTCACATCAAAAAGACACTTAAACAACTTCGTTACAAAAGAAAGTAGAACATAAGCAAAGCAATTGGATGATCCCTTAGTGCGAGCAAAATCCACTTATGCTACAACAAGATGAAAAACCAATCATGAACACTATGAAATAAAGTTAAGAGGTGTTGCAATCTTCATCCCAGCAGGAAATCAAGTTGTACCTTGTGGAAGTACACCACCCATTAATCTGTTTTGTACTTGAACACCTAAACTCCCAGATCCGCTGTTTGATGATAAATTAAGACGTGATGTAAGGCCAGGCAAAGATAATCCTCCCCCTGAGCCAATGTTCCTTCCAATATTGCCCCCACCTATCATGTTACCCATAGAACTTGTAATCCGAGGACCTGCATTTCCCAAAATTGGGGATACACCCAATCCTGGAACAACATTCCGGTTACCAATTGCTGCAGAAGTTGGTAGAATACCAGGAATAGAACTGCCAACTCCATTTGTGTTACTACCAAACCCAGGGTTTCCTACAACACTCACACCTCCTCTATTGCTAACTCCTGATTGTCCATGGATGCTGCCATGGGATAACTGCACAGTTCACAATATTTTAGTAATAAAACAAGCAAAAAATTGCGAATGGAATCAGTTAGCTTGTTTACAAGTTTTGGTACCTGAGACAGTGCAACAGGAAGATTGTTGGATGCAAACCGTCCACTAGAGAGGCTACCAGTTGGTTGTTGAACTCCACCGGAAGGAACATTAGTCAATGTTGAATTTCTTGATGCAAGTGTACCCGGCATGTTGGGAACATTAAAACTTCCATGAATATTGTGCAAGGCTTGAATACTCCCTGCAGTAAGAACCACTAAATTCAAATAAATTTAAAAAGAGCAACACAGGTAAAATTATAGTAGAGCTACTCACCATTGTGATGAAAAACAGGAGAGCCTGCACCTGATTGGCCAGAGAAAGATGTAGCAAATGATCGCCCTGTGCTGTCTGGAAGATTTGAAGCTGAACCATTAAGAGAAGACTGCAATAAAGACCATATTAAATTCCAGAATAAAAAAGAATAATGAAACAATGAAAGAACAACTCCAGAAACCAAACAAGTACATGATTCCAGAGCAAACCACGAAAAAAAATGCTATTTCACATAAAGCCACAAAAGACAACTAATATTTGGCCCAGAGGCGTGCAAAAGGCTAAAGTGGTGAACATCTTTAATATTGTGGTTGTATTAGATGATAAGAACATTGCAAGTTATGCAAACTTAAGACAACCTATCCTTTGGAATGACCAATAGAAAACAGCGTTCTTCACAATTGCAAAATCACAAGCTTTCTTACTAAAGAAATAATGAGCTTATTGTAGCAAAATCACATGCTTACGACGCCAAAGAAAATCCAACAAAGAATTAGCAGACATTAAAAACATGCAACAACAAATCTCAGACCAATCTAGAAAAATTAATGAACAAGTGAAAATATAATCCCGCCCTTCCCTAATAAGAAGATAGTACTTATAGAACCTGTCCATCATAGAGCCAAATAATGTATTTCAGCATAAGAGTAGCTAGAAGTCGAACAACAAAAACATTAAAACTTAAATATAAACTCAACCAAGATATACTGAAAACTGACAATACATTTAGTAACCCCGACATCGCATAAAAGGCAAAAGCTCATGCCACAAATCATGCCCTGATGAGAAGCAGCTGTGACTTGTTTCAGTCACAAGTCGGACGGAGTGATCAGTAAGCTTTCCTTAGTAAACACTTATATATATCCTGAAATGAGTAGAATATAGTAGTGAGTAAGTAGGAATAATACACAAGAAAGGATAAGTGTACAAAAGGAAAAGTTGGAAAAAGTGGTGGAGAAACCTGTAATAGTAAGTAAAATTATCATAAACATATGTACTTTAAACTTCGGCTATTCTATACTAGAATCTAATTGATGATACTAAATGCGAAGAAAATACATATCAAAGGAAACTTCACACCCGTTGCACATTTATCTTTCTAAAACCTAATATGCTCTTAGATTTTGCAACTCCGTTTTTGCTATTAGACAGAACCGCGTGGGAAAATACGAAGGTAGGAGCCACACTCTATAGTAATTAGAGAACATTTATTGCTCATTTATAACCAAGTAGGTATTGTTTTTTAGTGATCAGAAAAATAAACTAGCATGTTTACCCAGAGATCAACATTGTAGCAACTACATCAACCAGTTCCCCATTTCCTAAAATTGAATAAATAAAAACGTGGTTAAACATATCATTCAAAGCTTGCAAGATTAATCTCACGACAATGCCTAAAGAGGCAATAATAAGAAGGGACCACTGTGAGTGTTATATAAGTTCTTCCACTAAAAATATTCTAAAATAAGTTCCTAAACATGTCAATAACTGCTATAGCATTTTTTAGCAACCAAACAAACCACATAGCCTCCGTTACTCTTACTATAAACACAGAGCAACAAGATAACTCGAATCACATAAGCAGATTCCCGACCAAGAACCCTAAGTATAAGGCCGTGAACTACACCAAGATTCCCATGACCGCAATACAATCAGAGAGCTTTAAGGAGATTGGGGGATCAATCTCAGAGCCAGTGGAGATCGGTCGGGCTTGGAAAGAAAACAATACCTGGAAATTGGATCGGCGACGCAGGACAGCGATTATTTGGGGCTCGTCAGTCAAAACGCAGCGAGTTCAAGGTTAAGTTTGCCCTCAATCCAAACAGCCAAAATCAGAGTGCGAGAACGAGAGAGGAAGAGAGTCGCAGAGAAACGGAAAAAAGAGAGCTTCGTTTTGTGACATGATAACTGATAGGTGTAAATGTCAACAGCAGAGGACTGGTGATTGCCTGCGGGTGTGCTATGCTTATGATTTTCTACTGGCCGTTAGATTGAAAGATTTCATATGGTCATGGGTTGATCGTGTCTACCTTTTCGAAAAATTTCAATTTAATACCAATTTTTTTATTTTTTATTTAATAATTAATTTTTAAAAAAAAACTCGTATAAATGAATGTAAGAAATTTTTTTACCGATATAAAATATTTAATAAATAATATATTGATCCTATTTATTAGATACATTTGAAAAATTATTTTGACCTAATTTATAGGAATTTAAAAAATTAATTACTAAATTAAAAATATCTAACTGTAAACTAAAAAATCTTTAAAAAATAAACATTTGTTATTTTTTGAGATATTAATCCTGGACGCGATCTAAAACATCCATTTTGGTCTTCTAAATAGAAAACAACAATTTTATTGAAATTAATTTTTGTTTTGTTTTAAAAAGTTAATTTATTTTAAATTTAATAATATTTTAAATATTAAAATAATTAAAATATAGTTTATTATTATCTCGTATATTTTTCCAACTGTATTAACACCAAACTCAAACGCTCTCTTTCATCCCTCTAATTGTCAAAGATTACAAGACTTACGAATCTCATTACCCTCTCTATGTCATGATCTTCTCTTCAACCATATCTCGCCGTCACTACATGCTCCAATTCTTCATATTAGGGAAAATTACGACAATCTCAACAACAATAATAGCAAGCGAAGTAAAGCACAATAAACTAAATCAATGCACATGCAATTCACATGAAAAACCCCTCTCAACCAGGGAAAAATCACGGTCTGAATTTTCACAGATTAAAATCAATCCACTATAATAATCAAGAGTACAATCAGTAACTAACAATAATAGTCTCAATGACAAATAGAATTATCTCTAGGTTCTAGTATAAATTGAAAACCTAATCAATTTAGTACTCTTTACAAACCCAAGAGATACCAACATCGAATACTTGTCGATAATGATCCGCTTCCTCTTGATTATCTTACCAAACAATTGTCGTCCACCTCTCTTTTTCTTCTCCTCTGTTATGATTTTTACAATAACCACATCTATAGCAAACAAGGGTGAAGCTTATTTATCTCATTATAAATTGGCTTCTCCAATAAGCTACCAAAATCTACCACCTATGGGCCAATCAAAAAACTCTTTACTTAGTGGGTCTCCACTTGTAAGTAAAACAAAGTTCACCATTGCAAAACTTACATAACTAGTATTTGGGATTTAGTGAGACGCTCAACATATTCCTCTATCGACCCAAATCACCAAATACCTGCACCTCATCCGAGAATCAAACCTTCTTCTTCACGACCTTGTCCCTCCGGATGCAATGGCCGTCCATATAACAAATGTTATTGTTAGCCTTCCTCCCTTGCATTACCAAGCAAGCATTGTGGTACACTTTGCACTACCTCCCACTATCAACATATCTATACCCGTACTTTGTCAATTCACCCAAGGAAATAAGGTTAGCACGAGCATTAGGCACATACCTCACATTGTGGAAGGTTCAGTTCATACCATCATTAAGCTTCATCCTTACGGTCCAAATGCCTTGGACCTCCAATTTTTGATCACCCACCATGTTGATGAGGCCACACTCCTCATCTTGACGCAAAATATCAAAGAAGGCTTGGTCTCTACAAACATGAACTAATGTTACCGAATCCAACATCCAACTCTCTTAGCTCTCCTTCACCTCACCATGAGTAGCCAATAATAAATCACCATCTCCGTCACCTATTACCACATTAGCGGAATCACCAACATCATCTAGTTTAGTCTTGCCCTTCTTCTTTTGCATCAAATGGAGACTCTTTAAGTCCTCCATCATCTTCGGATAACAGCTTTGGATATGGCTCTTCTCCTTACAATAGTAGCACTCCACATTACTAAAGTCTTTTACACACGATTTTGATCTACTCCTTGAGCCATCTCCCCTTCTCTCTTGATTCCTCCATTTCTCAAACTCCCTCATAACTAGTGCTCGATCACTATCATTCGGAGAATCTCCATCAACATGTGTCATCATCCTTTAATTCTCCCTCAATACCGCCATAGCTTCATCTAGCGCAATGTTCTCCCTACTAACAAGCAACATCATGATAATGAGTTGGTAGGACTTGGGTAGTGAAGCCAACAATAAGAGAGCTTGTTCTTGGTCGGTGATCTTCTCATCCGCATTCTTTAATTGGGCCACTAGTTGGTTAAACAAATTGATATGGTCCTGCAAGGTTGTACCCTCCTCCATCCTCAATTGGTACAACTCTCATCTCAAGCACAAGATGTTAGTCAACGATTTAGAGGCATACTCATTTTGGAGCTTATCCATCAAAGCTTTTGGATCCATTTCACTCAAATAGTTATACTTGATCTCCAGAGCTATAACCAACCAAATTGTACTAACCGCCTTCTTCTTCATCGATGCCCATTTGGCATCATTCAAATTCGTCAACTTATCTACTTCCAAAGCTACATCTAAATCTTCTTTTACGAACAAGTCCTCAATAATACTCTTCCACACCCAAAAGTTTATTTTCCCATCAAACAAGGGAACGTGAAATTTGAAAGTACTATTTTTATCTATTCTCTTCTCACACTAGTTCTTCCCTAAATCAAACAATCATTAATTTTTCCTACACAAAGATCCTCCAACCACAACTCTGATACCACTTTTTAGGGAAAATTACTACAACCTTAACAACAATAATAGCAATTATCTTCTCTTTATTAATTAAGTGCTTTGATAATGAATGAATTCTAATGATTAACTCTTATCCAAATAATTCATTTGTTGAATTTTTAATTGTTTAATATTTTGTGTTTTTTCTTTAATGGCTCAAGATTATGTCTGTTAAAAAAATTGTGTCATATATATCGAATGCCCTATTTAAGTGGTGTTTGTTTTGTATCCCTAAACTTGTGTTAGAAACTCATCCAATCAATAATACATAAGAGAGTAAAATCGAGTATATAGTGTTTGTTTGGTCCTGTGGCAACAAGAAGATACAAACTAGCTTTTGAGGAACATAACATTGACCAGCCAAAAACAAACATTCAAATCCTTTACTGCGAAATAGATGAAACCAAAAAAAAGAAAAAAATTAAAAGTTAAAACCACAGTGAATGCCTACACTAGATAAGATGTAGGAAAAATAAAAAAAATGCCTAGTGTTGAAGAAATGACGTTGGTTCAAATGCAACCCGATGAGCTATGGTGGTTGGGTGAAGCATTCTCTTTGCTTTCTAAGACTCCACTACCATGTCTACTTGTGTTTTCTTCTATCACATGTCAGTACTTCTATTGGTTGCAGAAAAGGAGGCAGTGTGAGTTTTCCCTTCCTGTTGACAATCACCCTGGTCACCTTTAATGCAATGAAGTGAGTTTCATACTATATCGGCTGGTACTGGTCAGAAGCTACCATACTGGCTAAAAAAGGGAACAAAATTATAGAGGTTAGTACAGGCTAGTACTAGTGATTTTGTCTACGTGTCAAATACTAGTCGGTACCTTAAAGTTAAAAAGATTGAGGGACTGATTTATAAAAAGAAAATCAAAACTAACAAAATTACCCCCAATGAAGGCAAAGCCATCGTTTGTAGGAGAAACAATGATGTTTTAAAGAACTTTGGAGGACACCACCTTGCTCCTTACCACAAAACACCCATCTTTGACCAAAGTTGTTGCATTGACAGTCATCTTTGTTTATTAAAGTATCTATTACCTACAACAAGATTCAACATTTAACACTTTGAAAAGAATTGTTTGTTGGGTTTCTTGTGAAGAGATTCAGAATCACAGAATAATCATTGGCGCAACTTTCAGAAAGAACCTCCCGCATGGTCCGTCTCTCATTTTACTCTCTCTCTCTCTCTCTCCCTCCTCTCTACCTAGCGTCCCAGCCCATCCCTAACATCGATTCCAATCTTCGTCATGTAGATAGCACACTGGTCACTTATATACAAAACATAAAAACTAGATTTTTGATTGGACATATTCCATGACACGATGGTGGGTCAAACAATGTTGGTTACAGATAAATTGACAATATTAGGCATAGTCTAGGAAAAGCCTGTATTTAGAGACCGTGAATCCTATTATAAGCTTATGAATTAAAGACATGGTATGTGTCACATTCATTTTAGACATCGTGTAAGTATTCTACATCTAATTCTCACCAAGTATAGCTCTTATTGTTAACCTAAGCCCATATGTAATGATTCTTTTATTTAGGCTAGTCATGCTTGTTTTATAACTTCACCTTTCAAAATGATTCGTCCTTGAATCCTCACCTACATCAAAAGAGAAATAAGTCTCTTTGTACAAAGTTACAATAATGGGATGGTTAGTATAAAGAATACTCCTAATATTACTCTCTTTTTTTCCACTCTCACTCTTCTTTCTTTATTCTCTATTTTCAATCTCAATTTATCTTGGTAAACTTGATCAAATGTCAAAGGTACAAAGGTAATGGTTTATTGTTCCTGATAAAAGAATTTGTATTGGTAAACCTATCCTTTATGGCCATTCTATCAATTTTCTAATGTCTCCCTAAGAGAATATGGCCGACATGCATAGACACCATATCTCACAACACCTTGTCATAATATCCATCAATTGAGAAGGAAACCAACACTTGTTTAATGACCTTCACCTCACCATATTCATTTAGCCATTAAAGATTGTATGGATTTGGATACTTCGCATTAGGTAATATTGATTTCTATACAAGTGTAATGCTAGCTATAATAGTGCAACTTCCTCCATCAATAATCATACTATATACCTTGTTATAAATGTGACATCTAGTATGGAACATATTTTTTCTCTCTACCTTATTTTCCTTGATTTGAAGACTTAATACCCTCCTAGCAATAAACATCTTGCCTTTAATAATACACTAAATATCCTCATCACTACTCTTTAATTGGTGGTATAACTTCCTTTTCCTTTGAGTTATTCATACTCTCCACATCTCTATTCATTCCTCATAACCATAAATCTTTTATTGGGACATTTGAATGTAATATACCTTATTTGAGAATTAATTTTGCATGCACCTTAATTGTAGACATCATCACTTAAATTTAGGTGGTTCAATTTTTGCTTCAGTTAGGTGGCTTAATTTTTGCTTCATAAGTCAATTCTTTTTCTAATCGAGCCCCTAAGAATCGTTGATAAGAGTGGAGTTCTTAGATATCCCTCTGAGCTTTAACTATCTCTCAACCTTCATAGTCATATGCACCATCTCTTTAAATTCTACATAATGTTATAACTTTACTACACTAGCTATCTGGTCGAAACAATCTGTAAGTGCACAGATTCGTTCCTAGTACCTACAAATCGAGTATTCCAAGGTCATCTCCCATAAGAACTAAGATACTCACTACTGAATTGATCCTAATTACTTGAACGAAATTGACAAGAAACTTAAAAGATGATTGGATTTGAGTAGACAATAAATTATAATGACCTTAAGTGAACAAACAGGGGAAATTTGGTGATTTAAACTTAGGACTTTGGGGTTCACCCGTTTAAGAGATTGATCAATAAATTATGGACTTGATTGAATAACAAGTTATAATAACAGTTGCACAACTTTACTCATATTCTCTCTCAAGACATATAAGAATACCTAACTAGTTGATTACCATCTCTCAATGTGAAATCTAACTAGTTAAATTCATTAAGAATAAGCAACCATAAGTTATCACACTAGTTTAGGATATCTCTATCTCTAAACCTAGTGTGCTTATCCTCCTAGTGCATCAATCATACTTCACCTCTTAGATCATCGTATGATTTCTAAGGTTGCATCTATGGTGATCAAACACAGAAACAATAGTGAAGTTCAAGAAAGATAAACATAACCCAAGAACTTTCATTCAACATCAATCAATCCATTAAATACAAATCAATCCCCCAAAATAGGCTACATCCCTCACCCTAAATGGGGTTTAATTCCAAAACATGATAACAGAATCCATACACATAAACACAATCAACATCCAAGAAAGCGTAGAAAGAGAAGGTAGAGAGAACGAAAAATAAGATTGCTTCCAATGTTTGATTCAATCCTCTTTTCTCTTCTTCTTTGCATCTTTTGGGTGCCTCCTTATGTTACAGCCTCGTTTTTAGTGTCCAGCCTCCACTTTAGGTCTTAAAAATGAGTATTTATTGTGTCTTGGGCTCAAAAAAACCTAATTTTTGCTAAATAGGGAAATGTAGATCATCCTAATGTCGACAAAGTCCGTTAGGCGGACTTCATGTCCGTTGAGTGGACCTTTTCTGGTCTCTGGAGTGAAATTGGTCAGGCAATGTCTATTAAGTGGACATTATGTCCGTTTAGCGGACATTCTCGAGTCTCTGGAGTGGAATTGGTCAGGCAATGTCCGTTAAGCGAAAACGTGTAATAATGACCCTTTAGATGACAAAATATCTCCTCGGAGTCTGATGGAAGTTGTAGAATTCGGAATCCTCTTCGATAGCGTACTTAAATGACCTTAATCCGACATCCACAGTAAAAGTTATGCCTCTTGCCCAAAATCTATCCATTTGCATGTATTAAGCAGTAAAGTTGAAATGTGTGAGATATAACCAAAGAAAGCTCTAAATTCACATAGAGATAAGTCAAATAAATTCTAATTCATCCCAAAATCATGTAAGAATAATTTGACTTATCACTATCTCTTTATTCATCTTATTTAAAACCACATAATAGTTGCTTCTCTGTCATATTTACAATGGCTTATATCATGACTACTTTCATCTTTTTATAATAGTCTTGTATTTGCTTATATCATGCCTACTTCCATCTCCTTATGATATTCTTCAATACTTTTTAATCCTGAGTAAGACTTTGTAACTTTTGATACGAATCTGTATAATAGTGGCTTGTCATGAATCTCCTTCTTATGAGATCTTTCAATTTATTTTATATATCTATGGGTTGATTAAGATCTTTCATCCTATAATTCAAAATTAATTCTGCTGAATAATGGTATAATCGCTAAACTCTAGTACTACAAACTTTACATTCTTCTCCTTAGAGTAATTATGATAGTTAAAAATCAACTCTATCTTTTCCTTCCACTCCGAATAACTTTCAAAATCACTATTCACTCCTCCAACTCTAGGCTCTCTGATGTGCTACTAGTCACTTCTAGATCCTCTCTAAATTCTAGACATGCCCCATTTAACCTTAAAAGCAAACATTATCAACACTAAATTCATCATTCTCCTTATCATCCTTTATTAGGACTGTTGGATTATACCTAGTATGTGGGATGTCATATCCCTTACAATTCAATAATATGATGTAATTATTTTTCCATCATGTCTTTGATTTTAGCATAAATCATATTTATTTTCTCAAATTTTTATCGCATGGCTTGCATAAAATAGGAGTTGACTTTCCCACCTTTGGTAGAATGATTTCTTAAGGTAAACATTCCTACACTACTTTCTTCTTTTTTCTTTTTTTTCTTCTTTTTTTCTTCTTATTTTCTTTCCTTTCACAACCATATAAGTTTTATAATGAAAGTGTAAACAAGAGGACTTGAAATGATTAGATATTAAAGATACAAAATAATGAATTGATAAAGAAAAATCCTAACACAATAAGAGATATAGATAATCCTTAAATAAGAAGAGGAAAAAATATTATTTTATTTTTGAAACTTTAGAAACAAGAAGAAAATGTAATAAAATAAAAAGGAATCACAAAAAACATAATTTTATCTTTTTTAATAAAGGAATACAATACAACTCAAACAATTTGAAAAGATAAGATAACTAAACCTAATTTTGAGCCAAGTTCTAATATTAACCGATACAAACTCATCTAAGAATATGCCCTAAAGAATATACAAACAAGTTTCAATCAATTCAAAAAAGTTAAAATAGATGTATAAAATAATTAACCTATTGAACGCCGCAAAGAAAGAATTCTTTGATAAGTTTTAAATTTTATAAAAAAATAAGATAGAGAATCTCTAATGACTCTCAATAAACAAATATCTCAAAATTATCTTTAATTGAAAAGAAACATGCCTAAAATATAAAACATAAAAAAAATTAAGGTTTCAAGTGGGCACAGTCTAAGACATGATTGTGGGCCATAATGTGTTGGCTACAGATAAATTGATGCTATTAGGTATGGTTTGGAACATGTTTGTGGCTAAAGATTATATATCCTCCTATGAACTAACTAATTACGACATAATTTAGGCCACGCCTTTGTTGGAGACCATGTTTAGCCAAAATTAAATGTTTTCATCCAAATCTTCACTAACTCTAACTCTAACTCTAACAATTAACTCGTGCCTACATGTAATGGATTCTTTATTTAGGCTAGTTGTGCTCCCCTTAAGGAGGATATCCTAAATATCACATTACACCAATTACAAGAGAAAGCTTTAAAACATAGGGTTATTGGAAATTCTGGTCAAAACTAAAATTGAAAGTTAATAAAGTGTGAATGACATTTATTGGTGGAATAGTTTTTGCTACACTTCTTTTAGCGGGTTAATTTTATATATCTAACTTATTTTGGTAGAGTGAACTATGATTAGATATATTTTATATAGAATGAATGTAATTTTTAGATTATGGACCTTATTTATAAATTCTCGAATGATTCGCAATGTAAGTATTCTACATAAAGGCAATCATTGAATTTTAAGAAATTTCTATTCAAGTGTTATCTTTGTTGGAAATCAATAAATGAAATTAATATCTAGATTCACGTTGCTTATGTGATCTTTGCTTTTGAAATTGATTAATGTGTATTAAGGAATATAATTATTTTAGTCTTTTAACAACTTTTCGTTACTCATAGTTATTCTTCTAAGTTATCATTCTCTCCTTAAGTTTTGAATAACATTAACAACCCTATTTGTGAATAAGTTATCATGCCAACAAAAATACTTACAACTCCGAACCTTGCAAGAATCATCAAAATAAAATGTCATTACAAGTTCCATTCAATAAATGTGTCTGCATGTTTAAACAATACAAGATAATTAAATAAAGCTTCGGGAGATTTTGTGCACCTATAAAACCTTAACCTATGATTGTTGTCATTATATGAAGTCCTTAATCATTGCATTTAAGTGATATAAACATTGAACACAAATAAAATTGTTATTAGCCAAAAGTCCATAATATGATTGGTAGTCCAAAAAATGATGGCTCTAAATTCTACCGTTGCATGTGAATTTATAAGTTAGTATTCCCACTTTTTAGTTGGGTTTCAAGAACTAGGTGACGGGCCATAGCGAGAACTTGGAGATGGGCTGAGTTTTATGAACTAGGTGATGGAGTACTAATTAGACGGAGGAGATTTTGAGATGTTAGATTAGATGATATTCACCTTATTAAAAATAATTAATATAACGTTTAATAAGTAAAACCCTAATAAAATTGGAAAATATTATAATTTATTTTTAAATTAAAAAATCACAGGTCTGTGTTATTAATTTGTCATATTACAATAAATGAATTAACAACACAATTAAAATTTTTATAAAATATTTAGAGATAATTTGTACCTCTCACATTTTGGAACTCTTTTTCTCAATTAGAAAGACATAAGCTTAGCATCAACGGCCTTCTGATTATCTCTACTAGAGGTGGTTGTGACTTACGGGATCAATATACAGTGCTACTCTTTTTTGGACGATCTAATAAGTCTGTATGAAAATGAGCCTGGTGAAGGACCACATGTGGCGAGTTTCATTTCAATTCCCTTCTTGAGGATTCGTAGTATCTGGGCTGAAAGTTTACCATGGAGAGAGTGGAACCTCAACATCAATTCTCAAAAACAAATTCTATACAGCACCGTTCTTTCATTCTATTCAGATAAATCAAATCACCAGATTTTATTCTGATTATGTCCCAATGCTAGAAGAAGGTTGATTTGACTTGTGTTTAGTTTTATTATATACATTATAAAAGATCAACGAACCGTGTGTAGAGGTTTGACTTTTTTCCTTTTTATATAAAATCTCAACTTGACTCCAATCTCTTGAAAATTTATTTGATGGGGAGGATTGCTTTTTGGATTTTTTATTTTTTATTTTTAACAACAACAGTTTGGATTATTCAAAAAAAAAATATTTCCCAATCAGACTAGCAATTAGCAATCAATTAAAGCAGGAAATATTTATTTTATCATAAAATAAAGAAGAGCGACATATATGGTCTCCAGATTTTTCTTTTGTCAGAACAACAAATGGCATGCACGTTTTTTCCGAGAATAATCGTTGTGAATGAGAGAGGCTGTGGACCACCACGACATAAATGCACCTTTCAAATTTCAGAGTCGACTTCTGCTATTTGTGGAATATAAACTCTAAAGAATTTTGCCAATAATACTTATGGTGGATATTTTTATCCTTTTCTATAAATTGGATAATTATTAATTATATTTTTTATTTTTAAATAAATTATCGATTAAGTTACGTAATTTGATTATAACAAAGGTAATAAAATAACCCAATAAATAATCTGAATTAATGGGTCGAAGTCTGAGACGAAAATAGATCCCAATTAGTATAGACTGGACCTATATCAGGCTTGTGATGAGAAAGCCCGATATAAAAGCTATATATAAAGGTTAAGGTCTCCTTCAGTTACTTATATAATTCGTAAGCATACGGATTCTCTGACCCGTAAGGAGTGCTTACTTCTTAAAGGAAACTGAAGAAAGACGTTAATCGAGTGTTGGTGATCAACTTCCACAACGGTCCTGGAGATATTAGAGCTCGTTTTGGAATCAGAAACTACTTTGAAACATCAAATGGAACCGAAATCAGATATTTCGCATATCCTTCATTTTTAACCCTTTCATGAACGATCCGGACACATTTGGCGCACGTGGGTTTTTCATGTGCCTGCCGACAGTAGTGCAACTACAGTACTACTGACTTCAGCACCAGGAAAAAAAAGAAAATTTTTATAATTCCCGTAAAGGTGTCCTGGATCCTTTTGGGTCAGTTTTCAAGTTCGGAGAATTTTTTAAGTGGTTTTTTCAATTTTCTGGATTTATTACGTTGGTAATTGGATTACAGAAAAGTTTTAAAACCCTTTTAAGCTAATTTTGAGTGTGTTTTCGTACACGGAAATGCACTAAAAGGAGACACTTAAAGTTTTATGTCTCGTGCGATAGGTTCGGTATTCAAGAAAGTATAATAGACACTCTCATTGAGATTTTTTTATATATACAAAAGTCTCAAATAAAGTTTAAAGACAATGTTTTTAGTAATGATATGTGATTATTTAATTGTGAATTTAGTTTTTACCGTTATAATTAATTTTCACATATATTATGCCCATATAGAATGTGAGGATGACATAAAGATGTATCCCTTGTGTTTGTGGACTTTCTAGGGTACTGATGAGAATATAGTCACCAAAGTGACCTTTCAAGTCAGTATTTTGGATTGTTCTGCTCACATGTTGGGGATGTCTCTGATCTTATGTTTGGTTATTCTGTCCAAAGGTGTTGGCCATATATAAAGTTTGAGATGTTCATAAAGGCATTAGATAGAGGAAAGTCATTGTTTAAATAATCTAATCACCCAAAGGTGGTAGTGCCATGAGAGTTGATGGTTTGTGCTCTGATCACTTTTTTGTGGGGGTCTAATTACATATATTATGTATTCAGCCCAAAGGTGTTTCATAATATGTTTGATTGGATTCTCAATAGAGATGCTGGTTTAATGCTTTAAATATCACAGTTCTCTTACGTTTAAACTTATTTTTTACATTGTCTTTTCTATCTTTCAGTCACCTTCTCTGTAAACAACAATGCTGTCACAATTGAGACCTTAAATGGTTTCAATTTCAAGAAGTGGAAGAAGGACGTGGAGTTTACATTGGAGATGGTTGACGTCAACATGACCATGCACATCAAGAGATCTTTTCCACTTACGGATATCAGCTTAGAAGCGGATAAAGCAGCTATGACGGTCTGGAAGCGGTTAAATAGGATGTGCTATTTGACCATCAAGAGGTCGATCCTAGATCATCTACTGAGTGGATTGTCGGATACAACCATAGCGAAGGAGTTCATGGATAGCATTTCCCAAAGATACAAGGTTTTTTCTCATGCAGAGCAGAGCACCTTGATTAAGGAACCATTGTCCATAAGGTATACGGGAGAAGGAGGTGTTCAAGAGTACATCATCAGGATGGTACACCTTCAGATTAGGTTGAAGGCTCTTGATTTACCAATTCCTGATAATTTCATAATGCATCAAACGCTAAATACTCTCCCTCAATAGTTTGAGATGTAGGCTACCTCCTACATCTCTTAGGATGAGACCTGGGACATTAATGCCTTGATTTTTCGGTGTGCTGTAGCTAGGGGTGTTCATGGTAGGGTAACCTGACCCGTTCATAAGTAACTTGAACCTGAACCTGAATGTCAGGTTCAGCAATTTCACGAACCTGAATGCCAAGTTCGGCAATTTCACGAACCTAAACTTGAACCTGAACCTAAAGAACCTATAGGATCGGTTAACCTATTTTTATGTTCGGTTCTCAGGGTAACCAGAACCTATTCATATCAATATATATGATAAAAAATTATTTAAAAAATTGGTGAAAACAAATACAAATTATTCATAAAAG